>CM062294.1:20074628-20295249 GCA_031216915.1 Pictodentalium vernedei
TAATGGGGAACAATATATGGCTACGAGTCAACAATTTGAGATCCCTGTTAAGAAAAAGTTGAACACGATTGGCCAGAAGATCAACTGAACGAACAGTTTGTCATATGAAATTCGTGTAAGATATCTGTAAGTTAAAGCTAGTTATTAAATACATTTTGCCCTTCATAGCCAGCCAGTTGAGGAAGCTGGTCAATATTGTAGTGATTGTCGGCCACAGTCTACTCCCGCCACAATCGAAGAAGATTGCGTTAACATATGTAATTTGTCACACCTGTATTGTCAATTACCAATGCGATGTTTTGTCAAGATGGATTCACGAAAGAATTTGTTTTTCTGTGATTCGTCCGATTCCTTTCAAGTCCGGTGGTTGGTTCACTTTCGTTATGGGTTAAATTTCTCCCACGTCGATGATGAAACAGTTTATCGAATACCGGATTTGGGACTCATGAAGCATGTACAATGCAAAACGTGTCTGGTATTGTCTGATAGAGTAGTATATTTTTGTGAATGAGTATCGTTTCTGTCTGCATTATGCCGGTAATATGGATTGTCGGCAAAAAACATATGTTGCTGTTAGTCAGGGATAAAATTCAACATGTGGCCATGTCAGTTCAGCGGATTCAATGTTTTAAGTCCATTTTTAAGAAATTACGGTGGGGCTTGTCCGTGTAGTATGTATATGATTGAAGATGTTTATGATAACCCATTTGTGTAGACTAGGGCTGTCACGACTTCTTAATTTAGGAATCGATTAATCGTCGCAAATAATCGATAATAATCGATTAATCGTGCCTAGATGACGCCCCTCTCCCTTTCTCTGAAGTCGATAAAAATGAGGTTCAAGTCAACTGACCTACCTCCGATACACAATGAAGACGCTCCTCTTTTAGGTACATTCAAAGCTTTGATGTTCTGAACTTTTGAACCGTCAGTGTAATAATCAAGACCGGTCGGCAGTTGCGAAGTTCGCAACTGCCGACCGGTCTTGATTATTACACTGACGGTTCAAAAGTTCAGAACATCAAAGCTTCGATGAATGTACCTAAAAGACAAATGCTTCCAACGGCTTCCTGGGGTTTAACATCGATGTTCTTAACTCTTTGCCTTTGGAAACAATAGTTTTTTATCAAATTTTCGTTTAATTATTAAACGTCTAAAGCGGGATACAATTTACCTATTATTCGACAATGAAAAATACAAATCGATTTCGCCGTGACCGATCAACAATCGATTAATCGTGACAGTCCTAGTGTAGACAGGATCCCTAAATCAGAGCGAAGGCCCTATTACAATATGGGGCAGAGATTTCTAAATCGATGTGGTGCAGGCATACTACGAAGGCCTTCGCTGTGGATGGTATGGGTGTGGATTACCTAAACTTAGATCCAAAGACCGTAATATATGGAGACGACCATGTTTTAATATGAAAGGGAAGGCGAGGATTTCAAACCATACGTGGCAGTTAAATTTGGTTGTGGAGGTTGGGGGAGGGGGGCAACGGAATATTTGGAGCACCCCTATCCACTCCCCCATGGCACTACCACTGTGGTAACTTCAATTCGATTTCACATAACGTCGACTGGTGCTCATAAAAACCGATAGAAGAGAGAATAGGCGTTATGACATAAAGTTGGATGTACCTACGAGACAATAATTCAGACACGACACGCCGGATGAATACTGAATACGATAAATTTCTTTATGAATTACCGTAATTGCATTTCGGTTTTGTAATCCAGTTTTCCATATCTCTTGAGTATCCGCAGGAACCATGTAACTTAATGAAATACATTAGGAAGATGGCTTCCTCTGGAGAAAAAGACGTCGCGTCAAACATTACAACACAATACAACTTACCCACGAGGCAGCGTTTTATACATAATGTGGAGTTTTACAGCTTTACTGCGTTAGTGTGATCTGCAAACATCCCCCGTCTAAAGTCGGCCAGTGGCAATGGGAAGCTCTACTCGCTCAAATTAGTTGGGTTACAAATTTACCCAAATCAATTGGGTTGAGTGAACATGAACCCAATAAGGCACAAAAGGTTCTGTAGGATTAAATTATCACTGATTTTTCAGAACTATTTTGGGGCGCGGTGGCGTTGCGGTAACTGGTTCTCGTCAGATCAGCGAAGTTAAGCAACGTCGAGCCCGGTTTATCATTGGATGGGTGATCGTCTGAGCGATCAATTCGGACTCCCGCGTTGTGTCCTTGGGCAAGGCACTTAACCCCGATTGTCCACATGGGGGCACGATGACGCCGTGTACTAAGGCGTACTGCACGTCGATAGTACGCATGTCTTCAACCAGTCTAACCCTTCCTGTGCTGCAGTCCGGAGTTACGATGTTGGGGAGCTGGCATGTGCTCGTCGATGCCCGGTGGTTGTCTCCGGGTACTCCGGCTTTCTCCCAGTGGCGTAGCGGAAAACCTTGTGCCCCCCTCCCGCCCCCCCCCCCCCCCGCGAGATAGAGACCGGGGGCCCTTTCATAATGGTGGTTGCCTTTAGAACGGGAGCAAATTTTGTGTTGTTACCGTGCACAGCATACAGGATTTCACGTAGTACATACGCCATAAATTAAATGAAGGTATAGCCTATAGGATCGATTCTAAAAGTACGACGCCGTAGATTTTATCCTTACATGTTTTAAGTTTCACCCCCACCATCCAACGATACACACATGCACACCCAACATGTGTGACTTGAGAGGCACCATGTATGTATATTGTTCATTTCTCACCCCTGTCAATGATGTAGCGTTCACTTAAAAGAATAATACATAGCCTGCAAAGAGTACGTCGTGTGGAAGTGAGAGTTTGAAATTATGTGTATTTGGTACACTCTGGACTGTGCAACAGTCACACAGGTAAACATATCAATACATACACAACCTGGCACGTATAACAGATAACCATAAATGCTACGCCAACATAGCCAATCCTGAATTTAGTTCATAAAATTAACATTTATGACACTTGTGATATTTACCAGTTATTAAATGTTGAATAGAACCAAATCAGGATTGACTACGTCTTTGTTAAGACATATACAAATGTACTTACATTAGGCTCTACTCTTTTTCACTATCTCTCACTCTCTCTCGCCCCCTCTCTCTCTCCCTTTCCCTCTTTCTTTCAGCACTGGGACATCCTTCAAGATGCCCCCCCCCCTTCTAGCCACCCCCGCCCTGCGGGCCTTCCCCTACGCCACTGCTTCCTCCACCCGTAAAACTGTCATGGTCATAATTAGCCATTGTGCATAAATATATGACCTTAAACACCAATAAATAATAAATAATAATTCAGAGCTATTTCGTCGCCTGGGTGCTGGAATGTCCCCATAAAGGGACATAGGGCATTCCATTACTCAAGCGACGATTTGAGTATTATGCTGTTTGTTCCTCAATCAACGAGTTTTAGTTTTCCAAAAAACAGTTTTCATTTCGGAAGGGTTACTCCCCGAGAAAAAACAGATGCCAATGATTTCAAAGAGGTCACCAGATACAGGGTCAATTTAAGTCGTAGTCAGTTTAAAACTTTCAGGGTGTGTGAGTGGCATACTTTCGGGCTTGTAACTCGACACGGTGCCCCTTTATATTGGTTTCTGCGCTGACTAAGTTTACGTCCAACCTCCCTGTGCATAAATACAACACAGTGATATAATGTGCCAAGCTCTCAGGCTACTATTCAAATTCGGACAGTTTTATGGGAGAAGGATGCCGGGGTACCCGGAGAGAACCAACGGACCACGGCAAGCAACTGTCAAGACTTCCCGACGTACTAACTCCACACAAGCAGAGTTATCATTGAAGACAGTTGCACCATGGACGTGCGCCTTAGAATACAGCCTCCATGTTTCCAATCGGGAATATATGCCTTGCCCAAGGATACAATGCAGTTACCCAAGGCGGTGATCGAACCGTAGACCTCTATGTTCGAAGTCCAATGCTGTAACCACTGAGCCACTGAGCTCCCGTGATTTCCCTCCATTCGCAAGGATATACATATAGCCCTTTTTGCTTATGGCATGGAAATTTCCAATAATAAGTAATTATTCATCAGATAGTTGCATCTAATTACTTAATTCTACAAACTGCACCTCAGAAAAAATCAGCGACACTTGTCTTTTTCCAATTTCCCGGATGCCATAGAATTAAGAAAGGACGCTGGTTTTGTTTACATTGGCATTGCGGGGGTTCGAACTCACGCCGAGAGAGTTTCCTTCGAGTCTGTCGTTGGCTGAGTGGTGTGCGTGGTTCAGTATAGTTTCGCTAGGCGGTTGGTGTCGAAGGAAACTCTCTCGGCGTGGGTTCAAACCCCCGCCATGCCAATGTAAACAAAATAAGTATTTAATTTACCTTGAAAACATCAAGATATTAACATGCTTAGTGAAATTACATGACGTAGCCACAAAACTACGGCTGTTGGAAGTCTCCATGCATAATGGTAAAGTCGTTAAACATTCGGTAAGGCATGTCCCAGTTGAGAGACACTCCTTGCGTAAATTCAAAGAAATCAATTTTTATTTTATTTTTAAATTCAGTCAGATGGAATATTTCAGTTGGTCGGAAAAGCGAACCTCTAGAGGTTCGCTTTTCGGACCATCTGAAACATTCCGCCCGATTGAATCTAAAAATAGGCGATGAACTATTCAAGGGGCCGACTGGTTCTAAGACCGGATCGGTTTAACAATTTGACTGAAGGTTTAAAAGCTAGAAGGTACGTAACAGAGGTAGAGCGGGAGACGAGTTTTGCGGGCATTGCTTCATGCGCATTGATTAATTAGGAAAACGAACCATCGACGTTAAGCCGGGGAGTGTGTATGGCGGAGGGGTGGGGACGGGTGGACGTGGAAGATGATTTCGTAAAATCGTGTCAATAAGCCGCGCAGAGAGATGGTGGAGTTGTATCTTGTGGGAATATTTAAATTATATGAGGAAATTTATATTTATTGGTGTTTAAGGTCACATATTTCTGCACATTTGAGGAAAGCATTATGTTAAATGGCTGAGAGCAGCAATTGGCCGAACCTCGAACCGGGCTTCAGAAGTTACGTCATATTGCGGTGCACGCCATAGGTTTTTTATAAAGTGTGTTGCTGTGGTAATTCGCGGACAAAGCAACGGACATACAAATAAAAAAAAATAAAAAAAAAATAGCCGTTTTTGAGCTCTTTGCATTTTGGTGGCGAATAAGTGATCACAACAACGTTTTGTCACGAAAGAAGAAGCAAATGAGTACGAGTAAATCGACTTTTTTTATCTTGAACGGACTGCCGGACAGACGGACAAACAAATTGTTGTATTTTCAGTGTTGATTTACATTCAATGAATTTGGATGAAATGTAAGGGCGTTATCAATTAAGAAATACACGTGAATCATAACAGTCTTACCACACACTGCAGTAAATACCGCACACAGAAGTATAGCAGACGGAACACCGCACACAGCAGTATAGCAGACAGAATACCGCACACAGCAGTATAAGAGATGTCATACCGCACACAGCAGTACAACGGACGGAATACCGCACACAGCAGTATTATAGATAGCATACCACACACAGCAGTATAACAAACAGAATACCGCACACAACAGTATTAAGAAACAGTGGTTGACACATAGTCGAAATAAACGTCCGAACAGTTTAACATCCAAAGTCACACTCAAATTGCTCCCAAACTAAAATCACATTGAGAAACCAACCGAGCATTTCTGTGAACACTGGATCTTGGTAACTGATCTTCATAAATCAATTAATCTCATTTATACAACAAAATTAATACTAGTTTTCTCAAACTGCTCATTTTACGGTCAGTTCTAAAATATATATAAAAAAAATAATATTGAACACTAATGTACTTCAAACAAAATGAACCACCACCGAGTGATGAATGGACATTTACTCCCGTGGGGGATTATTTTCCGCTGGACGAAGTGTTGGTCCCGAAAACTGGTTGCAAATGGCGATATGATAAATACATATTATCATAACAGTGTGTTGATCCGTGTCGTAGTATCACGTCGAGTTGAGGTGTGATCCGACAATCTGGCAGCCTCAACTGAACGTGATACCACGACACGGATCAACACACTGTTATGTTGATAGGTTCATTATATGACTGACACACTAACAGTAACTTAATTTGCTTACCTCGATTTACTAATTCCCTTGAACATAAAAATAGCAGACGAAACTTTGTAAACAACGGCAACGGCTTCCATAGTTACGAAGACTATTTTTAACGGATAAATATTCCGACGTTATTCATACGGAAATTCTCGGCAATTTCCGTAGGAGTGTGATATGGATTTTTGATCCGGGAAAATCTCACCTGGTGTGATCCGACAGTCTGAATAAATAGATATTATCATAACAGTGTGTTGGTCCGTGTCGAGTTGAGGTGGCCAGATTTTCGGATCACACGAGCTGCCGCAGGCAGCGAGTGTGTTCCGAAAATCTGGCCACCTCAACGAGACGTGATGCGACGACACGGATCAACACACTGTTATGATGATATGTTTATCATATGACACGCAAACAGTAACATAATTAGCTCACTTCGATTCACTGGCCGTTATAAATTAAATACCCAGATTCTTCCCGGCAGACGAAACAACAACGACTTCCCTAGTTACGAAAACTATTCACGGAAACTCTCGGATATTTCCGTGGGAGTGTGATATGGATTTTTGATTTCCGTTAGAGTGTGATATGGACTTTTGATCCGGAAAATCTCACCCGGTGTGATACAACAATTTGGAAAACATCGTCAAACAGTAGTGATATTTAGGGTAAAAATGTCATAGTCATATGATAAAATCGCCAAACAGTAGTGGTATTTAGGGTTAAATATCATAATCATATATGGGTGAATTAGTGGAATTTTTGTACAATTGTCAGACAGACCAATGCTAATGGGTAAAGGTTGATTTTCTCTAAGTAACTCTGGTAGACAAATGAGTGGTTTGTTGCTATGGACACACGAAACTCTGTGTAGTAAAGTGGGCTATATTGTGATCGGTACTCTCTATGCTTTGTTGGGGGTGGGATGCGGGGATTGCACTTTTAGTCAAAATCGAAACTCACAGCATAAGATGTTTAGGGGTATCACATGACACATCCCGACACCAATTTTTAATATCTTGTCGTCTTTTTGTGCATCAAACGGCATAATATTAAGCATCTCGTATTTCTCCACACGCCTCGCTTCATATCGTTTAAATACGATTCGTGCACATAGTTCATACATTAATCACACCCCTGGTTGTGGCGCTGAGATATACTCAAGCTACGACCCGAAGGGTATGTGACGTCTCAAGGAGGGGACTATTTTGTAGCACTGAAGCTTTCTACATTCAGGGGCGTTGGTAAAGGTGTGGTAGTTAGGGAGTGTGTGTCATCCATCCCATTCCCAGTGGTTTTTCCAGTCGGACGTTTTAGAGTGGATTGGAATCTGAGATATTCGTTCTCTCTCTTGCTACTAATAAATATACAATAGTTCACTGCTCGGATTCGAGAACGAATTTTATCCTCGAGTGGGACGCGCGGAGGATTATTTCACGAGGCCTTAGCAGTAAACTTTTGTATTTATTTTATTTTTTCCTTCTTTGTTTTCCCAAAACAACCCTTTATAATTGATTCAACGCAACCGATTTGTAAACAATAAAAAAAGGATATAAAAATAAAAATAGTCCGTCATCATTCAGAATGGAATACGATGCTGGGAAGCGAATACGATTTATTTTAGGGGAAGAAAAACGAACGAAGATAAAATAATGTACTTTCTTATGAGAATAGATTTGATATTTGGACTTACGTCACTCACACAGTCGGTCATATAAATGGACGTCTCTGGTACCCGATTCGGGTGTGGTCTAACCTGACCACTTTGGAGAATGGTATGTTTTAATTAAATAAGTTACCTCACGATTACAGCATATATTTTATTTTATTACGCGTCTGTTCTATAATCCCCATCTACATCAACACTAAACGATGCCGGAAATGAAAATCTGTTCCGTACATATGTGCGGAAGGGAAATCGTTGATGGACTATTTTTAAATTCACTGGAATTTTCTTCAAATCGTGCAACGCAATTACAATTTGAATCGCTAGCGATAGCTGAAAATCGTCCCGGGTCACTCCCCTGAGTTCCAATGTGTTCTAGGTGCCAGTAGGCACATAGAACACATTTGAACTCAGGGGACGAAATAGTAACACGGGTTCCCCTCGCAAATTTGGTTGGCGATGAAATGTGTTCTTTTTGTTGATAATTGTCAAATGAAAAAGTGCTGAGTGTCCTTCTAATAACTGTTTTTGGCAGATGGGAAGGCATGTAACAAACACCGAACGACACGCGTGTGTGAATGGGTTAATCGATAAGGAACTTGTTCCATCGCGGAAGGATAGAACTCAGGGCCTGTGGCCTCTCGTTCTATCCTTCCGCTCTGGCTCTCGTGCCATATCGATTAACCCATTCACACTCGCGTGCCGTTCGGTGTATTTATCCACAAATATATTTCCATTACGTTTCTATACTATAATACACACTGAATATTATTTCAACTACAACATCACGCCATGCCTTTGAAGATGATGAAGCTGAAAAATTTTGCCAGGCGGTACTTGAGCCAGCACTGTCGGAACAAATGAGGTTTACACGCCCAGTCTGTCATCTTCGCTACGAACCTGTCTATATTTTGGTACAGTGTCTATCGGAAAGTGAGTTGTCGTTCTTGGACTAACTACTACCGGTTGGTATTTGCGATATTGTAAACATTTCAACTCGGATTGATAGCGCATAGTCAAATTTCGACTAGAAGCGAACACCACGGAGTACCTCGGGACCGCCGACATCAACTCACCCCAGTCGGGAGTGGGTTGGTGGAGTAGGTCCCGAGGTGTTCTCCCATAGGACAAATGTGCTTGGCAATCAATACGACATTACAATCAACATGACGCACACCACACAAATTAACGACATGCCCGTTGAAAACTTTATCGTTGTACAGTACGGCCGCCGTGGACTGGTCACTTTCAACGGAGTGGTCAGTATTCCACAAACGCAATAATATTAGATTCCAAACACTAATTATAGGAATAATCATGAAAACTTTAAGGACTGTGCTTCATTAATTAAAATGTTTCTGGTGATGATTATTATTACCTGGTAAACGCATGCGCGGACATCACTGCCCATGCGTGGATTACGACCTATCCACGGCGACTACACTGTAATTATGACACAAAATTACGCGGTAGAGGTTTTCCATTAATATGATCCCAGTTCTGACGACCTTATTTAATTGAATCACAATGTACACAAACGAACACTCAGAAATAAAGAAGCTCGCATACCAACCGGAAGTAAGTCATATTAGCCTCTACACCGTAGAAGAGTTCAGTGAATCAGGTGGAGATAACCTATTTATCGACAACGCCTCTAAAATACTCAGTAATAAGCTGGTTAAACTACCATTATCCCTTTACCTTACACGAAAAGCAGACGACACTTGCAAAAAAAAATTCTTGAATAACAATTTTTTTCCATTTTTCGCCTCAAAAACATATGGCCCCTCATTAGAACGAGCTTGACGAGCTATTTCCAATGGGGGGTCGTAACCTATGTTTTTGAGACTAAAAATGAAAAGATACTGAAAATTAATTGGCGATTTTTGTGAATAGCGTTGTCCGGTTTTAGTCGTTACGTTGGGTAAAGGGTTAAACTGACATTAGACAAGTTGAACCGAGTGGCAGGCAGACAGACTGGTGTTCAGGTGCAGAAGTGTTCTGTTTAGATTATCAACGACAGGTATGGAGACCAGGTGTATGAGTACTACCGAGATATCGGATATATTGCTTCTTCACCTGTACAACATGTAAGCTTTAACCTACCTATTTACTCTACTGTGAATTATTACGATCATTATAGACCGCTTAAAAAATTCTCTATACCTACATAAAATATATGTTGAGAGTTTTCGATCGAAACTAGACGTAATTAACTGCGATTGAACCAATTTTCCTATTTGTGCCAATTAAACTGGAACAGATAGATATTGAACATCTGTTGGAGATATGAAATTATCTAAGCAGGAATCAATAGTACGCATGTCATAAAATGGATATTTATATTAACGTTATGAACCCGGAACTAATAAACATCAGCACGTGTTATACTCTGGTAGACCACCGCGACGCCACTGCTACTGCAGCGAGCTGCGCTACAAGTCACAATGTTTCTTATCAATTGTCACCCCCTTTTCTAATGAAACACCTGGAACAAGGTACGTAGAGCCAGGATATCAAAGGATGGTACGGGGGCAAGAGTAATATCTAGTGTGACTAGTACAGCGATCTGATCATAGCGCCTTCCACCTACGTAGGAGGGGAGAGAGGGGTTACACGCTACGTTCAGATCACTGAACTACTAGGGGGATACAGAATAGGATGAGCAGCATCATCTCAGCCACGTAGCGGCGAGATGGGCGAGCACAAGAGGGGAACTCCACCACTTCCTGGAGGGGGCCTCCCCGGGGGAACATTTTGAAATTCGAGATAAAAACCCCAATTTTCTTGACTCTGAGTAGTCTGTTTGTGTCCATAATTTATAAGTTGTGAAAGGCATCAATAATTAGGCCACATCACCCGGGGAGGGGGGAGGGGGCATGACTAAAATTTGAGGGCATATTCAATTAACAGTAGTATTCAATTAACAGGGCTTTTCTGTATTCTAGAGATAAACTAAGCATTTATTCTATTATTTCTTGTTTGACAGAGCTCCACGAGCTCTGTCAAACAAGATGTAATAGATTAAATGCCTGTATTGGACATACTGAAGCCAAATAGGTCAATTAACAAAGGAAAACTGTGGAGAGTCAGGGTATTTTCTGGTCAGGTTGCAAGTTTTTTTTATTCAATTAACAGGAGTTCACTCTATGACTTATATTCAATTAACAGGTCAAATTTGTACTGGAGGTATGGTAAATGGTTTTATGTTGCGAAATTATATTCAATTAACAGGGCCATTCGGTTAAGAGATATGCAATTAAGTGGGCTCAAATGAATTTTTGATGTTATTTGATTGGCATCAATCGGAAAGCTCATGTACGTTATTTTGGGCCGCGTGTTAAAAATATTGACTCTTCTTGGAAACAGATTTACCAAACTGCTCTGCACAATCATCTACTTTATTAACCCCCGTGGATTCAGAAATCAAGATACTGAAACAATTTCTTTTACCATAATGCACTGGGAGTTTAACCAATTCAATCTTGTGTTACAGAGCTCAGCACATGGTTAACAACGAACAGGGATCATCCAGCAAACCAGCCAATGAACACACAGAAGCCACGGGATTAACCGCGCAGAGGGCTCATCGACCAACCAGTTAATTAGTGCCCACTATACAGCCACAGAGTAAATAATGCAGCGGGCTTAGCCGGCAAGGCAAGGTTCACGACCCAGAGGGCTCAGTCGGCTAGACAGCCAATAAGTACCCAAACCAGTCACAGGGTGGACTAAGCAGTGGACTACACCGACTAGACAGCCTTTTTTTCACCCCAAACTGCCACGAATTACACATTTAACCACATTAAGGTATCCTTATCAGGTACACGCTGTATTATTATGGTAAGAATATACGTCCTACTCCTAATTCTTCGATATCGTGATGTCAGCATTCTAATTAAACTTTTCTTTATTTTATATATTTATGTTAACCCCTCCCTCATCAGAAAGCTAAAATAGTTATAGTATGGCCGCTGTGGACAGTTCACTTTCCACGGAGTCGGCAATATTTCAACGAACGCCATAATATTAGATTCCAAACACTAATTATAGGAATAATCATCAAAAACTTAATTAACGAAGCACCGGGTACAACCCGGTGCTTCATTAATTAAAATTTTGCTCATACTCATTTTTATTACCTGGTAAACGCATGCGTGGACATCATGCGTGGATTATGACCAATCCACGACCAGTGTACTTGAACTGCCAGTCTCGTTACTGTTGTGATCTTATGCGGGCAACAAGTATAGGTTACAGCATAGAAAACGAGTGATATTGAATATACAATCGCGAGAGTTAGTTAACGAGGACTTGTCCGAGTAACTAGCTCGAGCGATTGTATGTTCAATGTCACGAGTTTTTGTGCTGTAACCGACTTGTCACATTGATGTTTGCACAAACAATCAAAACACGAACAATCAAACACTTCACTGAACCCTTGTCTGACACGTGTCCATTCCCGTTTAATTAGTTAATTTCTTAAGCCAAACTTGCAAGACACATGAAGATTGATGGAAAGCAAGTGATATTACTTCATTTTTTCCGTTTCGTCATTGCGCTCAAAAGGTTGAGCGAGAAATTAAACGTTCCATTTATCATTAACACCCGGGTGTGGATTTCTTTCTTTAACTCTTTCAATAAAATCAAAAGTCAGGTAAATTCTCGTTTCTCTGTTCAAAACATTTTAGCACAGGCGCCCTTAATCTTTCCTCTCGGCTGTGTTTCTCTTTGAACTGACAGGTTTCACAATCACTGTCTATTGTTCCTTGATTGGTAAAAGTGTGGCGATATATGTTGAATATCACACATGCTCTAACCAACTCTTCGAAATATATCACACACTTTTAACAAAGGCGTGACGTCATAACTATGTGACAACATCGTTAACAGAAATCCTTATTCGAGAGAAGGCTAACAATGGCGTATAACATAATCATAAATTAAGCTGAAATCAGGGGCATCTCTAAGGGGTCTTTAGGGCATCTGACACCCCCACCCCATACTTTTCCAGTCAGGACATTTTTGTCAGGATTGGAGTCACAATTATCAATTCTTTCTTGCTACAGTACAGTCACCGTGGACTGGTCATAATCCACGCGTGGGCGGTGATGTCCACACATACGTTCACTGGGTAATAAAAATCGTCAGCAGCAAAATTTTAATTAATGAAGCACAAGGTTGTACCCGATGTTTCATTAATTAAATTTGTGATGAATTTTCCGATAGTTAGTGTTTGGAATCTAATATTATTGCGTCCGTGGAAATATTAATCACCCGTGGAAAGTGAGCAAACGTAACCAGTCCACGGCAGCCGTGTTATAGTAATCACGTACTTTCTTTAATACGAAACTGAATTTGATTCTTGGACTTGCGCCACAAACATGGAGGGCTGTAGAACCAGATTCCTGCTGTTGGAGACCTTGCGTGACCAATTTGAAGTACAGGTACGTCATGTGTTAATTAAATAGTTACGTCACCACAACTACATGTAAATATTCTTTATCCAGTAATCAATTCCCAGTCTTCCGGGTTTTTTTTTAACCCTTTACTTAACATGAAACGCAGACGACACTTGCAAACAATATTCTTGAATAACTAAGTTTTTCATTTTTTGTCTCAAAAACATTGGTTATGACACCTCATTGGATCGAGCTCGATGAGCTCGTTCCAAAGAGAGGTCATAACCTATGTTTTTGAGACAAAAAATGAAAAAATAATGAAAATTAATTGGCGACTTTTGTGAATAGCGCTGGCCGGTTTTTGCCTCTACGTTGGGTAAAGGGATAAATGTGAACCCAACTCTCTAATAATCCAACTTCATCGTCAAGGATTGCTCTCAACAAAAACTGTCCGACGCGATATGACTCTAGTTGTTGAAAGTGTCGTTAATTCCCAATTAATAACAACAAATAGCAAAAAGAGTAATAGCGGCTCTTTCAACTCTTAGACTCACTTGGAGGAAGAACGGATGCTAACGTGCAGTCGTTGGTAACATGGAGGTGCTGCAATGGCAACATGAATGATGATTTCGTCAAATGAAAAAAATGATAGCAATTTCTTCTTTGTGCTAAATGCTTTAGAAACTCTGATTCATCTGCGAAAATGGGTGCTAACGGACTGTATATTGTAAGAAATGTGTGCCCTAATTAACTTATTTCATGGACACGAGATGACACTGGATACAGTGGTGGAGCCAAGGGGGAAGTGGAAGTGGGGAACTGCCTCCTTTATTATGAGTTTATCTGGGAATACTCTAGCCTCTATATCGTGGAGGTGTTGAAAGTGTCGGTAAATAAATAAATAAATAAATAAATAAATAAATAAATAAATAAATAAATAAATAAATAAATAAATTACCTAGCTGGTAGTCGGATGTACAGGCCCAAAGAATATTGTCAGAATCAGCGAACGGAAAATAGATCCTTTCCAAAGTCTTCCTGTTAAGTTTGAGTTCATGTTTTTTTTATCTTGTTTTTATCTTGGGGGGTCAAGTGCCAAAAAAAGTGCGAAAACAGTTACTGCATTTTGTTTCCTTTTTCACTGCTATGGCATCTTTTGTGTCCCAAACTGTAACATGTCACCAATTGATCATAAAAGCCCATTTAGAAACATTATTAACAAAACTAAGCCCCTTAATATGAAAAATATTGGAGAATTTCATCCAAAACTGACTTATGGATGTGTGCCCAATATTGAGCGGAAAAAGTTTCCCGACAATTTTCTCCTAAAGTCAACAGAAATATCCATTCACAACATAATTCATTCATATCAAGGTTTTTCTTTTAATA
Source organism: Pictodentalium vernedei (assembly GCA_031216915.1). NCBI lineage: Eukaryota > Metazoa > Mollusca > Scaphopoda > Dentaliida > Dentaliidae > Pictodentalium > Pictodentalium vernedei. Next base: position 20,089,210 of record CM062294.1, read on the forward strand.
GAACATTCTTTGAAATAAAGCATAGTCAAAAAAGAAAGTTCAATAAATTTTGAGGAGCAATTCTTTTTAGTATTATCGACTTTAATCCCAAACAAATTATTGTAAATTCATATTTCGAGTCTAGTTGTATGAATTTGCATAATTTCATGTTCTTACTGTTGCCAGCGTCACGCCAGGACGTCGCAATTCAGACATTGGGTGAAATGAAAAGTTCACGCATGAAGTCAATAGCGTGTATGTCCACTGTTTGCCTCTTGGCCGTCGATGTCTTTGCCTCTTGGATGGCAAGACATCGACGGCGCATAGACCTGATAAGTCTCTGGATGTCACCCTGTGGTATTGTGTTCCCCTCTTGCCTAAGAACATTACGTAAATCGCCTAACGTCTGAAGATCACGAAGTCGTACCCGACGGTCCAATTGATCCCAAAGATGCTCGATTGGCGACAAATTTGGCGAAAGTTGGGACCAGGGAAGAAGTTCGATGCTCTGCTACTCAAGAAAGTCACGACAGATACGCGTCACGTGACATCGGGCATTGTCTTGCTGGAATAACTGCAATCCGACGTTAGCGTTGAACAACGGGACAACAAAAGCGTTAAGAATTTCATCCCGAAATCGCTGTCCATTAAGATTACCACCGATGAAGATCAACTGCGTTCGATGGTGCAACGAAATTCCTGCCCAAACCATTACACTACCCCGCCGAAACGGTCGCATTCCCGCACGCAATTATCAGAAAACCGTTCTCCTCGCCGGCGATACACTCTTGCCCTACCATCAGCGCTCCGTAGACAAAAGCGTGATTCATCACTAAAAAGAACTGTGCTCAAACGCTGCTGCGTCCAGCGAACACGCTGACGTTCCCATTCCATTCTGACTGTACGATGACTTTGGATAAGGATTGGTCCGTGGTATGGACGCCGACTTCGGATGCCGTGTTCAGCGAGCCTGTTGCGGACAGTTTGTGCACTGATTCTATTGTTAGTCCTACCAGGAGTAATTGCTGCAGTCCTCGTCGTCGTCGGGAGCGATCCCACAAGTGAGACGTCCTGATGTGTCGATCATGTGCTCTTGGTCGACCTGAACGCGGTCGGTCGGCAGTAGATCCAGTGGTTCTATACCTTCCAATGGGACTGTAGATAGTGGCCACAGTCACTCCAAAACCAGCAGCGAGCTCATCTGGAGCTATTCCAGCCTCCTGCATACCAATGGCACGCAACCTCTGATTTACTGTTAACCTTAGGATTTTTTAAAATGTCGGAAGACAAAAACTATCTTGTTTTCTCAATAACCCGGCTCTATAGCACAACATAACATAAAGAAAATTGTCGGTCATCCATTCAATTTGACATTCTCGGGTAGCATGTGCTATTTTGAAATCCGTAGCAAAATTATATGCGGATGGGTGGACAACAACAAAATGTCATTAAACTCTTTGCACGTCTTCTTGTCCACAAACATTTAAACATTTTAATATAAACTATAATATTTCATCTTTTAAGCTATTATTTCACATTTCTTTCTATTATACTTTCTTTTTTGACTCAGTATATAATATTGTCTAATGAGTCATAACAGCAAGTTGGGACTGATTTTTCAAAATGAAAATATCAATCTTTATTTCAACAAAAACAAAAAAGTCAGATTTAACAAAAACAAAAGTCTTTTTGATTGCTATCCTGGTATGCAGATGCGATAATAAAAACAAAAACATAAGGTTTGCCCTCATTGAGCCAGAAGAAAGACAAGTTCCCATTTACTCAACCAGTATTTGCAACATATACACAGTCCAGTTAGTAAATTAATTATGGGCACAACAGGCACAGTGCTCAAGATGCCTGCATATCGTCGTCTGAGTGCTAGAATGTTCTATGTCCCTTATGGGACATAGAACATTCTAGCACTCAGGCGACGATATGCCATGATTTAAAGAAACTAGACTGTTCGAAGTGCATATCACTGCATATCAGAGATAAAATTAGGAAAAGCTTTTGTAAATTTGGTTTAAAATCAAAGGTTTGTGGGAAAAAAACAATTGAGTTTCATTTGCATGGTAAACACCGAGAAACTAGATTTGTAAGAACATGAAGCTTCACATTTAGTTTGTCTCAATTGTCTGATCAGGTTTAATTGGAGTTTTACGTCGCTTTCAACGACTATGGATGTATGATGCCTATATAACAGCGTTGTTAGTTCCCAAAGATGAAGGTAGAATTTTTCAAACAGATCCACAGGATGGCCTAAGGATTTCACCAATCACCGGAGGGACTAACAAGCTCACCCACACAGACACCTCAGTATAAGGATAAAACAAATTCCTTAGAATAGGCTACTAAATGTAGACCTATTATACCCGGGTCCACACGGCGATCAGGCTATACAGTAATGTGTCTTTGTGAACTGATGTGAATCTGGAAGGTCTTCAAAAAATGCATCTGATAGAGTAAATGGGAACATGTTTGGACATATAAAAATATGTATTAAATCAGTGTGCATTACGCATTTCGAGTTATGTCTGAGTGCCAAAGTTTTGTATATAAGAGAAGGGGGTGGATCCCCAAAATATCATGGAAAAAATATGCAGGACAGGGTGGAGGGTCAAAACATCTGCAAAATAAAACTTTCTACCTATGCTCACGCATTCCACTCCCCCCTCCCACACACACACCCCTGGAAAGACGAGAACTTATATTCATGCGTACTTGGTTTATGTGCACGCTAAAAACTAAAGTGTTAAAAACTACACTTGAAGTGCTGTATTTAACACTTACTAAGTGCTGAACTAGCACTTTGTTCAAGTGTAGATATCCCAGAACTTGATAGGTGTTACAATAATACCACTTGGCAAGTGTTATGTCGCGACACTTAAAAGGAAACAACGCAGATGACGCGGATCAGGCTCGAACTCTCGAGCCCGATCCGCGTCATCTGCGTTGTGTCCTTTTAATTATGTACCCACCAAGCCCAAATCAAATTATGGACGATTCTGGAAGAACCACCAATGCTAGACACATGGGAAGTGCCATCCATTCAAGTTTCAGATGTCTGACGATTGTAATGTCTAAGTGCTTAAAGCATTGCACTTTGAGTGTTAAAATCAAACCCTAAGTGTTAGAATGGGTTTAACTCCTTGAAAGTGTCAGTTTTAACACTTTCGTTTTTAGTGTGTGTTTGTTCCATTGAGATTAGTTTGTGTTTATGTGAGTTTTCTAAGCTGATGGTAACCTCGGATTACGAATATATGAGATGACAGCTTGTGTTTTGTTCAGACTAAAGGAGACCACGAGTTATAACGGTCCCAGTGATAAAACACAGATTTATTATTATCATATGACTAGTCCGTTTTGTTCACTTTAAAACATGTGATATTTTGTTTTCATATTAATCAGTGATAAATAAAGCCTTCCGTCAATTTCATTGGTCAATTTCAAAACTAGACAATTTGATTGGCTGAACAACACACATTTTCATAATTTGCATAATTAGAGTTGGGAGCTTCCATTGGTCAATATCAAAACTTGACAATTTGATTGGCTAAACAAAATACAACTGGGTCACATTTGCATAATTTCAGTAGGGAGAATTTACGTTATCTGTCCTATTTAGGGTGGGTTATATTGTATTAATCTTTTACCGACAAGAAAAACGCAATTCATTTTTTTTATATTGTCACTTTTTGCTTCCAAAACATAGGTCATGACCCCTGATTGGAACGAACTCGATGAGCTCGTTCCAATGAGGGGGTCATAAACGATGTTTTGGAAGCAAAAATTGAAAACTTTTAGTTATACGAGGGTGTTTTTTCCAAGTGCCGTCTGTAACTCAAGTTAGGTGATGGGTTAAAAAGTCATACTAAGTGGCTAATTTGTGCGTGGGTGTGTCATATGATAAATAGAATATGAAATGGGTGTTTTTCTCATATAATATTTATGAAACTCGTCCGAATTTTCCGTTTGGGTTCGCCAGAGGCTCGCCCAAACGGAAAATTCTTAGACTCGTTTCATAAATATCATATGAGAAAAACACTCATTTCATATCCTCCATTTATTCCATAAACAGGTATAGAATGGACATTATTGACTGGACTTCTTTGTTTGATATGTGTTAGGTAGACGTCAAACCATTTAATAACGTCACCGGAGATACCATATTTATTAATTAAATGTCTTGGTAATTTTGTCCAATCAGAGACGTTAGTTTTCTTAAGACTGGAATTATATCAGTTGTTGCCATTCGTTAATGGTCCTAACATGAAGATATTTAATTAACAAGACATTCAGTGGTCCAGCTATCGGATCAATCATCCATTTTATCATTTAAACGGTGATCCCATCGTGACCCCGTGCTTTCTTCCATTGACGGAACTTAATTACATCTGCCTCAGTGATGGGTATGTTAATTGCAGAAAGTTTTTCTTAACATTTATCTTCAAATCAAATGACCTTTCGTTTTCTTCATTTATCAGACAGTTATTGACAAAGGTTTGGTTCAAGAGATCTGCTTTTTCAAAATCATCTGAAGTTAAGAGACCAGAGTCTGACGTGTGGAAAGGTGTGGTGGTGGTGGGGGGGGGGGGGTGGTGCTGTGTTTTGCTGCTTGTTTTGTTTAGCCGGTCTTTAATCACGTGACAGCAGTATTTAAGGGATACGCACTTGGATCAGTGTTTGGTGCGGTTTCTTCATATAGTATTTTTGCGTATTTGTTTGTTGACGCTGTTGCTGAAATTCTATATATATCTCAACGAAGTTCGCTATTTGTTTTATGGCCTTGCTCCACGACCGGCTTCTTCGCCGTTTTCCTCATACAATCAAATATGATCCCAGAACACACTCATTTATTGCTGTAGGCCTTTGTGTCTCGTAGAAACCATATGCCATGTACGATGGCGTCCCATCATACAAAATAAACAACGAAAACTCGCGCAACAACAACAATAAGTGCTCATCATGCGCACAAATACCACGTATCGCACTTGTAAAGTAAAAAAAGGCTGCCCACGTGCGCTAACATAAGAACAATGAGATAATTCATACAAGGCTAGTGCGGGTATACAAGTGACATACTACTTATATAAATTTCTTTCTCACTCGTAAACGTTGTTTGATAATTGACTACGAGGAACATGTGAACGGTCCCTCCAACGATGTAGACGGGTACTAAGAGCGTGTGACCGCTCAGATTATGGTATCTCTATACCCTATTCTTCCATTTCAAATTCAGTGTTAGTCGGAGGAATACTCTGGGTCCGCCTTTGTGAGTCGCGGCAACAGAAGGGGAAGGATACAGGTTGTACATGTCAGTCTCCTATTGTTTCCAATAGATATCCTATGCCACATGGTTGAGCGCCGAATTAAAAATTGAGAATATTTGTCAATATATCGACCAGTCGCCGTCATTATATCTGATACACCCCCGCCAATTGCCATTAGCACGCGTAAAATACATTAGAAACGAATTCTCAAGAGTTTCCCTCTTTCAGTTCTCGCAAAGTAAAATCTTTTCTACAAGTGTACTTCTGACGAAAAATGGCATGTGCTGCCCCTTGCATCTCTAATCTCCGGGCAAGGGACCAGCTGCCCTACCCCAAACCCTCTCCCGCTTCCGACGCCCTTGACCTCAACACGACCCTTTCGCATTAGGCGATGGTAAAATAAGAAAACTAGGCTTTTAAACATGACCAGATAATGGCATGTGGAGTTGTAGACCAACTGACAGCGTGTGCAAATTTGCGGCTATAGGCATTGGATCAGATTATACGTTGTCTGACACAGAAGGTGTCTTTGGTTTGGTTCATTGGTACCTACTCCTCCACCTAAACAAATAAAAACCTAGCACTTCTTACACTTGTTAGAGTGATCTGTACAGCACATCATCCTACGCAGCCCCTGACAATGCGTATACATGCACTTTCTTTTTATCACATGTCTTTTGAAATATTACACTTCCAGTTACATAAACTCTATAAGTTAAATAAGTTAAACTTCAGACCATGTAATCGTCAACTCAAAACAATAACGTATGTGTTCCAATAGGTATCACAGAACTAAATATTTTCCCATAGGCGACCATTATAACGTTCAGGGGGAAAAAATATGATCACATCACTTTAATTTTGACATTCAAATGTCTCTGTCAAGTATAGCCCCTCAGACAACGTTTTCTGATCTGAAAGCAGGGGGGTCATGCAACAAATAAGAGTGAAAACTGACACAAAGGGAAGTACCGGTCACGTGCACATATTTTTCAGGGAATTCCCTACAAAAACACACAAAAAGTAAATTGTATTTTTTTAGGTCCAAAAGTCATCAAATCACCCTCTTTTTATCAAGAATATTCAACAATAATGCAAGATGTCAATAGAATGTTTCAAACTTTTATTGAAACAATGGATTTTCCCAAGGCTGTTTATTTTTAGAGATTGCGTCATTTCCGAGTGCAACATTTTAAGGCGGTTCACTCTATTTCAATATTTAGTTCCGCGATACCTATAATCATCCCCCACCCCACCAAAGAGACATTTTACCACTTCCATGAGATAAAAAAAATCATTTCTGCATTAGAATCCAACTTTTGGCTTTGGCTGAGTCAAAAACATGGAAAATTTTCTCTTTTAAGGAAAAGTGTCCAAACTTTGTCAAGTGGGCTTGAAAACTGGTATTGCCTCCAAAAGATTTTTCTATCCTGTTACTTTATAAATTAACTGAGAAGGATGAGAATTTACAGCTTTCTTTAAAAAACTACCCTGATCCCAAAATAAAATTAACATCTGCATCAGCACAAAATATTTTAGAAAAACTCTGTCTCATTTAACCATACTGCAAGCAAAACAGTGTCCCAATCCCCATGGAACAATAGATGTCAATTTTGTTTCCAAAATTGGGGATGCAGCTATATATTTCACCAATATGAAAGGACTCTACCAGTTTATCCTAACAACTGATGTCAAGTTTTATTCCACCATCTGATGTAGTAAAATTTTGCCCTGAATAGGACGCCCCCCCCCCCCCCCCCGGTATGCCACTTTTCATCAAAATCTGTGATATAATTCATAATTTAATTGATATTGACCCAAAACAAACCTACTGTGATATGAACTTTCCCATCTGTAATAGTTTTTAAATCACAGTCTGGCTTCTAAAGACATTTCACATTGTATTGATGAATATTTTGCAATTTTTGTAAAGGAAAAGCCTCAGTTTTCTCAGTAAAGGCACATAGAGTCATTAGTATGGCACTGACAAAACATAAAACAGTGTTTTTTTCCAAAAGAATGACCAGTACCTGCTACTGTGATATCTCTTAACACTGGTAAGATGCCTAAAACCATCAAATATTGATTCTATAGTGCTATGCTTATGCTGCAAGTTCCCACAAGTGCACTTTCATAATCTTTGTTTTAATCCCCACAGACACCCATTCTGGCAAAAAGATTGAAATTGTAAACCTCAAAGTAAATCATAAGAAACTGAAAGTGTATGATACTAACTTCAGTCTCTAAAAACATGCTGTTCAGTCTTCCCAAATGTTTATCATCAGCAGAAGGGTTAAATATGTGTGAGAGAGAGGACTTGGTTCAGGGAAAGAGCAATATTTCACAACTGTCACTGTAAATTTATGCTGTATCAGGGGAACCATGACAGCACTAGTACTAGACAACTGTATTGGTAGCTATGCACAAATGCCATTCACTCACATTTGTAATTTTATTATGTTATTTTCCACTGTAGCCCCACCCCCTCCTCAAATTTGTGTTCCAGGATACTCTTTCAATGAAGGAATTGTTTTCCAACATTTTGAAGAGCATAATATAGAAGAGAAAAACTTCTAAATAATAGTGAATAGAAGGGCAGTGTAGGTTTTCTGTCTGTGTTTGAATGGTGATTTGGGAGGGGGTTGGAAGATTTGGAATCCTCCCTGCCCCTAGTAATATGAGGAGAAACCATGGTTTAAATAAATCTGTTAATAAGGTAAGATAGGCTGTTAGTTAGCAGCTGCCAGAGGTTATAGTGTGCTCCTGGGGAATACACTTGCTCAAGATGTGAATTTTCTTGCATGGACAGCCTTAGTTTTGAAAATATATAGCTTTTATTGCTGACTGTGACAAAAATGTAACTTCTCAAAGCAATAAAATGGTTTGGTAAGGTGCTTGGTCCCCAAATAAATATTTAAATGTGAAATAATCCCCCAAAATGATAACTGAATCTGGTCTGGAAGCCAAAAAACATATTTCCTATAGGTATCACAGAACTAAATATTTTCCCATAGACGACCATTATAACGTTCAGGTGGAAAAAAATTTGATCGCATCACTTTAATTTTGGCATTCAGATATCTCTGTCAAGTATAGCCCTTCAGACAACTTTTTCAGATCTGAAAACAGGGGGTCATGCAACAAATAAAAGAGAAAAACTGACACAAAGGGAAGTACCGGTCACGTGCACATATTTTTCAGGGAATTCCATACAAAAACACACAAAAAGTAAATTGTATTTTTTAGGTCCAAAAGTCATCAAATCACCCTCTTTTTTATCAGGAATATCCAACAATAATGCAAGATGTCAATAGAATGTTTCAAACTTTTATTGAAACAATGGATTTTCCCAAGGCTGTTTATTTTTAGAGATTGCGTCATTTCCGAGCGCGGTTCACTCTAATTTGAATATTTAGTTCCGCGATACCAAGAAGACACTACTCTTAGCGTACGTGGTGAAACACGAGAGGCTTAGATAAACTCATTTCATCTCAGTTCAAATCGTAAATCGGTTCGTAATTTAAACAAGGCTTCATCCGGAACACCGTCTGCTGCACGTGTGAAAAAATCTAGAAATATGAAGCGGCTTGCCACGCACTCCATTGATGGGGAGCAATTACGAAAAGGGCGACGTCATTTCAAATATTTCGCAGGGTGACGTCATACGGTAATATTTGCCTCTGGAGCCGTAAACATAAAAGAAACTACGCCAGCTCTCATCCAGTCAGAGTGACGTATTTTAATATTTTCTCTGATTCGCCACATTTTAGAGTGACACACAAAGTGTACATCCAAATCCTGTCTCTATATATATCGTTCGTACTATGTTTCAAATCCATTTGGAGGTTTAATCATGACCAGTGGTTAATGAATCGTGGTGGGACAGATTATCCACCGAAAATATATCTTTAATTTTTCAGAAAGCACAAACAGCACTGGCAAACGTTCCTCTCATGGGCCACCGGGTTGTACCCGGTGGTCCATGAGATGAAAGTTTCTAAGCGCTTCCTGTGCTTTGTTCTCAGAAATTGTAAATAAATGCCGGGTGGAAAACCTACTCCACCGCGATTTTCTAGGAATCCACCCTCCACGTGCTGTAAATGTACCTTCTCGTGCCCTACGTCTTAGTACACGTATTTATTTATTTTATTAGGATTTAACGACACTTTAACAGCCAAGGTTATATCGTGTCATATCGTGTCGGTGACAGATTTACAGGTGGGGGGAGCCAGAGTACCCGGAGAGCGCCACAGAGCAGCTGCCAGCTCCCCAACATCGTAACTCCGCAATGCAGCACAGGCAGGGTTAGATTGGTTGAAGACATGCGCACCATCGACGTGCAGTATGCCTTAGTACACGGTGTCATCGTGCCCCCATGTGAACAATCGGGGTTAAAGGCCTTGCCCAAAGACACAACGCGGGAGTCCGAATCGATCGCTCAGACGGTCACCCATCCAAGGACTGAAGGGCTCGACGTTAGTACACGCGTAGACACTCGAATGGATCGTCTTTTTCACGAACACAACCTAGATGACGCGGGATAAAATCGAACTGTCGACCTTTTGATCTCAAGTCCAACCCACTAGCCATTGTACCACCGTACTCAATGGAAAAGGAGCGAGTCTACCCACTAATAAACTACGGGTTTTGTTTTAAAGAGAAGTAATCACTTGCATTGCAGCCAGTAGTCAGAGATCAACATTCAGGAACTACACACCCGTCCTAGAGGGCAAGTACAGAGAATCTCAGAATGATATGCCGCAGCCAAATCAACGAGGACGAAGGCTCGAATGGTGGAGGTGGGTTGGTGGTCGTTTTGTGATTCCGAATTGAATATTTAAAATATACTATAATCAATGAAAAAGGATAGTGATGCAATTTTTTATAGTTTTGGGGGTTGTTTCGTCTCCAATGATTGGACGTTTCATGCCTGTACACTCCATACTTTCCACCGTAAATAAAAACAATGCACACCAGTCTTGTAATATAATACATCCTATTCCACCAGATAATTTAGAAAATGTGTGCCTAGTTTTCACAACGTTGGGCTATTTTCCCAGGTAATATTCACAAAGTAAACTCTAAAGAACCCTCCGGGTTTCTCAACAGTTCAAAGAGGTCATGAAGACAGGGGAACATTTCTGCAATTGCTGTCACTAAAAATCAAAGCTTTCTGTTCCTCTCTGTCCGATTTGTTCTCGGAGTCGTGTGCCGCTTGCAATGGCCGTGGCAGTGGTGGTCGTCTGTGGCCTGTGTGACTACTTCTGCCCCCCCCCCCCCCCCCTCGAAGTATCAAATTTAATTTGACACTAAAACGAGGGTAGCATAGATCGAAAGATCCATCTATGGGCGTCTTCGGGGCGTAGAAGCCTTGTTTCAGATCTCAGTCAATATTGCGGGCTATGTACGCCGGAAATGAAATGGTGTGGCTCTATATCGCAAGGGTGCCTTATCAGCCTTTGTGGCTCATTTGCATCCTTTTGACGTTGTTTTCAAAGACACAAGATTAACAAAATAGTGTCGAAAGGGAAAACATCATTCTAAAATAGAGTCGCCAGAAACACAAGGAACAGAACGGTCCCACATCAACCAGTGTATCTTGAGAGAATCACTGAAAAACTTACACGGCGCAAGAAGGTTTATCATTGATTGATAGTACAGAGCGTGGAGGGTGGATTACTAATGAATTGTGGTGGGGCACATTTCCCACCAAAAGATATCTGTATTTTTTCAGAAAGCGCAAGAAGCACTGGCAAACTTTCATCTCACGGGCCACCGGGTAGTGCTTTTTGTGCTTTGTAATTGTAAATAAATTCCAGGTGGAAAACCTACTCCATCGCGATTTATTAGGAATCCATCATCCACGTGCTGTAAATGTACCTTAATTCAAAGTTCCCTACGTCCTAGTACACCCACAGGCACTCGTGTGAAGCGGCTTGCTCAAGAACGCAACTTAGAATACGCAAAATCGAACTGTCGACTTTCGATCCCAGGTCCAATGCACTAGCCAGTGTACCACTGTGCTAAATGAAAACGGAACTAACTGATAAACTACGGGTTTTGTGTTGCAAGATGATTGATCACTTACATCATATTCAAAGTCAGAGATCTACATTCAGGAAGTACACACATGCATCCTAGAGGGCAAGTGCACAGGCTCTCAGAATGATATGGCGCAGCCATATCACTGAGGGCGAAGGCTGGAATGGTGGAGGGGATGGGTGGTCGCTTTGTGATTCCGAATTGAAATATTAAAATATAAAATAATCAATTAACCCTTTACCGAACGTAACGGCCAAAACCGGCCAGCGCTATTCTCAAAAATCGCCAATTAATTTTCAAAATATTTTCATTTTTTGTCTCAAAAACATAGGTTATGACCCCTCGTTGGAACGAGCTCGTCAAGCTCGTTCCAACGAGGGGTCATAACCTATGTTTTTGAGACAAAAAATGAAAAAATTTAGTTATTCAAGAATTTTTTTTGCAAGTGTCGTCTGCTTTTCATGTTAGGTAAAGGGTTAAATGTGATAGTGAAGCAAAGTAACAGCAATATTTAGGAGATATTGAACCTCTAGCTCTCTCCATTTCACTTTGTAAATGTTGTTATAAGCGCGCAGTCGAATATGACGTCAAAGGGCATAGAGACCAAAATTAAAATGCGTCGGAATTTTTGGAAATTTCCGTATGTTGTACAACCCCAAAAATAAGAGATAGCTGTTGTTTTCGATGTTCACATTTTTCAACATTTCAAGTGGGGTGTAGCGGCCGAGGTATAAAGGCCATTTATCAACCAGCCTGGTTGGTCCAGATCTCTTAGTCTCGTGGTAAATTGGTCGCTTTGTGTGCTAGAGGTCTGCGGAAAGAAGGTCGGCTCCCGCACTTATATCTCCTGTTACATTTGGGATCTCGTCCGATCCTCATCAGTAAGTGGAACTGCGGGTGTTTCGACCGCTCTGATGGAGGAGCTTTGGTGAGATTCACATGTGGTGAATCTCAAAAAAGGGAGAGTAGTGTAGCGATCGAGGTATAAAGGCCATTTACCAACCAGCCTGGTTGGTCCGGATCTCTTAGTCTCGTGGTAAATCAGTCGCTTTGTCCGCTAGTGGTCGACGGTTCGAACCCCGCCTCCCGTACTTATCTCTCCTGTTACATTTGGAATCTCGTCCTATCCTCAGCAGCAGGTGGAACTGCGGGGTTTCGACCGCTCAGAGGGAGGAACCTGGGTGAGATTCACATGTGGTGAATCTCAAAAAGGGGAGAGTAGTGTAGCGGTCGAGGTATAAAGGCCATTTACCAACCAGCCTGGTTGGTCCGGATCTCTTAGTCTCGTGGTAAATCAGTCGCTTTGTGCGCTAGTGGTCGACGGTTCGAACCCCGGCTACCGCACTCACTTATCTCCCCTTCTGTTACAGTTAACAAGGCTCTTGTTACATTAACTTTAATAAAAAAAACATCCATCTCGCGGGGGACACACTTGATGATGGACGCGTTCGATGACTTCTGGAAATTAGGATGCTATTTGAACCTAATCTAGTCATACTTCGGATACTTAATTCGTGTGACGATCACATATTTCAAATCAGCCCATTAGCTCGAGAGGGCGCCTTTGGGGTTCAGAACAAGCTACGTCATAATTTCATTAAGTAGGATAGTGTTAGGTGCATGCGTGGTGTAGACCAATCAATATTTTCAAGGCGCAGCCTTGGGGCTGCAGGTTGAAAATATTAATTAGTCCACTCCCAAACAATGAATATGGACTGTTCCAGCTGCTCCCATTGAACTGACACGGACTTGGATGGGTGACCGTCAGAGCAATCGATTCGGACTCCCGCGTTGTGTCCTTGGGCAAGGCACTTAACCCCGATTGTCCACATGGGGGCACGATGATGCAGTATACTAAGGTGTACTGCACGTCGACGGTGCGCATGTGTTCAACCAATCTAACCCTGCCTGTGCTGCAGTGCGGAGTTACGATGTTGGGGAGCTGGCAGCTGCTCGTCGCTGCTCGGTGGTTCTCTCCGGGTACTTCGGCTTCCTCCACCTGTAAAACTGTCACCGACACGATTTGACCTTGGCTGTACAAATGTTGGTAAACCCAAATAAATAAATAAGAACTGACATGGAAGATACCACTAGAGTTCAAAGGGTTAATCTTCTTACAATTCACAATGTTTTGACACTTTCATGAAATGTGTTGAATCTATATCAGAATAAATGATTAAAACTGTTCATCAAATATAATAGTATTGATTTCGAGACTGGCTGTAGTCATCATATCGGAAAACCGCCAAACACTGTCTAAATTCACTGTATGTTTAATGATTGTTGTTGCTGTTTATACCACGTCTATATAGAGTTAATATCAAATGATCTCTTGTATCACTGCGCTGTTAATGTGCCTGAAAATTAGCATTATACCACGGGTAAACTTAGAAGAAAAGCACGCGTATGGGATTATCGTCTGCAGAGGTTATCTTTGAATCGATAACATCGATATTTTCTTGTCAATATCAGTTCCAGATCTATATCGGTACTGCGTCGATTTATCAATATGCCGCCCATCCCCGTTACCTAATTTTTAGCAAACTAACAATATACTAATATTTTGTTTGATATCGCTATTTTGCCCATACAGAAAGTATAGTTGAACCTGTTATATCATCTTTGAGACAGGTCAGAAAGTTTTGTCCGAGAAGGAAGAATGAGTTTTATTTTCGATGAATCGATAGCATCGATTCTTCCTTATCAGTATCGATACGAATTTTACATTAGTACTGTAACAGGAGGAGAGATAAGTGCGGGAGCCGGGATTCGAACCGTCGACCTCTAGCACACAAAGCGACCGATTTGGACTAACCAGCCTGTTTGGTAAATGGCCTTTAAACCTCGACCGTTACACTACTCTCCCTTTCTTTTGAGATTCACCATTTGTGAATCTCAGCCAGGTTCCTCCCTCAGAGCGGTCGAAACAACCGAGGTGCCACCTACTGCTGAGGATCGGACGAGTCCCCAAATGTAACAGGGGGAAAGATAAGTGCGGGAGCCGGGGTTTGAACTGTCGACCTCCAGCACACAAAGCGAGCGATTTACCATGAGACTAAGAGATCCGGACCAACCAGGCTGGTTGGTAAATGGTCTTTATACATCGACCGCTACAGTACTGTACCCATTTATAGACGCATCGCACATCAATGTATTCTTACTCCTAACATACTGGTAGTATACCAAAACTTTCTCTGATATCTTTAAGAGTTAAAGTTTTTCTTTATTCAATTATATAAGCTCAGAGACCTCTATCAAAGAAGAGAAAATTGGTTCAGTCCTTAGATGCATCATAGGAAATTTTTTTCCTCTGAAAACGTGGGTATTGTAACATCTGGTACACTAATTTCCATACAGCTGGGTTGCTGGAACGAACATTTCGTCCACTGAGTTCCAAGTAGGCATATAGAACACATTGGAATTCAAGAGACGATTTGTAACATATTGTAAAGTGTCTCTACCGTCGCTATTTTAGGGGGTGGAAGTACGGATTAATCTCGGGAATTTTCTGGTCCTCCTTTTTAAAATTCAGGTTGTCGTGTACGAATATCAGTCTCGATACCCTGGAAATTCTGAGTGCAGAACCGAGAATCAACGGTAACGTTCCACAACTTTTGATTCCTGATTCTAGTCTATGAATTTCTGAACATGAACACTCATTTTCAGAACCGGTAACCCGGAAACTCCCGTTCGAAAGTTTAAATCATATATCCAATGGCGATGCCGGTCTTGAAGAAATTGATATTTGCCGTAAGCTCATGACCTGTAACGCGAAATCATTAATGCTATGGCCTATGAATTTTCCGGGTATCGTGAATGACTTTCAGAACTTGAAGGTTTTTTTGTATACCGACGCCTCGCAATCTCCGATCGCATTTCAAGGAATATACTTTTAATGCTGTATATGGTAAACGAATATGTTGTTAATGTGCACATTTTCATGACAATACAAACTGAATATTCACATCACATACACAGAACGACACGTGCGTGGGAACGGGTTAATCGATATGGCACGAGTGTCAGCGCGGAAAGATTGAGCGATAGGCCGCAAGCCTCGAGTTTTATCCTTCCGCTAGGGCACAAGTGCCACATCGATTAACCCATTCATACACGCGTGTCGTTCTGTGTTTATTATACGCCTTCACGTCTATAAAAACAATTATCAGAAGGACACTCAGCAATTCATTTGACAACTATCAACAAAAAGCACACATTCTATCGTCAACCAAATTTGCGAGGGAAACCCGTTTTACTAATTCGTTCCCTGAGTTCCAATGTGTTCAATGTGCCTTCTGGCACATGGAACACATTGGAATTCAGGGGACGATATTTAGCTATCGCTAACGATTTAAATTGTAATTGCTATGCACTATTTGTAGCAAACTTCAGAGAAATTTCTCTTCTTTATAAAAATAGTCCGTCAACGATTTCCGTTTCGCACATGTGGGCGGAACAGATTTTCATTTTCCGCATGGTTTAGTACTGCAGTAGATGGGCATTTCATAGAACAGGCGTTTAATAAATTTTAGTTATTACTATCAAAAGCCAAGTGCAGGGATTGGGGATTAGAAACTTGATGTTGGATTATTAGTTTTCATATAAGGTAAACGTAATGGCGTCTGATGACGTTGCTACAGCGCAACAGCTTTCAAGTCACCAGTAGTCATGGCTTGGGAGGAGTTATTACGTTGATTAACTTGGTGCCTCCAAAGAGGAGGGGGGTGCGTGAGAATGGACTTTTTAAGCACAATAGGGGACTTTGGTGATCCTATCCAAGCTACATAAAGTTTACATATTGTTGATAAGAATGTACACTCTTAGTTAGAAACGGGCAATGGATCGATTGATGAAATGGAACTTTCTGTCACGGACTGACAATGGGTGGATAGATGGAATGTACACTCTCTGTTTCGGATTGCAAATGGATGGATACATGAAATTTATATTCTCCGTTAAGGACTGACAATGGATGGTTTGATGAAAGGTACACCCCCTGTCATGGACCGACTAAAGATGGATAGATGGAATGTACATCCCCTGTCATGGACCGATTAAAGATGGATAGATGAAATGTACACTCTCCATCAAGAATTGACAATGAACGGGTGGATGAAATTTACACTCTTTGTCGCAGGCTGACAGTGGGTGATAGATAAAATTCCATTGTCTGCCAGGGACTGAAAATGAATGGGTGGACGAAATTTACACTCTCTGTCACAGACTGACAATGGATGGGCATATGAAATGTATAATCTCTGTCACAGACTGACGAGGAATGGATAGATGAAATGTCCACTACCTGTCACGGACTGACAAGAGATGGATGGATGAAATATACACCCATTGTTACAGATTGACAGAAGGCGGATGGATGAAATGTACACCCTTGTCATGGACTGACAAAAGATTCATAGATGGAACGCACACTCTCTGTCATAGACTGGCAAAGGATGGATAGATGAAATGCACATCCCCTGCCATGAACTTTCAAAGGAAGAATAGGCGAAATGTATAAACCCCTTCATGGGCTAAGAATGGATGGATCATGAAATGTACACTCCCGGCCATGGACATGCAGTAAGTGGATAGACGAAATGTACACACCCTAAAAATAGGTGGATAGATGGAACGAACACCCCTTGCCACGGATTGTCAAATGATGGATAGATGAAATGTACACACTCTGTCACACCCTAATAATGGGTGGATAGATGGAACGAACACCCCTTGCCACGGATTGTCAAATTATAGATAGATGAAATGTACACACCCTGGCACACCCTAACAATGGGTGGATAGATGGAACGAACACCCCTTGCTACGAATTGTCAAATGATTGATAGATGAAATGAACACACTCTGTCACACCCTAACAATGGAGCGATAGATGAATTGTACACTCTCTGCCAGGGACTGACAATGAATGGACAGATGGTGTATACTCCCGGTAACAGACTGATAACGGACGAGTAGATGTAATGTACACACCCTGTCATAGACCAAACAGTGGGTGGATAAATGGAACGTATACTCTCCTTCACGGGCTGATAGAGGGTAGATAGCTTTATTTATTTATTATTTACTGGGGTTTAAAGACAATGTCGACTGCCAGGGTCACCTCGTGTCGGACAGAGTTACTGGTGAAGGAAGCCGGAGTACCCGGAGAGAACCTCCAAGCGACGGCGAGCAACTGTCAGACTCCCCAACGTACTAGCGCCACACAAGTAGGGTTAGCAGTGGTTGAAGACAAGTGCACTATCGACGGGCCGTATACCTTAGCACAAATCGCCACCGTGCCCCCACGCGGGCAGCTGGGATGGAGTGCCTTGCCCAAGGACACAACACAGTTATCCCTGACGGGGAGCTGGAAAGTACCAGCAAGCAACTGTCAGATTCCCCAATGTACCAACTCCATACAAGCAGGATTAGCATTGGTTGAAGATAATGCAGTACGACTTAGTACACAGCACTAGCGTGCTCCCACGTCCTGAGTAGTTACAAGGACATAAAACAGAACAACAGCAACGAGAGTAACGTCCCTTAAGGTTTCTAACATGAAGTGATAAACGATGTAACAAATCATAATCATTCAATAAACTGGGGATACCCCTGTCAAATATAACGATCACTGCTCTTCAAATCGATGTAGCAAAAAAAAAGTAATTCAGTTATTTGTTATAAATTTCTAAATACGTTTTGTTAGCCGTCAAATCCCATTGTTTCCATTTAAACTTCCAATAGTTGATAAAGACAGATGCCGTAAAATGCGTGTCAGTGAAAAAAACTGGCATTAATCAACTTAACTGGATATCGCTTCATTGAATTGCCCGGTTAATTGAATATAATTTCAAAACATAAAACCATTTACTATACCTTCAGTACAATTTATTTATTGGGATTTAACGACACTTTCAGCAGCCGGGGTAACTTATGATGGATACACTCTAACAATGGGTGGATAGATGGAACGAATACCCCTTGCCACGGATTGTCAAATGATGGATAGATGCAATGTACACGCCCTGTCACACCCTAACAATGGAGCGATAGATGAATTGTACACTCTCTGCCAGGCCTGACAATGAATGGACAGATGGTGTGTACTCCCGGTAACAGACTGAAGGAGGACGGGGAGATGAAACGTACACACCCTGTCACAGGCCTGGCGTTTTCTGCTCGCCTTAAAAAATTGAGGAGGGCGGAAAATAGCCCCCCTAGCCTTAGAAAATAATGATTACCACAACAGCATATTCCCACTGATGGAGGACGGGTAGATGAAACGTACACATCGTACACACCCTGTCACACCCTGTCACAGGCCTGGCGTTTTCTGCTCGCCTTAAAAAATTGAAGAGGGCGAAAAATAGCCCCCCCCCCCCCCTAGCCTTAGAAAATAATGATTACCACAACAGCATATTCCCAAAATCCACTAGTTCTCAGATCTCTGCTTTGTTAGTGGTCTCTGCAATATGGCCACACTACCTCCCCCCCCCCCCCCCCCCCACACACACACCTCCGGGCCTTACCAAGGCCCGGAGGTTTGGGAGGGGCAATGTAGCCGTCTCACAGAGACTACCTGGTTAGCAGCACCAAATAAAATGTATGTACAAAGCCCACTAGACAAAATTCATTTATAGTACAACTTCATTTTGCCACTTTTAGCTTTTGCAAGCTTGAGGAGAGCTAATCGCTCCCCTAGGCCATGTAAGGAGAGCGATTTTTAGCCCTCCTGGAGTTTTAAGAATGCCAGGCCTGCTGTCACAGGCCAACAGTAGGTGGATAAATGGAATGTATACTCTCCTTCACGGGCTGATAGAGGATGGATAGATTTAGACGGACATTTTTACGGGTGGAGGAAGCCGGAGTTCCCTGAGAGAACCTTCAAGCGCCTGACTCCTCGTCGTACTAACTCCACACAAATAGGGTTAGCAGTGGTTGAAGACAAATGTTCCATCGACGTTCAGTGCGCCTTAGTACACAGCGCCATCGTGCCCCCACATGGGCAGTCGGGATGAAGTGTCTTGCCCAAGGACACAGCGCAGTTACCCTTGGCGAGGATCGAACCGTGGACCTTGCAGTTATAAGTCCAATTTCGTAACCACTCAGAAACAGCGCTCCCCCTTTAGTATAAATTTGACCTCGTCCATTGAGTTCCAATGTGCCAGTAGATACGCCAGTAAGCACCCCAGTAGGCTACCAGCAGGCTGCCAGTAAGCACTCCAGTAGGCTGCCAGTAGGTACATAGAATATATTGGAACTCAGGGGACGACTTGTTAATTGCATATATAGAGGATATGGAATGAGTGTTTTTCTCATATAATATTTATGAAACGAGTCGAAGAATTTTCCGTTTTGGCGAGCCTCTGGCGAGTCCAAAAGGAAAATTCAGACGAGTTTCATAAATATTATATGAGAAAAACACTCATTTCATATTCTATTTATCATATGACACAAACACGCACAAATTAGCCACTTAGTATGACTTTTTAACCCATCACCTAACTTGAGTTGCAGACGGCAGTTGGAAAAAACATCCTCGAAAAACTAAAAAATAAATTCCATTTCTTGCTTCCAAAACATAGGTTATGGCCCCTCATTGGATCGAGCTCGTCGAGCTCGTTCCAATGAGAGGTCATAACCTATGTTTTGGAAGCAAAAAGTGAATATAAAAAAAAATGAATTGCGTTTTTCTTGTTGGTAAAAGATTAATACAATATAACCCACCCTAAACAGGACAGATAACGTAAATTCTCCCTACCGAAATTGTGCAAAAGTGACTCAGTTGTATTTTGTTTAGCCAATCAAATTGTCCAGTTTTGAAATTGACCAATGAAAGCTCCCAACTCTAATTTTGCAAATTATGAAAATGTGGGCCAGTTGTATTTTGTTCAGCCAATCAAATTGTCTAGTTTTGAAAATGATCAATAAAATTGACGGAAGGCTTTATTTATCACTGGTTAATATGAAAACAAAATATCAAATGTTTTTAAGTGAACAAAACGGATGAGTCATATGATATAGATATGTAAACTATAGATAACTGCATAAAAAATCTCATTTAATGTTGAAAATTAACCATGAAAATCACCAATGTCCTTTTGTTTATAGACCTATTTTGCCTCAGTATATCCAATCCAGGTATTTAATCTATTATATCTTGTTTGCCAGAGCTCCATGAGCTCTGTCAAACAAGATATAAAAGATTAAATATTCAGGTTATCTCTAGAATACCGAAACGTGACTAAATCCCTATTAATTGAATACACCTGTTCATTGGATATCTTTCTTTGTCAAAATAGATATTCAATTAACAGGGTTCCTCTGTTTTTCGAAAACCGTTAGGTGTGGATTCACATTGTTAAAATATAGCCACACACAGTTTGAAAATTCTGCGAGAGTGAATGATATGTGAAATGAGCGTTTGTGGAAGAAAGAAAGCCTCTCGTGAATTCACACGGTTTATTTGTCCAAACATCGTTTGTAAATTCTACGAGGTGTCACATGTTTAATAAAAGAACGTCGGTGAAAGGGAAAGGCCTGGATTGAATACCCACTGTTTATTTGTCCAACCACCGTTCGCAAATTATTGTAAAAAATGTTTCACCTGTGTAAAAGAAGCGTTGATGAGAGGAAAAGCCTGGCGTGTTTTCTCACTTATCATATATCCATTGACCGTTATAAATTTTACGAGATGTCACATGTGTAAAGGAGAGCCGGTGAAAGGAAATGCCTGGCGTGGATTCCCATTATTTATATCATCAGCCGCCTCTTTCTAGAAGGTGTTATATGTGTAAAAAGGGCGTCGATAACAGGAAAGCTTGGCATGAAATCACCCTGTTTATATGCCCAAGCACCGCTTGTACATTCTACGAGGTGTTTGACCTGCAAAATGAGTGTTGGTGAAAGGAAAAACCCTTGCGTGAATTCTGTTTCTCTTTGCTCATATATCCAAACACCACTTGTGTATACTACGGAGTATCGTTTGCAGAAAAAAATGGCGTTGGTAAAATGGTAAAAGCCTGCCATGGATTCCCATTGTAACGAGAGTGAAAAGAAATTATATATCGCAAACATATATCAATAATAAAAATTCCCAGCAAGGGACTGAACAACATCGAAGACACATTAACAGATGTAAATACACAGAACAACGCATGTGAATGGGTTAATTGACAAGGCATGAACGCCAGTTCGAAAGGATACAACGAGAGGCCGCAGACTGCATCCTTCCGCGATAGCACAAGTGCTATGTCGATTAATCCATTCACACGCGCTTGTTGTTCTATGTTTATTACACGCCCTGAATGTATATAAAAACAATTATTAGAAGGACACTCAGCAATTCATTTGACAACTATGAACAAAAAGAAAGCATTTTATCGGCCAACCAAATTTGCGAGGGAAACCCGTGTTACTATTTCGTAACCTGAGTTCCAGTGTGTTATATGTACCTACAAGGCACATCGAACACATTGGAACTCATACAACGATTTTTAGCTATCGCTAGGGATTCAAATTGTAATTGCAGTGCATGATTTGCAGAAAAGTCCAGAGATATTTCGCTTCTATTCAAAAATAGTCTATCAACGGTTTCCATTCCACACATGTGTCCGGAACAGATTTTCATTTTCCACATGGTTTACACGCTAAAAACTAAAGTGTTAAAAACTACACCTGAAGTGCTGTATTTAACACTTACCAAGTGCTGAACTAGCACTTTGTTCAAGTGTAGATATCCCAGAACTTGACAGGTGTTACAATAATACCACTTGACAAGTGTAATGTCGCGACACTTAAAAGGAAACAACGCAGATGACGCGGATCAGGCTCGAACTCTCGAGCCTGATCCGCGTCATCTGCGTTGTGTCCTTTTAATTATGTACCTACCAAGCGCAAATCAAATTATGGGCGATTCTGGAAGAACCACCAATGCTAGACACATGGGAAGTGCCATCCATTCAAGTTCCAGATGTCTGACGATTGTAATGTCTGAGTGCTTAAAGCATTGCACTTTGAGTGTTAAAATCAGACCCTAAGAGTTAGAATGGGTTTAACACCTTGAAAGTGTCAGTTTTAACACTTTAGTTTTTAGTGTGTAATGTTGCTGTAGACGAGGATTTCTTAGAACAGGCGTGTAATAAATATAGTATGCAGTAGATAGGTAGTAAAAATATTAAATTAATCATTATCTGGATAATATTTTTTAAACAGATGGAATTTTAAAGCTGAAAGAGATGTGGCCAATCTCGCGGATTGGAGGAGCTTATTACAATTTCTTTCTTGCATTGTAACTGGAGGAACGGCCCCCATATTAGGCAAGGCCATATGAGGTCTGTTCCAATTATTTATTTATTTATTTATTTATTTATTTATTTATTTATTTATTTATTTATTTATTTATTTATTTATTTATTTATTCATTTGGTGTTTAAGGTCACATACTTATGCACAATGGCTAATCGTGACCATGACAGTTTTACGGGTGGAGGAAGCTGAAGTACCCGGAGAGAACCACCGAGCAACGACGAGCAGCTGTCAGCTCTCCAACATCGTAACTCTGAACTCTGCACCGCGGCACAGGCAAGGTTAGATTGGTTGAAGACATGCGCACCATCGACGTGCAGTACGCCTTAGTACACAGCGTCATCGTGCCCCCGTGTAGGCAATCGGGGTTAAGTGCCTTGCCCAAGGACACAATGGTCTGTTCCAATAGGGTGTGGCATAAGGAGCGAGGTGTGCGTTTCGGCTCATATAATTTGACCAGATCTGAAGTGCAGACTGGAACTTGGTTTGGTTGTGTGTTGTACGATTCACAATAATTGTATAATCTGCAATTTATTGTTCTGCTTGTTGGTGAGCCCGCCTAAAAGGTGCTTCAGTACTCCAGTCTAGAAGAGATAAAGCCATGCGTAGATCTTCTCGTTAAGATATCTCTGGCACTATCGATATTCCGAATATAATTTTCGAAATATGAGAAGTCATGGTGAAGTGAGTTCCAAAATAATCACTCAAGTTTCTAATAGTGGTATATGGTTTGATAATGGTATCACCTTTTTCAAGACGAGGCAAACGACCTGAAGCTTGTGCGTATCCAGAGAAAGTAAATAGCTAGTTGTGCTTTATTTATTTTAAATTTTAGTTGCTTCACAAACGTTAATATTCTGATGTTTACGATGTATTTACCCATAATCTAAAATTTAGTTTCAGCGTCTTCCAAGTGAGAGGGGTTGAATTCTATGTAAATCGGGGAGTTATCGCCATATGAATCGTAGTCGATCGTGACCAAGAACAATCGCACCAAAGGGTAGCATATCGTCCCCTGAGTTCCAATGTGTTCTATGTGCCAGCAGGCACATAGAACACATTGGAACCCAAGAGACGATATGACATGTAAGCAGAATCGTACATGTACCCAGGTTGATCCCTACGGTACCCAAGTACCGATTCCAACGGAACACTATCAGTTGTGATACATTGAAGTCTGAAACCAGTTTAGGGCAATGTCTCCGACATTCATAACATAGGTCCACATACCCAATCTCAGGGAGTAGATTATATGAGGTATCACACGTGACAAACGAGCTTTGGCTCTGAGGTGGCACATGATTGCTGTACCCTGGAGGGCAAGATGGACGGGAGGTGTGTTTGAAGGGTGTGTCAAATTTCCGAAAACGACCCAAGCTACCAAAAAGTACCGAAATTGTCGTGAAAAGACCAAAATTGTCTTTGGCACTCGACTTGCTGAACATCACATGGTGGTAATTGTGCACATAGTACAGGGTGTGTTAGGGTTCGATTCTATGGAAGCATTTTGGTGGCTGAGATTGCAAGGCAATCCTTTTCTTTTGTCTATCCCGGTCACTGTTCTGTCTATTGCACCTATTCCATCTGTTCAAGTATATTGAATAAGTTCCTATATTCTGATCCTTGGTCCAACAAAAATTGTTGAAATGGCACACATGGTTTTTCGACCGTAGGATTTTTATTTTTACGTCCGCAGTGACGAGCAGCGGGCACCCATTGCTTTTATCGTGTGTTAACAGCGCAGAATAATCGCTAATTACTATATTTATGTCCAGTTGATTTCTCTGACCCTCGTTTCTTGGAATGGTATCGCTTTTGTGTACACCTGCAGTGAGATAGGTTTGTCCAATATCTATATACAGGTAGGACAAAAAAATGACTGCAGTCAGCAGCCGGACTTTAGCCTTTTAAATCCTAACCTACATATTAGTTTACTGGTCTGTTCAGTTCCTGGATTACATATCGGTTTGGTATCTATTTTGGGATCTAACCAGGGTGGGGGGGGGGGGGGGTCTTCCAAAAAATTCCGGACACAAGGCCTAGAATATTTTTTTCCACCTTTTGACCACCACCCACCCACCCACGTGCAAAAAAAATATTTTTTTCCTCTGACCACTTGGACACCCACCCCACCACCTATATTTTTTCAGTGTATCACCACAGTGGGTAATGAAAAATTATTGCACTGAGCTTCCAGTTGTCAATCCTTGCCTTAATTTGAATCCTAATCTACTGTCTAAACTAATTATGTGCACATCAACCAGCATCAACAGAAGCATTTAGATTTCACTAAAGAAAATTGTTATTAACTCCTTTGTTATCAAGCACGCATTTATTTTTACTGGGAAAAATTTCATTGTTATTTTTCGTTGTGACAGTTGAGCATTTGTAATTCATGCATTTCAATAATATGCCTATATACATTATGGCGTAGTGTATACTGGCATATTATTGAAGTGCATGAATTACAAATGCTGAACTGAAAGTTCTGGCCTCAATGCTCTCATAATAATTATCATTCATGTGTTAAGTTCCGAGACTGATGAAACAGTTTAAATTTAGTGAAGAAATTTTATTTTTAATGACCTGACTACAGGCTAAGTGTCTAGGCTTTAGGTTTCAGCCAATTGTCATTATTCAAAAGATAGTAGATAGTGTAGGAAAGCTGAAAATCTGTCACCTAACACTATTGTAAATCTCACTGTCCGTCCTGGTCCGTCTCCGAAAAAATGTCAGCATTGATTTCTGCATATAACAGCATATAATGTAAGAATTAGACAATGTTTGTGAACATCAAATAGAGGATTAAAATAATCTTCTTTTGCTGCATAGTATTATGCTCAGCTACTCATCTATATACTCTGGCTCAGTCAGGGTCAGTTTTCAATTCAAATATTAACTGTAACTTTTGTTTCATGTTTTCACGAGATAGCCAGACAAACCCTCTGTGAAAACCTGGTACTATCACTATGAGCTTGAATTAAGTAAGTGGGGTTTTATATCAAAGATGCACAGTGAGAATTTTCATTAGTTTCAGGTTACAAGAGCTCTACTCAGAGAAACTGGGCATTTAGATTATTTTCCGTAAATTTTTTACATTATTTTAGATGTTCTGCTAAACACATTGCTTCTCATTGTAAAATCCAAATTGTGCCGTGATGATTCAGCTATGAAAATTATGTTAACCATTCCCAAATTAAAATTCATAAATTTCCACTGATTGTTTTTAGTCAAACTGGAGTACACACTTCTTTAATGCATCTAATTTAATTTACAAAAAGGCGAACAAATCCCCTAATCAGCCTACTGGGGCCTTATTCACTAAACCTACCTGACAAACAGGTGCCTACTAGACTTCTAAACAACAATATAGCCTTGTTATGTGAAAATAACTTGAAAAAAAACCACCAGGAAAAAAATTGCAACTCCAGGAAAAAAGGTGTTTTGGCCCCCATCCGACCACCCACCCCGGCCTTGTGTCCGGAATTTTTTGGAAGACCCCCCCCCCCCCCCCCCCCCTGATCTAACTTACATATAAGTTTTGGGACTACATATCCGTTTGGTATCTGTTAGGTGTCTAACCTACATATTAGTTTACTGGTATATTTGGCTTCTGGACTAGACATCAGTTTGGTATCTATTTGGTGTCTAACATCCATATAGGATTACGAGTGTAATTGCTTTCTGGATTACCTAGCAATTTGGCAGCTCTTTGATATCTAACCTACATATTACGATGCTGGTCTATTTGGTTTCTGGACTACACATCGGTTTGATAGGGGGCGCGGTGTCGTTGCGGTAGCCGGTTCTCGCCAGATCACCGAAGTTAAGCAACGTCGAGCCCGGTTAGTCCTTGGATGGGTGACCGTCTGAGCGATAGATTCGGAATCCAGCGTTGTGTCCTTGGGCAAGACACTTCACCCTTATTGTCCACATGGGGGCACGATGTACTATGGCGTACTCCACGTTGATGGTGCGCATATCTTCAACCAATCTAACCATGTCTGTGTTGCAATGCGAAGTTACGATGTTGGGGAGCTGGCAGCTACTCGTCGTTGCTCGGTGGTTCTCCCCGGGTACTCCGACTTCTCCACCCGTAAAACTGTCACGGTCATGATTAGCCATTGTGCATAAGTATATTACCTTAAACACCAATAAATAAATAAATAAATAAATAAATAAATAAATTGGTTTGGTATTTATTTGGTGTCTAACTTACATATAGGTTTACCAGTGTGTTTGCTTTCTTGACTACATAGCAATTTGGCATCTCTTTGGTATCTAACCTACATATTAGTTTACTGATCTATTTGGTTTTTGGACTACACATAGGTTTGGTATCTATTTGGTATCTATGTACATGTATACATTTACCAGTGTATCTGCTTTCTGGATTACACAGCAATTTGGCATCTCTTTGGTATCTAACCTACATATTAGTTTACTGATCTAGTTGGATTTTGGACAACATATCGGTTTGGTATCTATTTGGTGTCTAACCTACATATCTGTTTAGTGGTCGATTTGGTGTCTGGACAACCTATCAGTTTGGTATCTATCTGGTATCTAACCTACATATTAGTTTACTAGTCATAATTGCTTCTTGACCACATACAGTTTGATATACATTGGTATCTAACCTTCATATTAGTTTACTGGTTTGGTATCTATTTGGGGGTCTAACCTACATATCGATTTGGTATATATTGGTATCTAACCTACATTTTAGTTTACTGGTCTCTTTACTTTCTGGACTACATATCGGGTTGGTATATATTGGTATCTAACCTACATTTTAGGTTTCTGGTCTGTTTATTTTCTGGACTATATATCGGTTTGGTATATATTGGTATCTAACCTACACATTAGTTTACTGGTCTATATACTTTCTTGCCTATATATCGGTTTGGTATATATTGGTATCTAACCTACATATTAGTTTACTGGTCTATATACTTTCTTGACTATATATCGGTTTGGTATATATTGGTATCTAACCTACATATTAGTTTACTGGTCTATATACTTTCTTGACTATACATCGGTTTGGTATCTATTTGGTATCTAACCTACATATTAGTTTACTGGTCTATATACTTTCTTGCCTATATATCGGTTTGGTATATATTGGTATCTAACCTACATATTAGTTTACTGGTCTATTTATTTCCTGGACTACATATCGGTTTGGTATATATTGGTATCTAACCTACATATTTATATTAGTTTACTGCTCTATTGCTATTTGGACTACATATCGGTTTACCAGTCGATTTCTGACCTACTCATCAGTTTATCAGTCTATTTGATGTCTGACCTACTGATCGGTTAATTGGTCCTTTTGGTATCTAGCCTACATATCAGTATCCTGCTCTGTTTGCAATCTGACCTACTTATCGGTTTATCATTCTATTTGATTTCTGACCCACTGAGGGCCGTTAAAAACGTCGGTAAAGTATACAGGTGAGGTCTATATAGACACTTTGCGAGCCGTTAAAAAACGTCGGTAAAGTATACAGGTGAGGTCTATATAGACCCCTACCTGTATACTTTACCAGACGTTTAAAGCAATTATACTGTCTGTGGATTATCTTGTCTGGGGGTGGATTTGGTACTTGCATGTCTGTAAGATTACGATCTACTTCAGTTAACCGATTGTTTAACAGACTGTATACATTTTAGCGTTTGCTGCCACTTACTGCAAAACATGATCCGAAATCCATCGGAAGTGAACCAGTACAAGAGAAACATAACTGGCGAAAATATTGGGGAGGCTCTGAATCCGCCCCCCCCCCCCCCCCCCCCCCCGTTTCGCCAGTCATTGGTTGTGTTAAAATATATGCATACAAAAAAAAAACGCTGCCCGGCAAAAAAGTAGAGGGGCTGCAGCAAGCTCCACTCAGCACCCCCCCCCCCCCCACCCAGCCGCCCACGCCCCCGCCACCAGGTTCCACTGAGCCTGTGATTTGTTTACATGTCTATTTAATTTCTGATTAACATATGGGTGTATTTGATTTCTGACCTATGTATCGGTTTAGAGATCTATTTGGTTTCGACACACCAATCACTATCGATATCAAGTGTCTTTAATAATGTGGATATCTGTCTTACAATAAGTATATATTGGGTCCGTAATTACCTGCATACATCGTGTATCGAGGTCACTGATACAAATTCTGTATCCCGCAACTGCAGTAAACGGGCGCGTGCTTACTGGTTAGTTTCTATGAATAGAACAGTACAAGATTCCGAAAGGCGTTTGCGAGAGACCGTATACGTCTCTGTATATTAAGGGACAAAACTTTCCAAAAGTATATATATTAAATTATTAGACCACATTGGTTTTAGATTTCTATACCCAAAGCTGTGGAAGCATTAACCTTCAAGTAACGCTCAGTTACACAGAGAGGTGTTTCAGAATGTTAAACAAACGCGCCTAAATCGTTTATACGGAGGTCAGTCTGATAGAGGTGAAGCGGCTACGGGTTTTTCTTGATCGATTAATCACGTGTATTTACTTTGGTGAACCGATTAATCACTTGTTCAAATAGATATCTGAATAATTGCCATACCGTTGAAGATTTACGGCATGAACCCTTTAACCAACGTAACAAACAAAACAGACAAGGTCTATATACAAAAATCTCCATTCAAATTTATTGTTTTCAACTTTTGTCTCAAAAACGTAGCTTATGACCCCCTCATTGGAACGAGCTCATTAAGTTTTTAGTAATTCATGAATTTATTTTTCAAGTATAGCCTGCTACCCGCAATGGGTAAAGGGTTAAGAATGACCATTTCCAGCCACTGATACAGTATGATGATCATGCAAGTAAACAAGTATGTCATCAAGTAACTTGTATGCTTTACTCTGTCTCATATAATTGATATGAGTCAGGGTTTTGCGCCTTTGTTAACCCATGTAATACAGTAGTTCAAAAGTATCAGTTAATCGATCAATTACTTTTTGAATCGACTAAGATATTGATTATTGATTAATCGATTAATCGGTTAACCGTTTAAGCTCTACCGAAAAAGCGGCCCCATCTAGGTTCCGTGATGTGCAAAATACTGCATCAGAGACTCACTCCTGTTGCTAAGACAGTACCTTGCGAATCGAGATATTGCCTTAGAAACAATAACAATGCCACTTTTCTACATAAACATAAATATGATAATATATATGTGTCTCCTACGCCAAGCAGTAATTTCAATAGTCATAGTCGTGGGGCCGACTGGATTGAGAAATTTAAAGTCTTTCGAGAGGTTACCTTAACTGGAGTCGACCCCACTTCTACGGCGCCCAATCGGCTTGGTATAAATGTTCTGCCACCGAATCAACTGAGCTAACTTAACCCCAAATAACATCTTGTAATAAACTTAACCAGTATGTTAGTTCACATGTACCGCTACCCCGAGATCGACATGCAAGACATGGCAATTACTGAAGTATTGGATCTGTTTTCAGTGTTAATTCGTAATTGTCAACAAGTAGCCTGTATTTTATTGTGAGATTCCCGTGGATCGTTTGCCTTAGAATTCGATGCAACTGGAACAGATTTCTGTTACATAGGTCTATGGTCCCAACTTTTAAAGGCACTAATCTCAATTAATGGAAGATCTGTGATGTTGCAACTGTCTGAATTTAATTTTATATCGCCTTCGTCAAGCTGGAATTCCAAAAGGCATAGTCCTGGAACCGAACCACTGCACTGAAAACCGTAAAGTTTTTCCAGAAGATTCCCTGACTGGAGTCAATCCCACGTCTACGATACCCAATCGCCTAGCCATAAATGCTGTGCCACCATATCAACCGAGCATCAATTACCAGTTCTCGCATATCGGTCTCAAGCCAGCTATAATTATGAATTGAACGTCCGTGTTTTGTGATACCCACTTCGGACTTTCTTATCAGAAATTAAACTTGTCCATAACATTTTTCTCAGATGAGACAACTTGTGGAAGCAGCAGGCCTTGTGAGATCTATAGCAGAAACAGTAATGGTGACCAACCAGCTGTAGAAAATGGGTAACACTTTCTCTTGAAATGCCATTTGTGTGTAGATTTGCGCTCAAAATTATATAATGTAATCCACCCGGAACAGATGTTCTAGATTTGCCAGAACAGTGGGGACGCAGAGTCCATCATCCTCAATAATTATCCAAGACAATGTTCTAAATTTCTATTGGACGCCTATATACATGTACTGAGGCGATAGAAACTCTACCCTTTAAATTAGCCCTTTACCCAACGAAAAAATTAGTTATTCATGAATTTGTTTGGCAAGGACCGTCTGCGTTTCATGCTAGGTAAAGGGTTAACGCCTTGAGATATTGAATATTTTACTTCTGAGCCTGAAGTAGCTCATTTTGAGTATCTCGTTAGCATATGGTGGCGTAGTCCGCCCTGAGTTCATTCTGTTAAACATTATGTTTAAGCTGTATAGAGGTCCCCTAGTCGGGTGCATGTATTCATGTTTTATTCATGACTAGCCTATTGGTGCGTATGGTTGTGCAATCCGTTGTGAGTTCGAACTGTTAAACAATCGCTATCCCCAAGCTATCACCCTCCGGACGGTTGCTTGAGGACATACACAGAACGTCACACGCGTGTGAATGGGCTAATCGATACAACAGAGTGCCAGCGCGGAAGAATAAAACAAGAGACTTACTTTTTTGCCATTATTTGACATGTACCATAAAGTGTTAGAGCAGTAGGTGACATATAGGTCCCTTGGACCGGGTGCATAACGTTATCGTTATAATTACTGCACATATTATGCTAATTAAGATAAACAAACAATGGTAGGATTCAATGGTAACAGCTGAGTAGTATGTCATGTACCCGAACAGGTAACATTTGGATGATCTTATGGATGATCTCATGTGACGGCATAGTCACGCGAGACCCATGTTGTGTTGTCATGATAACCCGCGTGAGCGGCCATGTTGTGACGTCATCTCCATAGTGATACGTGGTGTGAGTGCGCATGCGCAGCACGTGTTGTTGGGGTGATACATGTACGTGTTTCCGTCGTCCATTTTGTATACTGGAGGCCGCCATCTTGGTTTCTATGGTACCACGTTTTTGCTATGTTACCCAATTTTCTATAATGGAACGGGGTATGTTCGTAGGCTGTATTCGATTGAATAGGAGTAATTTCCCGATTCGTAGAATTACCACAAACAACCCGACAAGTTGTACAATTTTGAATTCTTTCAGAATTCTCTACTTCTATCTATATATGCAATAGTTTACGTCCGCCTGACCATGTTCCTTTGCCCTGGAGTATACTCCAGTAGCGTAGAAGAGCCTATCAGTTGGAACAGTTTACCTTATTATTACCATATTTAGCTTTTCGGGTCTATTCTTGTTAGTTCTGACCCTATTCCGAGTACTCTTGTAGTTTCCTTTATCTAGATCCTTTATATAGATTATAACCAACCAATCAGATTGCTTGATTTCCCATAATCTGTATGCAGAGTTATCTCTCCTTATTACAATGATTCTCGTCACCTCTATATCCAATGGCCATATTCCCAGGCACCCCAATTTCGGCACCCCTTTTTGGAAGACATATGGCCTTCGGCACCCCTTTTTTGTCGAATGAGGGCTATATAAAAGCCCTCAATGAGTCCTCATTTATTATCCCCCATATCCTCATTGAATTTCGAGGTTATGAGGACCATGAAAAATCCCTCAATGAGGTATAAGTTACTACGACTCTTAGTCTCATTTCAGTATTTAACAGCCATATCCCCAGGCACCCCAATTTCGGCACCCCTTTTTGGAAAACATATGGCCTTCGGCACCCCTTTTTTGTCGTATGAGGCCATGAGGGCTATGTAAAAGCCCTCAATGAGTCCTCATTTATTATCCCTCATAGTCTCATTGAATTTTGAGGTTATGAGGACCATGAAAAATCCCTCAATGAGGTATAATTTCCTACGACTCTTAGCCTCATGTTAGTATTTAACAGCCATATCCCCCGGCACCCCATTTTCGGCACCCCTTTGGAAAACATAAGGCCTTCGTCCGAGCAGCGAGATGGGGGGCTAGTACGAGAGGTGGTGCCCCCTCTCGTTGGACGGGACACGTTGCCTTCCCAGGGGAATAAGTTTCAAATTCTAGAAGAACAAAATTTTAAACGCAATTTCCCTGGCTCTGTCCGTTTGATTCCATAATTTATAAGTTGCCATATTACCACCAAATATAATCTGAATAAATTATGAAATATTTCGCAGGTAAATTTGCTATTACACACCCCCTCATACGGTTTATTTATTACGCACCCCCTCATACAGTTTATTTATTACGCACCCCCCCATACGGTTTATTTATTACGCACCCCCTCATACGGTTTATTCTCAACAAGTCGAATGTTGAAATTGGTCATCACA
Organism: Pictodentalium vernedei; assembly: GCA_031216915.1. Taxonomy (NCBI): domain Eukaryota; kingdom Metazoa; phylum Mollusca; class Scaphopoda; order Dentaliida; family Dentaliidae; genus Pictodentalium; species Pictodentalium vernedei. The sequence continues at coordinate 20,122,211 of CM062294.1, forward strand.
ACAAGACGAATCCCAACAAAACCAATTTAATTAAAATGACTGCACGGCGCATTTATTTTGAGGTTCTGGGCAAATATGCATATGAGTAGGGTATTTTGAAGCGGAATTTTATTTTTCAAGAAAAGAACCAACTTGCGATAATACAAACCAGAAAGAAAAACTCAATAAATTAGCAATAGAGTAACAAAAAGGAGTTTACATCTTGTACCATATAATGTAATAATTTAACCTTTTTTATCTATTTGCACGTTATTTATCCTTCGCACGGTACGTGGAGAGTGTATTATCGCTAAATCACCCGCAGAGTGGAGATTCCACCCGGGGAATAATTGCAAATTTGTTGCAAAGCATAAACAGCACCAGCAAAGTTTCAGCCAATGGACCTCCGGGTTAAACCCGGAGGTCCATTGGCGGAAACATTGCTTGTGTTTTTTGTCGATATGTACAAAATTTGAAAGTTATAGCTTGGGTGGCAACTCCACTCCGCGGGTGATTTAGTTACAATCCACTTTCCACGTACTGTAAGTTGAATTATCCTTTCAATTTTATACAGTGTAAATTACGTGGAGATGGAAATTATGACAAGGAATATACAAGGCGTCTATTAAAATAATTTACCAGAAATGTTTTAACTTTTGGGGCCAGTAACAGAATTTATTTAAAAATCTCTTTTTTCGAGCATATTAGTTCAACTAAGTCGGCAATATCTGTTTTGTAAAATGCGCTTTTAGTATCACAAGTGAGTTTTCAATAAAATAGCTGACTGAAAGTTTGTACTGCATTTCGTGAACATAAAGTATTGACAAAGTAAGTTATTTGTTGGTGTTTAAGGTCATATATTTCTGCACAATGGCTAATCATGACCACGACAGTTTACGGGTGGAGGAAGTCGGAGTACCCGGAGAGAACCACCAAGCAACGGCGAGCAACTGTCAGCTCCTCAAGATACTAACTCCACACAAGCATAGGTTGAAGACAAGCGCACCATCGACGTGCAATACGCCTCAGTAAACAACGCCACCGTGTCCCCAGGTGAGCAATGGGGATGAAGTGCCTTGCCCAAGGACACAACGCGATTGCCTGACAAAGTAAGACTTAAGGATATAACAACTGAACTCTTTACGGAAATGCACTCTTCCTCAAGTCAGACAGTGAATGTGGCCGATCAAGAGATGAAAAATAATAATATTAATAATAACTGATCAGCAACTACTGAAGCATGTGAAACAACCACCCCAAAAGAGCCTAATTATACACTTTATAAATCTCTTTTTATGAATTTTCCCAATATTTAATGAAATAAGAAGTTTTCGTCCTGTCGGGATTCGTCTTCTTGGGATATTTCTGCTATTCGTCTTGTTGGAATGACACCCCCATACATCTTACAAGTATAAATAGTGAACATAAAGTTTCTTGCCTGATGTTCCCTATATGGGTTAACATGGGGCGGGGGACTTTTTTTTCTTGTGGAGGGGGGGGGGGGGGGGGCATGTGGTACCCCACCGATTCATACCCATGATCACCGCAACAATACCCTAGAAAAGGCATAGTATTCCTAATACAAGCATTACAGTGGGAATAAATAAAGGCAATTAAAGGCAATACTCCCATGCGGTTGGGGCTTCTTAATATTTTAACATGTTTCCTTTTTACAATATTTATTTGTTGTAAAACAATCTGTAAACCCACTTCTACTGTATACCCATCTGCATGTAGATCCATCCATAGTGTATTTCAAACTGAAAAAAAAATGTCAAGTACGCGGCGGTAGAAAATGTCTTAAAACATGCCTGGTTGGCTTCACACCAAGTTCACCGACGTGGGCAAGGGTGGCACTACAGAAGATTAAAAGAGGCTTTTATCCCACTTTCTTACCCCACCAACATGCTTACTTGAGTGTCCCCATTCAAATACAAATATAAATCTATTCACCTCCCCCTCCCCCTCCCCCACAGCCCACACACACACCTCCACACACACTACGTGTCGTACGTGAATTTTTATTGATTTCAATAGTAAATCCGGAGGAGAGTTATGGCCAGCGTACATCAACAGTACTGTCAGTCAATCAACAAGGGACGAATACAATAAAGAAGAAAGGAAAACCTTTTTCGGAATAGTTCAGGCCTCAGTTTCATTGGTGGCTACAAAGTGGAAGAAATGTATTTATCTGCTCTCTTAAATGTTAACTTGATGGGCCATTTCTTGTAAGAAAAATACAAATGACCGTAGGAACGTCATCCTAATGGAATAATGTTGTGTTTTCGAACATATTTTTTGTTTATTGGTCGAGTTTGCGATCAGGAGTTTATTTGCGTAACTGTATTACATCGCTGCACAACTCGCTGCTGTCATTTGATGCATGTCTTCGGCGTTCTGTTTGAAGTATGGTTTTCCCACTCATCTATAATTAGCCTCGATAGGCGGATGGTGGACCCGTATATTACAGAGCGATCACCGGGTGTGACGAGGACGGGTTTTAAATAGAGCGGACTCTTAATGTGGCTATAATTAAAGACCAAACAGAAAAACAAAATCGTAAAACAAATCAGTTTTAAAGAGGCCAGAGATATTGTAGCGTCTATGCATGGCGTGAATTAAATATCCCCTTACGCAACAGCACTAAAGCAAAACTTACCAACAAGGTCAATAGAGTGCTAAACACCACATACATGGCTCCATGGCAATATACCGGTTCCACTACAGGCTTTTATAATTGCACAGACCAGTCCAACAGAACCAAATTCAACCCAAATACACCCACCAACATCAAAACTAACGGACGATAAACCAGACCAGAAAGAGGAAAAAGTTACTCCGAAAACTATTCAGAATAGGGAACAAATAACATCCGACCCAAAAAATGAACCCAACAAAACAAACCATAAAAAAAACCACGACAAAGAATACATCAACAGAACATGAGGCAGAATCAGATGAAAAAATTAGATAAAGATAACACGAAAAAAGAAAAGGAAACACGAAAATATATCTCAGACAGAACTCGCAAACCCTGATACCCGTAATCGGTTTGAATGCTTTGAAGAGATGGATGTCGATGAGTGCATCGACGAAACTTTCTGTCAACTGAGACTGAACTCGTTCAAGAATAGGCCACAAGGAAAAAGTGACCAAAGAAAACTATCGGGGCTATTTTGCCCATACGTCCACCAAGTTACTCATTTTTAATAAAAACAAAATCATACAATGGAATTGTCGTGGATGTTTTAGAGCGATTTATAATGAACTCTGCCTTTTAAGTCACAAATATAACCCTGCTGCCTTTTGTCTGCATGAAACACTCCTAAAGAAACCCGACAGTCACGACCATTCAGCCTTCAAGCAGGTATATCTCATGCTTGGGTGGATAAAGGTGATCTTCACGATTCGTGGAATGTCATTATACAAAGTTTCATACCTTTGCAAACTAATTTACAGGCTGTGTGCCTAACTTTGGACAAGACGGTTACATTATGTTCGATTTATATTTGACTAAATAAGCCCCTTCAGCTGAATGACCTTGAACACCTTGTTCACCAGCTTCTAACTCCATATGCTATGTTAGGTGATTTTAATGCCCACGGTCCTCTTCGGAGTGATTCCTGCAATACAGAAGACATGAAATGTAAATGCATAGAACAGTATTAGAGGGAATCAATGATGATTAACTAAATGAAGTGTTAGCGGACTCCAGTATTGAAGGGCATCAACAATAATTAACTAAATGAAATGCCATTGACTCTAAGATGCTACAAGGGCATCAACGATGATTAACTAAATGAAAGGCTACTGACTCTAAGATGGTACAAGGGCATCAACGATGATTAACTAAATGAAATGTCATTGACTCTAAGATGGTACAAGGGCATCAACGATGATTAACTAAATGAAATGTCAAGGGCATCAAGAATGATTAACTAAATGAAATGCCATTGACTCTAAGATGGTACAAGGGCATCAACGATGATTAACTAAATGAAATGACATTAACTCCAAGATGGTACAAGGGCATCAACGATGATTAACTAAATGAAATGCCATTGATTCTAAGATGGTACAAGGGCATCAAGAATGATTAACTAAATGAAATGCCATTGACTCTAAGATGGTACAACGAAATCAACGATGATTAACTACTTAATGAAATGTCATTGACTCCAAGGTGGTATAAGGGCATCAACGATGATTAACTAAATGAAAGATAGATAGACAGACAGACAGACAGACAGACAGACAGACAGACAGACAGACAGACAGACAGACAGACAGACAGACAGACAGACAGACAGACAGATAGATAGATAGATAGATAATTTATTCGACAGTATACATACATAGATACATCAGCAGGCTATACAGCAGGTATGTTACAAGCAATAATTAATAACTAAGTAATTCTGTACAGAAGAAGACAACTGATATGTATACTGTCGGAGGATGTCATAGCCAGATTGGCTGTCTACCTGACATCCCCTAGGTAACAACACCGAAATGACATTAACTCTAAGATGGCACAAGGGCACCAAGAATGATTAACTAAATGAAATGCCATTGACTCTAAGATGGTACAAGGGCATCAACGATGATTAACTAAATGAAATGACATTGACTCTAAGATGGTACAAGGGCATCAACGATGATTAACTAAATGAAATGCCATTGACTCTAAGATGGTACAAGGGCATCAACGATGATTAACTAAATAAATGACATTAACTCTAAGATGGTACAAGGGAATCAACGATGATTAACTAAATGAAATGTCATTGACTCTAAGATGGTGCAAGGGCATCAACGATGAATAACTAAATGAAATACCATTGACTCTAAGATGGTACAACGAAATCAACGATGATTAACTACCTAATGAAATGTCATTGACTCCAAGGTGGTACAAGGGCATCAACGATGATTAACTAAATGAAATGCCATTGACTCTAAGATGGTACAAGGGCATCAACGATGATTAAATAAAAGAAATGACATTAACTCTAAGATGGTACAAGGGCATCAACGACGATTAACTAAATGAAATGCCATCGACTCTAAGATGGTACAAGGGCATCAACGATTAACTAAATGAAATGCCATCGACTCTAAGATGGTACAAGGGCATCAACGATGATTAACTAAATGAAATGTCATTGACTCTAAGATGGCACAAGGGCATCAACAATGATTAACTAAATGAAATGCCATTGACTCTAAGATGGTACAAGGGCATCAATGATGAATAAGTAAATGAAATGACATTAACTCTAAGGTGGTACAAGGGCATCAACGATGATTAACTAAATGAAATGTCATTGACTCTAAGATGGCACAAGGGCATCAACAATGATTAACTAAATGAAATGCCATTGACTCTAAGGTGGTACAAGGGCATCAACGATGATTAGCTAAATGAAATGTCATTGATTCTAAGATGGAACAAGGGCATCAACAATGATTAACTAAATGAAATGTCACTGACTCTAAGATGCTACAAGGGCATCAATAATGATTAACTAAATGAAATGTCACTGACTCTAAGATGGCACAAGGGCATCAACAATGATTAACTAAATGAAATGCCATTGACTCTAAGATGGTACAAGGGCATCAACAATGATTCACTAAATGAAATGTCACTGACTCTAAGATGGTACAAGGGCATCAACAATGATTAACTAAACGAAATGTCACTGACTCTAAGATGGTACAAGGGCATCAACGATGATTAGCTAAATGAAATGTCATTGATTCTAAGATGGCACAAGGGCATCAACAATGATTAATGAAATGAAATGTCACTGACTCTAAGATGCTACAAGGGCATCACCAATGATTAACTAAATGAAATGTCACTGACTCTAAGATGGCACAAGGGCATCAACAATGATTAACTAAATGAAATGCCATTGACTCTAAGGTGGTACAAGGGCATCAACGATGATTAGCTAAATGAAATGTCACTGACTCTAAGATGGTACAAGGGCATCAACAATGATTAACTAAATGAAATGCCATTGACTCTAAGGTGGTACAAGGGCATCAACGATGATTAGCTAAATGAAATGTCACTGACTCTAAGATGGTACAAGGGCATCAACAATGATTAACTAAATGAAATGTCGTTGACTCTAAGGTGGTACAAGGGCATCAACGATGATTAGCTAAATGAAATGTCACTGACTCTAAGATGTTACAAGGGTATCAACAATGATTAACTAAATGGAATGTCGTTGACTCTAAGGTGGTACAAGGGCATCAACGATGATTAGCTAAATGAAATGTCATTGATTCTAAGATGGCACAAGGGCATCAACAATGATTAACTAAAGGAAATGCCATTGACTCTAAGATGGTAGAAGGGCATCATCGATGATTAACTAAATGAAATACCATTGACTCTAAGATGGTACAACGAAACCAACGATGATTAACTACCTAATGAAATGTCATAGACTCCAAGGTGGTACAAGGGCATCAACGATGATTAACTACGTAATGACATGTCATTGACTCCAAGGTGGTACAAGGGCTTGAACGATGATTAACTAAATGAAATGTCATTGACTCTAAGATGGTACAAGGGCATCAACGATGATTAACTAAATGAAATGACATTGACTCTAAGATGGTACAAGGAAACCAACGATGATTAACTACCTAATGAAATGTCATAAACTCCAAGGTGGTACAAGGGTACCAACGATGATTAACTACGTAATGAAATGTCATTGACTCCAAGGTGGTACAAGGGCTTGAACGATGATTAACTAAATGGAATGTCATTGATTCTAAGATGGTACAAGGGCATCAACGATGATTAACTAAATGAAATGACATTGACTCTAAGATGGTACAAGGAAATCAACGATGATTAACTACCTAATGAAATGTCATAGACTCCAAGGTGGTACAAGGGCATCAACGATGATTAACTACGTAATGAAATGTCATTGACTCCAAGGTGGTACAAGGGCATCAACGATGATTAACTACCTAATGAAATGGCATTGACTCTAAGGTGGTACAAGGGCATCAACGATGATTAACTAAATGAAATGTCATTGACTCTAAGATGGCACAAGGGCATCAACAATGATTAACTAAATGAAATGCCATTGACTCTAAGATGGTACAAGGGCATCAACGATGATTAACTAAATGAAATGACATTAACTTTAAGATGGTACAAGGGCATCAACGATGAATAACTAAATGAAATACCATTGACTCTAAGATGGTGCAACGAAATCAACGATCTCCTGAAGGTACACTGATTGACCAAAGAACATTAACACTTTGAACCCTGGCGGCCGCTTTTCCGATCTGGAACATGATACGTTATGACGTCATGACGTTATTAAATAGGATGCCTGTTCAGTAAATGTGTGGGGTAGACCAATCAATATTTTCAACGTGCAGCCCCGAGGCTGCACGTTGAAAATATTGATTGGTCTACCCCAAATAATGAATATGGTCTCTTCCAAGTGCTTCCATTGAACTGATTGAAGAAAGTCGTACCAAAAACCACTTGACATGCAATTCATAATAGTGGTTTTAGAATTAGCTTGGGTGCTTTTAGGACGTCACTTGTTGAAGCAGAGGAGTCTTCACGTGAGAGGCGCAAAATTAAACTGTCACTCCAATGTGTTTCTAAACTGCTAGCTAGTCCATTAAACCCTGCTTATAAATATATCTCAGACTCTCAAAATGTTGAATTTTTTAACCGTCACCCGAAACATATTCCTCCATTGGGAATTAGATATAAACTAAATATGGAGTCCCCCCAAATTGATTCAGATATGGTAGAAAAACCGTTAACCACACACCGTCCCCCGAGTTCCAATGTGTTCTATGTGCCAATAGGCACACACCGTCCCCCGAGTTCCAATGTGTTCTTGGTGCCAACAGGCACACACCGTCCCCCGAGTTCCAGTGTGTTCTATGTGCCAGCAGGCACACACCGTCCCCCGAGTTCCAATGTGTTCTATGTGCCAACAGGCACACACCGTCTCCCGAGTTCCAACGTGTTCTATGTGCCAACAGGCACACACCGTCCCCGAGTTCCAATGTGTTCTATGTGCCAACAGGCACACACCGTCCCCCGAGCTCCAATGTGTTCTATGTGCCAACAGGCACATAGAAAACATTGGAACTCAAGAGACGACATTCATCCTTCGTATCTTAAAAAAGCCTACAGTCGTTTTGGACTTTGCTTCTACCAAAAAGTCTAAAACAAATTCTTTTCTATTTGAGCAGAAATATGTTGACATAAAGTCTAAGTATAGTGCTTATACAAGGATCTATACAGATGGATCTAAAGATGGTGACAAAGTATCACCAGCTGCTGTTACTGATGATCAGGTCAGTTCAATACGAATATCCAATAAAGTTCAATTCAATTCACCTTTATTCACAGTATATCAATTACATATAAAGTACAGTAGATAAACTAAACAATTCATTTTAACATACTTTGATATACTGCAAGGAAGCGACATAGCAATGTTAGCTGTCTTCCTGACGCCCCTTGTAAAAATAGAAGAATTTCTCGACAGCAGATCGTGCATTCGAAAACAGTTTTTAAGTTGAGCAATTTTGTATTATTAACAAAATGACCGAGCATATAAGAATCACAGTTATTGAAGAAATATTGGATAGATCGAGAATACCTGATTATAGCGACTTGACTGTGTATCATACAGGGTATAGTTCCACGACGTACTGAGTCAAAGAATGGTATATGTGGAACATGACTACGACCACCATCTATTCCAAAAGTTTTTAAATGTAGCCAGGTCTGAAAGCCAAGATCCGTTTTTGAAGAGATCTCGGGTTTCAGGCCCTGTCTTACACATGTTGTTGTAACTGGTCTTAATTTAGTATTCATGTACACCAAAGAACAAGAATTAACTGAAACAGCAAGGAGTAAGTGGGGAACACTCCACGATAGCCTCAGCAATTGATCACGTCGCTTGGCTGCACCTAGAGGGTAAAGAGGCTGTTCTATTTTCACATCTGAAGTTACAGCATTACAACTAGCACTTGAACACATCGAGAATGCACAGGAAATGAAGTCGATTATATTTTCCGACACCCTTTCCTCGTTGCTTGCCTTACTCAACCCCGAGTTGAAGAACCCTCGTACTCTGGAACTTCGTGAAAAGTAGAATATTCTCATGTCTGATCAATATGATTCCGCGTTTTGTTGGTTACCTGAACATGTTGGTATCTCCGCTAACACCAGAGCAGACAGTGCAAAAAAAAGTCTTTAACAATCATTGATTTTAAAATTCCTTTTAGTGATTTTAAACCACATGTAAATAATTACATCATATCCGTGTGGCAGGCGCAATCGGATGGTGCGACAAATAACAAGCTCCATCGATTCCGACCAACTATTAATGATAAATAGAGGATATGGAATGAGTGTTTTTCTCATATAATATTTATGAAACGAGTCTAAGAATTTTCCATTTTCGCGAGCCTCTGGCGAGCCCAAACGGAAAATTCGGACAAGTTTCATAAATATTATATGAGAAAAACACTCATTTCATATTCTATTTGTCCTATGACACACACACGCACAAATTAGCCACTTAGTATGACTTTTTAACACATCACCTAATTTGAGTTGCAGACGGCACTTGGAAAAACATCCTCGTATAACTAAAAAAATTCATTTTTTGCTTTCAAAACATAGGTTATGACCCCTCATTGGAACGAGCACGTCGAGCTCGTTCCAATGAGGGGTCATAACCTATGTTTTGGGAGCAAAATGTGAAAATATAAAAAAAATGAATGGCGTTTTTTTTGTAGGTAAAAGATTAATACAATATAACTCACCCCAAATGGGACAGATAACGTAAATTATCCCTACTGAAATTATGCAAATGTCACCCAGTTGTATTTTGTTTAGGCAATCAAATTGTCCAGTTTTGAAACTGACCAATGAAAGCTCCCAACTCTAATTATGCAAAGTATGAAAATGTGGCCCAGTTTTATTTTGTTCAGCCAATCAAAATGTCTAGTTTTGAAATTGACCAATGAAATTGACGGAAGGCTTTATTTATCACTGATTAATATGAAAACAAATTATCAAATGTTTTAAAGTGAACAAAACGGACGAGTCATATGATAAATATCCTTACAATAACCTTTGTACATAAGATCATGTAATTTTGACACGAATGCATATTGGGCATACTTACATGTACACATTCCTTAGTGTTAGAGCGTACTCTACGACCAGAATGTGTTCCGTGCCAGTGGGTGCTGTCTGTGAGACACATTCTTTTACATTGCACTGATTTTAATCATGTCAGAGGACAGAATTTCACTGTGGAATCCCTGAAAGATCTTGCCACGATATACCCTTAGCTCCTGATGTGGCGTTTAACACCAATAAATAAATAGACGATCTCTCTACTCTCTCTCTCTCTCCTCTCGCCGCCCCCCTCCCCCTCTCTCTCTCTTTCTCTCTCTCTCTCTACCCCTCGCTCTTCTCTCTCGCCCCCTCTCCCTCTCTATCTCTCATTTAGTTATTTCTGGGAAACGTTGGGCGTATATCCCCTGTTCCCCCAATTCCAGCATCCCCAAGTTCTTATGGAAAAAAGTTGAAAACCTGTGTTGAATTCGGAATGTGAACTCCACAAGCCGACTTAACCCTTTACCCAACGTAACGGCCAAAACCGGCCAGCGCTATTCTCAAAAATCGCCAAGTAATTTTCATTATTTTTTCATTTTTTGTCTCAAAAACATAGGTTATGGCCCCTCGTTGGAACGAGCTCGACGAGCTCGTTCCAACGAAGGGTCATAACCTATGTTTTTGAGACCAAAAAAAAAAATGACAAACATTAGTTATTCAAGAATTTTCTTTGCAAGTGTCGTCTGCTTTTCATGTTAGGTAAAGGGTTAAAATAATTTTTTTGCTTCTGTTCATCAATGCTAAAATACCGCAATCAATGATTCCCAATGAAGGTTGTCAAAATGAGAAAGTTGATGTAGCTATCTCTTATAAATCTCTTTTACCCTGTCAGATTTGCACATAAAGCACATTGCTGCATAAAATATTGACAGGTCCACAAGCACCAACAAAAATACTTGGATAGTTGTCAAATTAACATTGTATGAATTACAACTCTCAGATCGATTGACCTTACTGTTTTAGTGATAGACAGCGACAAAGTTATCTTCAATCACAAACCAATATTTATAGCTCATTACGCATGCGTACTGATAACATTAAAATATCAAGACAGCATAAAGCACACAATTAAATCCATGTATTAGATCGCTGTTACAGATGAAGACGAATTTCATATATGCTTAACTCTTCGGCTTTAATTTGACATTGAACAGATATATCATTGGAAGCATCTTGCTTTTCTGCATGTCTGTATGCATGTGTGTCAATCATTCCTCTTAGATACGTGACGTATAGAGATTTTTAACAAACCGTTTACAAATGAATGGATTAGAGATTTGTTTATTACAGTACAGTCACCGTGGACTGGTCGTAATACACGCGTGGGAAATGATGTCCACACATGAGTTTTTCAGGTAATAAAAATCGGGGCCACGTGGCAGTCTACACAGTGTTACCTATGTGATGATGTGACTGTTATTGCAAGCCTGAATGAACAGCACAGCAGACAGCTCTCTCTCTCTCTCTCTCTCTCTCTCTCTCTCTCTCCTCTCTCTCTCTCTCTCTCTCTCTCTCTCTCTCTCTCTCTCTCTCTCTCTCTCTCTCTCTCTCTCTCTCTCCCTCCCTCCCTCTCTCTCTCTCTCATTATAATAGAACAACAGACAACCACTTCTCTTATGATTCAAGCATAGAATAATAATAATAATAATAATAATAATAATAATAATAATAATAATAATAATAATAATAATCAATTTTATATAGCGTGAAACCACCAAAGGTGCTCTAAAGTGCTTTACAACAAAAAAAATCAATTCAATTTCAATTTATGTATTCCGGAAAGAAAAAAAAAAAGCTTTGTTGAATAAATGAGTTTTTAATTGTTTTTTGAAAGTTTCCATACTTGTTGAGTTCTGATATGCAGTGGCAATGTATTCCACAGTCTGGGACCAGCAATTGCAAAGGCCCGTGTCCCAGCTAGCTCAGATTTTGTGAATGGTACAACCAGACTCAGTTCAGATTATCTGCAGACCGTAGGGGACGTGTGGGAGAGTAGCGAATGACAAGCGTTCTTAAGTACTCTGGGAACAGGCCGTGAATGCATTTATAAACTAGTACGAGACTTTTGAATTCAATTCTATATTGAACCGGCAGCCAATGAAGATCTTTCAGAATAGGAGTGATATGTTTATAGCTTTTAGAACCACTGAGAATTCGAGCTGCAGTGTTCTGAATTCTTTGCAGCCGTTGTAACAGTATGATATAGAGGCTTATTTCAGCATCTGAGATAAGCCTCCATATCATTAGAAAAACTTAATAACTGATGAATATGTATGATTGCTTTTACTATACACAATGTAACAAATGATGTACCAATATGTACCAATGTCTGTAAATAAAAATCTATAAAAAAGGTAATAAAAATCATCAGCCGCAAAATTTTAATTAATGAAGCACCGGGTTGTACCCGGTGCTTCATTAATTAAATTTTTGATGATTATTCCTATAATTAGTGTTTGGATTCTAATAATACTGTGTCCGTGGAAATATTCCACACCCGTGGAAAGTGACCAGTCCATGTAAAGAGTATACCATGATTTTGCAAGGTCCAAGTGGAAGTGACGTACATGGTGATGAAGTAACGACTTCCTCCTCCATTCGCAGAATTCTCCAACACGAGGCGACCCTGGCTGTCGAACGTGTCTCAAACCCCAATAAAAACAATGACGAACAGTTACAGCCATATTTGTAGTGACGTTATTTACGTTAACGTCAGTAATATTAAAGTCGCCTGATTTACAGGAATATTTAGGATTTTGTAGAGCGGAAAATATAAGAAACTCAGTAGGTTTTATTCTTTCTGTTTACCATTATTTTTTGACGTTTCTACTTGAAGTTCGAGCAGTTTTTGCTACCTTTCAACCTCAAAATGCGAAAATGGTGTCACGCATAACTCCGTAGTAGGTACGAAATCTCAGAAATTTCTCTTGGATGACAAGTTTGATGAATGGCTAAGATTTGGTTGTTAATGTGCTCAAAATATGAAGATTATCACGAAAGCATTGTCGTGATCAAACGTTTAGATTCCTCATACAGACGTCAGATGTATTCGTTTGCAATATTGGAAAAGTCTCCAAATTTACGTCACGTTCTCAGTGCAGTTGCACCTATAAAGTTTCACACACTATCACTTTGTTGATGGCTCCAGTGCATGAGATTATTTTCATTCTACATTAGGTGCAAATGTTAATATCATGAGGCAAACAAGTTTCAACTTCAAAAGTTTTATTTAAATGTTTTATTGATCAGGTCTCTCTTTTTTGAATTTTAGAAATATACTCCCTGATAACAACAATATTCAGAAAAGCAATTAGTTTTCAATCGACGAACAAGAACAGCGGTAGCGTGGTTACATCAACGTCGCATAGCTAAAAGTGAGTTTAATTTGAAAGGTAATTTGTAGACCTCAAAAAATAAAAGCACTTCATTTTTAATTTTTTTTTCTATTTACCACTATTGTTAACGTTTTCACCTCACTTAAGGCTTCTTGAGTTTTGGCACTCTTCGGACACGAGATAATAATTTGGTTACGCACACGTCGGTGCCCCCATTGAAGATAAAAGCATAAAACTTCACATACACTTTTAAGGCGCATCTAGTACATGCTAACGTATTCGTTGTCTGTTTGTTGGGACGGTAACGTTATAAAAACAAACTACGTCTTTTACAGAGCAAATAAGTCATCGAATATTTACTAGAACGAGAGACTGACTCCAAATACTATTGTTCGATTCATCTCGGAAAATGGGACTCTATAACCACAGACGCCTCTCAAAAAATGGGATTTTGTAAATGAGATTCCAAGATCCTACAATGTAAAAAATATAGGTTCTCTTTAGAACTAAAACTGGTTCTAATCTTGTCCATGAGATGGAACCAGTTCTGTTTAAACAGTATTTATTTCAAATCAAATAAATTTATAAAGATTAACATTAAATATTAACAGAATTAAACATAAATTGAGGTGGGTTCAGCTGTAAGTTTAGATCTCATACGAGGTTGTCTCAAATCATTAGTAAGCCAAGGAGATATGAACAGTTGGCATATCGAACCAGTTTTGGTTCTATACAGAACCAAAACTGGTTCGATACGCCAACTGTCCATGTCTCCTTTGTTTCAAAATGTTTGGCGACTGCGTTGAATAAGCTCCAAGTTTACTGCTGAATCTAGTTCAGTTCATGTAATATTCTGTTAAAATTGAATGCTAATCTTGGTAAATTTATTTGATTTGAAATAAATACTGTTTAAACAGAACTGGTTCCATCTCAGGGACAAAATTAGAACCAGTTTTGGTTCTAAAGAGAACCTATATTTTTGCAGTGTATACAGACAGTTCCTTGTAGTCTTACCACCAGTTTCCATCTTGTCTTCAACTATCTGTCCCATGATTTGCCTCTGTTGGAGTCACCCAATACTACAGTCTTCCACCACCCTTCTACCACCACTACCACCACAACTTTATACCATTACTATTGACTTGTAGCACTACTTCATAATTCCTAGTGTGCACTAGGTCAGAGGAATGTAAAGCCAATACGGGCTTACACGAATGGAGCAATGAGGTTGTACCTCCTGAAGACCTGTCCGAAGGCATAGCTTCGAAGTGTGATATAGTGCTACAAGTCAATAGTACTGTATATATAGAATATACCCATAGTAGCTTGGTGTACCAAATGTTCATCACGAGTGGTGAAGTGGTGTTAACCGCGAGCCTTTGGCGCGCGGTTAACACCACTTCACCTCGAGTGGTGACAATTTGGTACACCAAGCTACTTTGGGTATATTTTATTAATACCATGATCGTCAGATTATTAAGAGTCGCTATTATTTTTTCTCTATTTTACTGAACAGCAGACGTACATCCGCGCGAAACTGTTTTTTGTTTACATGAGCATCGGCGGGCGGTACTTTTGCCGTCAATTTTATCGCCGAAACGAAACGGAAAAAGGAACAGAGTCTTTTCGGTTTAATAACTTCAAGAACACACTATTTCGAATTTTGAATGCTTTATTAACATAAGACAATGTAGGTTTGTTAATTATTGGCTTCTTATGAGGTAAACCCATTTAAAACGTAATAAATAATTGCCACTTTCATTTCACTCTCAGAGAAGCGACGTGTGATAAATTTAGACAAGTTCACATTCAGGTTGACGTCACCAAAGGTCAATTTGGATGTAGTACCACTGTAGGTGTAAATTTTAACTATTGAAATCCCATTGCTGGCGCGTTCACCACGGTTGGTGTGTAAAGCTAAAATTTATGCCATAGGCTTTTTTATATATAGTAGAATAGGTAATCTTGGTATAAAAACGCTTTGATTTCTCAAACATTGATCAGATCTGTTGATCTATTTAGAGGGTTAACCCTTCACCCAACCAATCGACCGCATTTACAAATTAAGCAATTGAAGAAAACAACTGAAAAACTTTCAACAAAAGAGATCGTTCCAATGAAAGGTCACATGATATGGTTTTGTTGATTTTTTTTAAAAATTAAAAAAAAAAAAACACAATAATCAAATAAAAAATTTTGATATCTTGAGCGCGTTACGTGAAGAGTTTATAAACATTTTGTTACATTGAACATAAGCATACACTAGGGTCTTGTGAAACATCCATGATTCGATTGGATGTCGGCATCAATGGCCTGATTCGGGAATGACATCGAATAGCTCCCCGATTCGTATTTTTCGAACCGGGTAAAATATATATTTTATGAAGGAACGATGGGAAATGTTTTCAATAAGTGGAATCATGCAGCAGAAATAAACGAACAGTTGTTGTCTATTGCTTTTTCGTTTCAACCGCCTTATCGGAAGATGTGACTGCCTTTACAAGTTACATTGTTCCAACAGTATGCATAAAATGAATCGTGGGAATTACGCATCACCAGGGGCATCCAGGCTGGCAATCCAGAAAATCCAGGAGTGCAAAACAATTACCCCCTCATATAGCTTGGGAGTGTAATTGCACCTGAAATTTTCAATGCAAAATTGTGTATGCTATTTTGGTTATATTCACTTCAAGGTATTAATATTGTGACTGAAAATTGTGCTATATTCAGCCACACGGAGGAAAAATTGGCACACACGTCTTCTCATTATTCAAAATGTTACATTCATTTCTTATCTGACTGTCTTCTACACTCAAAATTGTGTCCAATGCGACATAGACTGGGTCATGAATTATAGCGAATCAATGCAACATTGACAAAATTAATCGTCATTGACAAATCGTTCCCTGAGTTTCAATGCGTTTTCTGTGTCAGTTGGCACAGATAACAATTCAACTCAGGGAACGAAATGATAATAGATTTTAAAGGCAGTCCCAAACAGGTTTGCCATTCACAGAAGAAGTCTCCTTGGTTACGAATCGAAATTAAGTATTTTTATTGTTTACTAATCATATATATTTCATTTTCAGGTTATTTTATTCAACTTTGTGGGGAGTTAGTTTAGTATAGTAACTGGGACAAAGTTAGGAGGCCTTAAATAAAACTGTGAGCGCTAAGTTGTCGAACGGTTCGTCGTGTTGCCTTTTGTCGCGTGTTTACAATTTTCCCTGTCCGATCGCGTAATTTTGTCTTGATGATGGCGAGCAAGTCTGTTCAGACGGAGGTAAGTATGGAGGTAAATACGTGTAATATCGCGGTCCAGGTCAACGGTGCCAACGGAGTAAGTATTGGTGTGCAGACAGAGGTCACTGGGGGTGTCGGTCAGAGCCGGGTTGGTGGGGCCACCGATGGCGATATTGGGCTTGAAGTTTGTAAACAGTGTTCTATGATGTATGGGGACTGTCGCTCGATGGGATATGGAGAGGTATGTGCAAACTGTCAGGAAATCCTCCGCCTACTTGAGACAATTGTTAAGTTTGAGGGGGAGATTGCTGAGCTGAAGGGAAAACTTGGTAGGGCGGGGCTGTCTGGAGTTACGCCTGTGAAAGTGGCTTTCCGAGAAGGATGGAAGGTTGTCGGTGGTTCCAAGAGGAAACATGGGGGTAGAACCTTTGATGTGAATGAGGTAGGTGATGAGGTGGGGGTTGCTAGAAAAGTACGTAGGACAGATGAGGGGGGGGGGCAGGCCGGAGCAATGCTGTAAAGCGTTTGGCGTGGACTACCAAAAGTGGTAGGAAAGGGGGGCCAGAGAAGCAGGTAGATAGGGGTGTAAAGTCCAAAGGCAGTGGGGAGTGCAGCACCAGAAACAGATTTGATGTGCTCGATTCGGAAGAGACAGAGGAGGAGATGGAGGTAGTTGCAACAGATAGTAGCTTGGGGTCTAGGCCAGGAAAAAGGAGGAGGGATCCGGGGGAAGACCAGGGGAGTAGTCCAGGTAGCTCAGGGCCTGGAAAGAGACGGAGGGACAAGGATAGGAGTAATCCTAGGTCAAAGATACCGATACCGATATTGATTCCGAGTGGGGCTGTTGGAGAGGAAGAGGACGCTGTAAACAATAGGAGACTAGAGGAGATAAATAGGGCGAGGTCCAAAAGTAAGTTGGTGGTTGCGGGAAGTAGCATAGTTCGGGGGATCGACAAGGTTGTCTGTGGTCCGGACAGTAAAAATAGAACAGTTCTGTGCTTTCCGGGGGCTAAAGTGGAGGACCTGAGGGATAGAGTGGACGGTATTGTAGCTGGGTCGGGGCCTGATCCGGTAGTGATATTACATGTGGGGTCCAATAACATCAGGGAGAGGAAATCAGTTCGTTTGGTGGACACATACAAGGACCTAATTAGTAAGCTACTTAGCAGGAATGCTCGGATCATCGTTTCAGGGGTGCTCCCCGTTATGGGTGGTGGGAATGAGAGGAACTCGCGGATTATGGCACTAAACGAGGAGCTGGGAGAGCACTGCAAAGACTTGGGAGTACATTTCATTGACCACTGGGATTCATTCTGGGGACAAGGAGAGTTGTATGGGCGAGACGGATTGCATTTAAGTAGGATGGGTACAGACCTGTTGGGCCAAAAAATCTTACAGGTGGCTGGGCCTTTTTTGGAGAAAAGGGGGGTAGGGGACCACAGCCGGTAACCCAGAGTGGCACAAATGCTGGGAACATAGGAAGAACAACAAACATGCACAATACAGGGACATACCAGGGTTATAATAATGTGCCAGTGATGACAAAAAAACAAAGATTCATTAAGTTTGGGTACTGCAACATCCAGGGTCTGCACAAGAAAGTAAGCGAAATATCAACAATGATGGACGAAGGAGACTTCGATATAATGGGTCTAAGTGAGACGTGGATACGACGGGATGAGCGGGTTGATCAGATGAAGGGTTGCGTGTGGATAGGAGCTGGGCGAACTGAGGGTCAGAAACGGGGTGGGGGTGTTGGCATCTACGCTAAAGAGGAATTACAGCCCTCATTGATTACAGATCTCACAGAAGCAAGGACTCAGATTCCAGTATCCAACGAAATAGTCTGGGCAAAAATCAAGTTAGGAAGCAGGAGTGTTGCCGTTGGTGTTGTATACTTAGCAGTGGAGGGAAGTAAGCCCGAGTGGAATGATTCAATATATACAACTCTTAGATCGAATATCACAGAGCTTGGGAGCAGAGGGTTCAGTATTGTCCTAATGGGGGACTTCAATGGGCACATCGGGGATAAGGAGGAGGGCATACAGGGAGGTGATAGGAAAATTAACACGAATGGGAGGAAGATGTTGGACCTATCAAAAGAGCTTGGTTTAAAGATCCTGAACAGGGATGCGAAATGTAAGGGTAAATGGACCTGGGAGAGGAACGATAAGAAAACAATAATTGATTATATACTCACTGACATTAGCGTATGGAGGGAGGTTATAGATGTAGAAATAGATGACGAGGGAAAAAATGACTTGGGTAGTGATCACAACCTGATAACAGTTAAGATTATGGGCAAAAAGACGAATAGAGACAGAAATACCTTCAAGGAAGTTTGGGGACTAAAACAAGGAGCCGACTGGAAGCAGTTTCGGGAAAAACTAAAACCAAATCTTGAATGTATACCTAGGGATGCAAATGTCCAGAGTATTTCAGATGGCATAGTAAATAGCCTAACAGAGGCAGGGAAGGAGTGTATAGGAAGGGTGAGGGTCCCAACGAGAGAGCTTGGATACAGGGTTAACGAGGGACTGAAAAAGGCTATAAAAGAAAGGAAGGTAAAATGCGCTGCTTACAGAAGAAGTAGGAAGCTTAAAGGGGTGGATAACAATGACACGAGACGAATGAAAGGAGAATATGAACTGGCACGGAAAAAGGTGAATGAGATAAAGGATAATAATAGGAAGGAGCGCAATTGCAGTATTGCCAGAACAATAAAGAAAACGGGGGGTTCGAGCTCAAACGTATTTTGGAACTGGGTAAATAAACGGGGGAAAAGTAGTGTGCAGAGTATCAAAGTGGATGGGGAAAGTACAGAAGATAAAGGCCGTATCGCTTCAGAGTTAGTCAAGCACTGGGAAAAGATAAACGATAGGCGATGGGGCAGTGGGTCCCCACCAAAAAGAAATACACTGGTGGAGGAGAACCTATCCAATCGTGTATGTAGCGAAATAACGGCAGAAGAAGTGCGGAACGTGGTCTCGAAATTAAAAAATGGTAAAGCGGGAGGGACTGATGAAATTCCGAACGAATTCCTCAAAAATGGAGGGGAGGCACTTATTGAAGTCCTGACAAACCTTTTCAACCTGGCTCTGCGAAAGCAAGAGGTCCCCAGAGAGTGGAGGGAAAGTAAGGTGTCGTTCATACACAAAAAGGGGGATAAGGAAGTTCTAGGTAACTATAGGGGGATATCAGTTAGTAGTAACATCGGAAAAGTATTCTGTAAGGTCATATACGGTAGACGAGAGGAAGTTATAGCAGAGAAAGGTTTTTTAGGAGAAATTCAAAATGGTTTCAGGAAAGGACGAAGAGTCACTGATCACCTATTTACACTCACCCAACTGATAGAATCCACAAAGGCTGAAAAGAAAAAGATGTTTCTGGCATTTCTAGATGTGAAAAAAGCGTACGACCGAGTGTGGAGGGAAGGTATGTGGCGAAAGCTCGAGGGCATCGGACTGGGGGGTGACTTTGTGGGAATCATGAAAGCACTGTATACAGATGTGCAAAGCCAACCCAGTCTAGGGAGTATCACTACAAAACGAGTCCCTATGGATATAGGCCTCAAGCAGGGGTGTATCTTTTCACCGATTTTGTTTGCATTGTATGTTAAAGATTTAGGGGACGAACTAATTCAGAGTGCGGAGGGGGTAAATGTTGGAGACATAAAGATACCAGGCTTATTCTTTGCGGACGACATGGTGTTAATGTCTAGAACTGAACAGGGGCTAGAGAAACTGCTGGAAATTGTTGGTAGATATGGGAACACTTGGCGGCTCGAACTAAATGAAAATAAAAGCAAGGTAATACCCGTTGGACGCAAGGTAGATATGACGAAGAGATGGAGAGTGGGGGAGTTCTCAATCCCCGAAGGGGAAAGCAAACAAATCACTGTAGGAGAAACGGGAGAGTATGAGTATCTAGGGGTAAGCATAAATATAACGGGAAGAGGGGTGTACAGAAATTACTCAGCCAAACTGATTCTGAAGGGGAAAAGAATTCTGAACCAACTAAAACTTTTAGGGAAAAATAGTTTCAACAAGGTCTTTGTGGGGAAAACACTGTGGGAGAGGGTGGGTTTACCAAGTATAACGTATGGCACGGACGTGATTCCATTAAACCAAACCGTTACTAAGAAGTTGGAAAATACTCAAAATGATGCCGGCAGATGGATAACAGGGTCGAGTAATGCTGCAGCTTTGGAAGCAGTAAGGGGGGAGCTTGGGTGGATGAAAATCAAGGACAGGGTAGATTTGGGAAAACTGTGTTACTTTAACTACTTGAGAAACCTGCCTGACAACCGGTGGTGCAAATTGATGCTCGATACCATTTGGAATTCTAATATAGAAACGGGGTGGTCAAAACATGTGAGGGAACTAATGGACAATTACTCTATAGAGGTCACAAACATAGAAGTAGGAATGAAAGAAGGTCATGGAAGATTGCAATCGAAACTGGCGAGCAGGGGTTAGCGTGAAAAGATCACTGCAGGGGTTACAATATAAAGAAAAGCCAGCTTTTGAGAAGTACCTAGATGGCACCTTTGGAGGGTCACTGCTGTTCAAACTGAGATCAAGATCACTGGAGCTTCGGGGAAAAATTGGGAGAGATGGGGAAAAGGGATGCCAAATGTGCCACTCTGGAGTAGTGGAGACCCTGGAACATTTTCTCTTGGAATGCCCACAGTATATACCTCATAGAATAAAATTTACTGGAAGAATAATGCAGAAGTGGGGTGAAGAAACAAAGGATAGATGGCTGAAGGGGGACACGAGGGAGAGGGTAGGAATGCTTATTGAAGAAATTGAAAAAGAGGAAGTGAGGGACACTATTAAGCAGTTTATATCTGAATGCTGGGAGGAGAGGAGGGGAAGAGGGGGTGGGGTGCAGGGGGAATGATGGCCTTCTCTTATGAGGACCGCGACAAATCAGCGGCTGGCCAAAGAGTTATTATTATTATTCCAGAAAATGAAGGGGTGCAAAAAATTGCCCTCCTCATTTTTTTCTAGGCGTGCAGTAGGGGTGCAGCACTATTGCACTCCTAAAGAATGCCAGGCCTGGGCACCGGAAGCAATTCAGGGCAGGGGGTCAGACCTCTAGAAAAACGGCATTCCTCGCACTAACAGCCCCGCCGTGACATGCCGAAGCATGCATGTGTCGAAGGCCGAAGGTCCGAGATGGGAGACGTTGTGGGAGGTATCCCCGTCCATCGGGACGGGGCACCTCCTCCCATAACCCCCATTGAATTGTGAAAGCTTCTAGAACGGATTTGGTGTCTATTTTAGCTTTACTTCGAGAATAAGTTATCGAAAAAAACGAGTGACGAACCTAGGAACCCGTGGTCCGAAGGTAGGGAGAACAGCTACTGTTGTGGAGTTAGCCCACAGGGTTAATCAAGCTCGGGAGAAGAGTTACAGCTCTTCTAGGCTCCTTTAAGTCTTGAACGGAAATGATAGGATCATGATAGTTTTTACTGACAATTTCTATTTGGTAAACTGGACTCGGATTTTATTAACAGATTTATTAGAAGCTAAATTACATGGAATTGTACTAACTGGCGATCAGAGTACATAAGTACTTTGTGTACCCACCGAGGAGTACACGCCAGATGTTCTGTTGACAATATTAGACCAATATTGTCAACAAACATTAATATTGTAGTATTTGTTGATAGACAGTGTAATAACATTCTACAGTTTCTGGGATGTTATTGTTCGACCTGTCATCAAATCATAAAATGCACCTGGTGGAACATCTCCATGTATCATGTGATGCTGAACTGCAAATTGTGGATTCCACCTGGGATATTCTGTCGGTTAACAGAAGTTAAAGATTCCATGGACTGCATGAGGACTGACCGGCAGTCTGCATGGCAGTCCAAGAGCCCAACAATGGCGACTGACGCGTCAGGGGAGTATCCCTCCATTTTCCGCTAACTGGTAGTCGCGTGATTAACGACGGTTAGTCTAGTTTATTTGTAATAAATGATGGATAACCAGGATCCAGTGTTCGTTACGTTACAGTTACTTGATGCACGACGAGGTCCGTGAAGTCACTGGAAGCTGAAACTTATCTGAGACCTATGTTTAATCTCGTCTGGAAGGGAAGACCAAAACGCCACGGGCTGGTGGGACTTCGCGGTTCTATCAGTTAACACAACGCCTGGTCCAAGCTTCAGATCACAGATCGATAAACTTTTTCATTACCCCCCCCCCCCCCCCCCGCAACACTACCCCTTCATCCCCCCCCCCCTCCGTGCTTCTGGCGTCCCTGCGCATCACACTTTATACGTACTTGTGTTGCTATATAACTTGGAACCTCTTCACTCCGGGATATTCATGTTATCTGCGCACGCGCAAGACGCACCGATATGCATGGTAATTAGATAAATTTGTAAAATAACAAAATGAATTTACAAACATTGTTTCGCGCTATTTTCGATTCGATTCGGATTGGATGTTGATGTTGACATCGAACCATCGATTCGATTCTAGCGTGGAAATTCTAATTAATAAGGCCCGAGCATACACATCCATCCTATGCGTCGTTGAACGAATTTCTCGACAATCTACCAATTTCACATTCAATTACCTAGGACTGCAGGGACTTCAGACCATTGATATTCAAAACACATCAAAGATTATTAGTTCCATTTCATGCCTTTCCTCATTACACAAACTGATTTCATTTATTTTAAGGTAACTATTGAATCAGACTGGGGTGATTTGGTATTGCTCCTTTTGACGGCAAGTCGGATGTAGTTCAAATATTTTCACCAGGAAGTATCTCATACAAGATAGTGGAAATGAGATTTAATGGATGATACAGAACAGACGGTGATAATATGATTAACTATCAACATGTGAATAGCGGAATTGTCGGAAATAATACGGGATAACAACAGGTGTGACGGCATGTGATTACTTTTGTACAAACAGACCAGACCATGGTGGTGATATGTGATTTTATATTAGTATACACCATCAAACCTGGTCATATGTAATTAATTTAGTATACAGAGATAGCCGTAACGATATGTGATTAATTTAGAATACAAAGACGGCACCAACTCATAAGTTGTATACACTATTATTTATTTATTTATTGGTGTTTAAGATCACATTCTTATGCACAATTGCTAATCATGGCCGTGACAGTTTTACGGGTGGATGAAGCCGGAGTACACGGAGAGAACCACCGAGCAATGATGAACAGCTGCCAGCTGCCCAACATCGTAACTCCGCACTGCAGCACAGGCACGGTTAAATTTGTTGAATACATGCGCACCATCGACGTGCAGTACGCCTTAGTACACGGTGTCATCGTGCCCCATGTGGAAAACCGAGGTTAAGTGCCTTACCCAAGGACACAACGCGGGAGTCCGAATCGATCGCTCAGAATACACACTATTAGTCATAGACTAAGTCACTATAAAACATTATCCTTGCATACATACAGCACGCGGAGAGTGTATTATCACTAAAGAACCCGCAGAGTGGAGATTCCACCCAAGCAATAATTGCATAACAAGCACAGGCAAAGTTCCAACCAATGAACCTCCGGGTTAAACCTCAATGAGCTCTGTCAAACGAGATTGAATTGGTTAAATTTCTAGTTGTATTATGGGAAATTTTTTCTGCCTGAAATTTAGATAATTTGACATTAGTGTGCAGGGGGGTTAATAAACTATTTTTCATCGAGACGGGGGCTACCCGCATATACAAATACACAATTTTGACCCTCTCAGCATTTTCAGATTTTTTCAATAGTTTCTATAAACTGATAAATATTGGGATAAATATTGGGATGATGGTGAGGAATAGGTCTATTTATTATATGCTAGCCTGTGAATTATCGCAAAATATCTAAAAGACACTGCTCGATACCCATCGACTCAATGGATATCGAGAAATATCCGTCCGTAGGTTCCTAAATGACGTCACACTGCGGCGCATGACGTCGCCTTCAAGGAACGATCAGCTGATCTTTGTTATTGTTTTGAAACGTACGCATTTGGGATCGAACTGGGCTGAATTTTGTGCAAAAAAATGTCTCGTAGCATATAATAAAAAAGAAAATCTACTCTATTTTAGTTAGTATCGGAAATTATCTCAAGAGTGTGGATCTGAAAGTTTTATTTTTCACAAGCGCTTGCGCGAGTGACAATAATATTTTTCGGTCCACACGATGAATTTTTTCCTAAATGACGTTACGCTTCGGCACATGACGTCGCCTTGAATGAATGATCAGATCTTTGTTATTGTTTTGAAAATGGGCTGAACACTGCGTAGTAAAATGTCACGTAGCATGTAATAAAAAGAAAATCTTCATTATTTTAGTGAATATCGATAATTATCTCATGAGTATGGACTTGAAAGTTTTATTTTTCACAGTGTAGATATCCTCTATTTATCCCGTGATGAAAAGCTTTAAGATTTTTATTGTTTGTACTTTGGCCAATGCTGGTGAAATGATTCCACAATGGAATAGGGAAACTAGCATCTTCATGTAGCCATGTTTTCACCATGGAATCATTGAACGCTGTTGTATTTGGTACATTAGGTACCAGGTCCATGGCCTCCAACATCCATCCTACATCTTATCTCTAATCTCTAGTGAAGCTGTTCGGCGTACCCATTCTTTTATTTCCTGGCCTTCTTTGTATGCTGTGGCTAGTCCAAAGTTTTAAATTCTCCCCCAGATAATTTGGATATAGCAAACGAAGTACCCTTTCACGACAGCACCTGTAAACGCTCGATGAATTGCCTGTATCGAGGCCATCTCGAAATCAATCTATACTTCTGATGGTAAAAGTTGGCTATTCAGGTTTTATTGAATTGCAGTCTTGAAACACGTAAATAGTCTGCAATTTGTGCCAATTTGTCGATCTGGCATTAGAGGGTATACCGACGAACAAGTTGTAGATCCACCATTACATGCAAGATGTCCAGCAGATCCAAAAGTGATAGGCACGATGAAACGGTGCTATCCATATAAATTGTGTCTGCTGCCTGGAGGGCCTGTAGCAGTTCTTCTATTGAGAAATCCAGAATCTTATCTACGTCGTCATCATTGACGAAAGGAAATGGTCGATCGTCAATGTTCATATAAAATATAATTTATAGTACAACCACATTACAAAGAATGGGAATGCCATTTCGAAAACAATAAAATACAAGAATAACAATCATACAAATGATATGCAAATCAGATGTATGTAGTTGCAAAATGCACAAACACACAAAAACACTCAATACACACTCACACACTCCCATCCACACACACACACACACACACACATACACACACACACACGCACACACGCACGCACGTACGCACGCACGCATGCGCGCGCGCGCACACACACCCTCGCACGCAACCTAATAAACCCTCACACACTCGTATAATTAGTGAGCTCAGAACAAAAGAACAACTGACTACCACCTGTTATTGAATACATATACATTACATTTATCGAGCACCAGTTGGAGTGCCTATTTTGGTTAAAACCTGATTTTGCCATATTTGAGGGTAATTGCTACTAAAACACCTCCAAGTCAACAGCAGACGAAAATACGGAAAAGTGGTCGGCAATGCCCCACAAAATAAACCATATCTCGGCTGGCCGCCTGACCCAGATTCAGATTACGCCCTTCTATGACCTACGCCGATATTTATTAATTTATTTATTTTCTCGAGCAGTGGATCTTATTCTCATGCATTCATCGATATATGTACTGAGATGATTTCCGACAGGTGAGGTTTTCGCTCCGAAAATGAGAATCAGTTGATGTGATGAGTGTAGTGATCCGAAACCTGGCAATGTAGACTCTAGTGATGTGCACAGAGTAGCACGCTGGCCATATAGACTCTAATGATGTCCATAGAGTAGAACACTGGCCATTTAGACTCTAATGATGCCCACAGAGTAGCTCGCTGGCCATATATACTCTAATGATGTCCACAGAGTAGCACGCTGGCCATATAGACTCTAATGATATCCACAGATTCGCACGCTGGCCATATAGACTCCAGTGATGTCCACAGAGTAGCACGCTGGCCATATAGACTCTAATTATGTCCACAGAGTAGCACGCTGGTAATATAGACTCTAATGATGTCCACAGAGTAGCACGCTGGCCATATAGACTCCAGTGATGTCCACAGAGTAGCACGCTGTCCATATAGACTCTAATGATGTCCACAGAGTAGCACGCTGGCCATATAGACTCTAATGATGTCCACAGAGTAGCACGCTGGCCATATAGACTCCAGTGATGTCCACAGAGTAGCGTGCTGGTCATATAGACTCCAGTGATGTCCACAGAGTAGCGCGCTGGCCATATAGACTCCAGTGATGTTCACAGAGTAGCGTGCTGGTCATATAGACTCCAGTGATGTCCACAGAGTAGCGCGCTGGCCATATAGACTCTAATGATGTCCACAGAGTAGAACACTGGCCATATAGACTCCAGTGATGTCCACAGAGTAGCATGCTGGCCATATAGACTCTAATGATGTCCACAGAGTAGCACGCTGGCCATATAGACTCCAGTGATGTCCACAGAGTAGCACGCTGTCCATATAGACTCTAATGATGTCCACAGAGTAGCACGCTGGCCATATAGACTCTAATGATGTCCACAGAGTAGCACGCTGGCCATATAGACTCCAGTGATGTCCACAGAGTAGCGTGCTGGTCATATAGACTCCAGTGAAGTCCACAGAGTAGCGCGCTGGCCATATAGACTCCAGTGATGTTCACAGAGTAGCGTGCTGGTCATATAGACTCCAGTGATGTCCACAGAGTAGCGCGCTGGCCATATAGACTCTAATGATGTCCACAGAGTAGAACACTGGCCATATAGACTCCAGTGATGTCCACAGAGTAGCATGCTGGCCATATAGACTCTAATGATGTCCACAGAGTAGCACGCTGGCCATATAGACTCCAGTGATGTCCACAGAGTAGCACGCTGTCCATATAGACTCTAATGATGTCCACAGAGTAGCACGCTGGCCATATAGACTCTAATGATGTCCACAGAGTAGCACGCTGGCCATATAGACTCCAGTGATGTCCACAGAGTAGCGTGCTGGTCATATAGACTCCAGTGATGTCCACAGAGTAGCGCGCTGGCCATATAGACTCCAGTGATGTCCACAGAGTAGCGTGCTGGTCATATAGACTCCAGTGATGTCCACAGAGTAGCGCGCTGGCCATATAGACTCTAATGATGTCCACAGAGTAGAACACTGGCCATATAGACTCCAGTGATGTCCACAGAGTAGCATGCTGGCCATATAGACTCTAATGATGTCCACAGAGTAGCACGCTGGCCATATAGACTCCAGTGATGTCCACAGAGTAGCACGCTGGCCCAGATATCGAGGCCATTTGAGAAGAAAGTGTTTCTCGTCGTCAACTTCGTTTTGATCACACAATTTACACAGCCTTGCTTCAGCGGGTTTTGGCCTGGGTCTATGATGCCGTCCTTTCTCTGTTTCAAGGTGAGCCTGGAATGTTTCTTCCAAGCTCACCTCTGAAAGACTTGAATGAATGTTTGGAATTGTAGTTCTCCTGTGGCGATAATGAGCACTTTTCATACTTGGATAGCTCGGAATCATGATTTCTTGTTGACCAATCGGACCAAGTTGACTGATTTCATCACTGTCGATCACTGTCAAAGGAGTGGTCTTCTCTTTTGGTCTCTTTCTCATGTTACAGATAAATTCTTTAATGCGTATGTTTTCTGGTGGGTGATTGTAATTTGTTAAACTCCTGATATAGTCTTCAACAGTTTTGCAGCGACATTTGCGTGACTTCAAGGCACATGTTCATTGCTGACATGACTTCCTTGTGGCATTTGTGTTATATGTATAGATATCAAATAAAACTTCAGGTTGTATCTTGACGGGATAATATTCACTCTACTGTCTGAAGGGTTGCCACGCTTTTGGGAGGAACAATGTGCTTCACCCTTTGAACCCCAGCGAACCTTTTTCGTTCAGAAGCATCATACGTCATAACGTCATTAAATAGGATGGTGTCCAGTAAATGTGTGCGGTAGACCAATTAATATTTTCAACGTGCAGCCCGGAGGCTGCACGTTGAAAATATTGATTGAACTACCCCAAATAATGAATATGGACTCTTCTAATTGCAGCCATTGAACTAGCATGGAAGATACCACTGGCGTTCAAAGGGTTAAAAATGAATGTTCATTCAATGCTAACAACACTTTTCAAAGAAATGCAATCGAACAGTAAAAACAACTCAGCTGGTGATGATTACATAAAACAAACAAGTAGCTCAGCTGGTGATGATTAAATAAAACAAAAAAGTAATTGGATTACATTAGCATTATCTAGACAGATCAATCATAGAAACCAACAAAACTGTTTTTATTAAAGAATGTCCAGTTGTTCAATTAAAAACAAATCATTCAATAATATACCATTACATGTCAAGGGGTTGTTAACCATTTTATCAACCTTAACAGTGTGTAACTAGTGGCACAGATAACGTGTATGACTAATGGCACGCATAACTAATGGACCCAAACCACAAAGGGAACAGTAGCGATATGTGATTATTTTAGCTTACACAGACAGCCTCTCTCTCATCACAATCGATGCGTCTGCTATACAGGAAGCGGTACATTAGTGTGTTTTTTTCCTCATTTTGCAACTTCCTGATATTGTGGTGATTTGGGATTGATTGCTCGAAAACAAAGGTAATTGTTAACAGTTAAATAATAACTGCGTTCAGACCAATGATCACAGTAAAAACATAAAATTACAGCTTATAATTTAATGTTTGTTGTTTGTTACGTCATTTATCATTTAGGATCCATTCTTTTGTATCCCGCTGTTACGCAATCTTACCGACTCAGGAGCCTACTGACCCACAAACCTACAGACCCACAAACCTACTGACTCACAAACCTACTGACTCAGGAACCTACTGGCTCACGAACATAGACTCGCGAACCTACCGACTCGCGAACGTACAGACTCAGAAACCTACGCCTCCATAAACCTACTGACTCACAAACATACTGACTCAAGAACCTATCGACTCAGGAATCTACCGACTCACGAACCTACCGACTAACGAACCTACCGACTAACGAACCTACCTACTCACGAACCTATCGACTAACGAACCTACCTACTCACGAACCTACCGACTAACGAACAAACCGACCCACAAACCTATCGACTCAGGAACCTCCCGACTCACGAACATACCGACTCATGAATCTACCGACACACGAACCTACCGACGCACGAACCTACCGACTCACGAATCCACCGGCTAACGAACGTACCTTCTCACGAACATACCGACTAACGAACAAACCGACCCACAAACCTACCGACTCAGAAACCTACGGATCCATAAACCAACTGACGAACCTACCGACTCAGGAACCTACCGACTCAGAAATCTACCGACTCACGAACCTACTGACTCACAACCCTAATGATTCACGAACCTACAGACTCATGAATCTACCCAAACCACGGACCTGCCAACCCACGAACTTACCAACCCACCAACCTACCAACCCACGAACCTACCAGCCCACGAACGTACTGACTCACTAAGCTATCAACACACAAACCTACATATTCACGACCTATCGACTCACGAACCTACCGACCCGCGAACTCACCTACCCGCGAACCCACCGAACCTCCAACCTGCCGATCCTCGAATCTAACGACTCACAAACATGCTGACCCTCGAACCTACCGACTCGTGAACTTCCCGACACACGAACCTACTGACTCACGAATCTGCCAATCCATGCATCTACCGACCCACGAACCTACAAACTCACAAAACCACCGACCCACGAACGTACAGATCTACGAACCTATCGATCCATGAACCTTCTGATCCACGAATCTACCGCTTCATGAACCTCCAACTCACGAGCCTACGACCCAAGAACCTACCGACCCACGAACTTATCAATTCACGAACCTACCTACCCACAAACCTACCTACCCACGAACCTGCTGACCCACGAACCTACTGACTCACAAATCTACATATTGACTCGCGAACCTACCGACTCGCGAACCTATGTGGCCTTAACCTTCCTGGTCTCGAACCCACCGATCCAGGAACCTATCGACCCACGAATCTTCCTACCCAGAACTCACAAACCTACCAATCTACAAACAAACCTACCGGTCCACGAATTTACTGACCCACGAACCTACCAAAACCACATATCTACCGACCTACGGACCTAATACTCACAAACCTACCTACCCAGGAACGTTCAGATCTACGAACTTACCGACCCATGTACTTACCGATCCACGAATCTACCGACTCAGAAACTTACCGATACTCGAATCTACAGACCCACGTACTTACCGATACTCGAATCTACCGACCCATGTACTTACCGATACTCGAATCTACCGACTCAGGAACTTACCGATACTCGAATCTACCGACCCAGGAACTTACCGATTCTCAAATCTACCGACCCAGGAACTTAGCGATCCACGAATCTACCGACACAGGAACTTACCAATACTCGAATCTACCGACCCATGTACTTACCGATACTCGAATCTACCGACACAGGAACTTACCAATACTCGAATCTACCGACCCATGTACTTACCGATACTCGAATCTACCGACTCATGTACTTACCGATCCACGAATCTACCGCCACACGAACTTACCAATACTCGAATCTACCGACCCATGTACTTACCGATCCACGAATCTACCGACCCATGTACTTACCGATCCACGAATCTACCGAATCAGGAACTTACCAATACTCGAATCTACCGACCCATGTACTTACCGATACTCGAATCTACCGACACAGGAACTTACCAATACTCGAATCTACCGACCCATGTACTTACCGATACTCGAATCTACCGACCCATGTACTTACCGATCCACGAATCTACCGACCCAGGAACTTACCGATCCACGAATCTACCGACACAGGAACTTACCAATACTCGAATCTACCGACCCATGTACTTACCGATCCACGAATCTACCGACTCATGTACTTACCGATCCACGAATCTACCGACACAGGAACTTACCAATAATACTCGAATCTACCGACCCATGTACTTACCGATCCACGAATCTACCGACCCATGTACTTACCGATCCACGAATCTACCGACCCATGTACTTACCGATCCACGAATCTACCGACCCATGTACTTACCGATCCACAAATCTACCGACTCAGGAACTTACCAACACTCGAATCTACCGACCCATGTACTTACCGATCCACGAATCTACCGACCCATGTACTTACCGATCCACAAATCTACTGACCCAGGAACTTACCGATCCACGAATCAACCGACACAGGAACTTACCAATACTCGAATCTACCGGCCCATGTACTTACCGATACTCGAATCTACCGACACAGGAACTTACCAATACTCGAATATACCGACCCATGTACTTACCGATACTCAAATCTACCGACACAGGAACTTACCAATACTCAAATCTACCGACCCATGTACTTACCGATACTCGAATCTACCGACCCATGTACTTACCGATCCACGATTCTACCGACCCATGTACTTACCGATCCACAAATCTACCGACTCAGGAACTAACCAATACTCGAATCTACCGACCCATGTACTTACCGATACACGAATCTACCGACCCATGTACTTACCGATCCACGAATCTACCGACCCATGTACTTACCGATCCACAAATCTACCGACCCAGGAACTTACCGATCCACGAATCTACCGACACAGGAACTTACAATACTCGAATCTACCGACCCATGTACTTACCGATACTCGAATCTACCGACACAGGAACTTACCAATACTCGAATCTACCGACTCATGTACTTATCGATCCACAAATCTACCGACACAGGAACTTACCAATACTCGAATCTAACGACCCATGTACTTACCGATACTCGAATCTACCGACCCAGGAACTTACCGATCCACGAATCTACCGACACAGGAACTTACCAATACTCGAATCTACCGACTCATGTACTTACCGATCCACAAATCTACCGACACAGGAACTTACCAATACTCGAATATACCGACCCATGTACTTACCGATCCACAAATCTACCGAGCCAGGAACTTACCGATCCACGAATCTACCGACACAGGAACTTACCAATACTCGAATCTACCGACTCATGTACTTACCGATACTCGAATCTACCGACACAGGAACTTACCGATCCACGAATCTACCGACTCAGGAACTTACCGATACTCGAATCTACCGACCCATGTACTTACCGATCCACGAATCTACCGACCCATGTACTTACCGATCCACAAATCTACCGACTCAGGAACTTACCGATCCACGAATCTACCGACCCATGTACTTACCGATCCACGAATCTACCGACCCATGTACTTACCAATCCACAAATCTACCGACCCATGTACTTACCGATCCACGAATCTACCGACCCAGGAACTTACCGATACTCGAATCTACCGACCCATGTACTTACCGATCCACAAATCTACCGACCCATGCACTTACCGATACTCGAATCTAACGACCCATGTACTTACCGATCCACGAATCTACCGACTCAGGAACTTACCGATCCACGAATCTACCGACCCATGTACTTACCGATACTCGAATCTACCGACTCAGGAACTTACCTATACTCGAATCTACCGACCCATGTACTTACCGATCCACGAATCTACCGACCCATGTACTTACCGATCCACGAATCTACCGACCCACGTACTTACCGATCCACAAATCTACCGACTCAGGAACTTACCGATACTCGAATCTACCGACCCATGTACTTACCCATACTCGAATCTACCGACTCAGGAACTTACCGATACTCGAATCTACCGACCTATGAACTTACCGATCCACGAACCTACCGACCCATGTACTTACCGATACTCGAATCTACCGACCCGTGTACTTACCGATCCACGAATCTACCGACCCATGTACTTACCGATACTCGAATCTACCGACCCATGTACTTACCGATCCACGAATCTACCGACCCATGTACTTACCGATCCACAAATCTACCGACCCAGGAACTTACCGATCCACGAATCTACCGACACAGGAACTTACCAATACTCGAATCTACCGACTCATGTACTTACCGATCCACAAATCTACCGACACAGGAACTTACCAATACTCGAATATACCGACCCATGTACTTACCGATCCACAAATCTACCGAGCCAGGAACTTACCGATCCACGAATCTACCGACACAGGAACTTACCAATACTCGAATCTACCGACTCATGTACTTACCGATACTCGAATCTACCGACACAGGAACTTACCGATCCACGAATCTACCGACTCAGGAACTTACCGATACTCGAATCTACCGACCCATGTACTTACCGATCCACTAATCTACCGACCCATGTACTTACCGATCCACAAATCTACCGACTCAGGAACTTACCGATCCACGAATCTACCGACCCATGTACTTACCGATCCACGAATCTACCGACCCATGTACTTACCGATCCACAAATCTACCGACCCATGTACTTACCGATCCACGAATCTACCGACCCAGGAACTTACCGATACTCGAATCTACCGACCCATGTACTTACCGATCCACAAATCTACCGACCCATGCACTTACCGATACTCGAATCTAACGACCCATGTACTTACCGATCCACGAATCTACCGACTCAGGAACTTACCGATCCACGAATCTACCGACCCATGTACTTACCGATACTCGAATCTACCGACTCAGGAACTTACCTATACTCGAATCTACCGACCCATGTACTTACCGATCCACGAATCTACCGACCTATGTACTTACCGATCCACGAATCTACCGACCCACGTACTTACCGATCCACAAATCTACCGACTCAGGAACTTACCGATACTCGA
Organism: Pictodentalium vernedei; assembly: GCA_031216915.1. Taxonomy (NCBI): domain Eukaryota; kingdom Metazoa; phylum Mollusca; class Scaphopoda; order Dentaliida; family Dentaliidae; genus Pictodentalium; species Pictodentalium vernedei. The sequence goes on from CM062294.1 coordinate 20,156,955, forward strand.
ATCTACCAACCCATGTACTTACCCATACTCGAATCTACCGACTCAGGAACTTACCGATACTCGAATCTACCGACCTATGAACTTACCGATCCACGAACCTACCGACCCATGTACTTACCGATACTCGAATCTACCGACCCGTGTACTTACCGATCCACGAATCTACCGACCCATGTACTTACCGATACTCGAATCTACCGACCCATGTACTTACCGATCCACGAATCTACCGACCCATGTACTTACCGATCCACAAATCTACCGACTCAGGAACTTACCGACACTCGAATCTACCGACCCATGTACTTACCGATACTCGAATCTAACGACCCATGTACTTACCGATCCACGAATCTACCGACTCAGGAACTTACCGATCCACGAATCTACTGACCCATGTACTTACCGATCCACAAATCTACCGACTCAGGAACTTACCGATCCACGAATCTACCGACCCATGTACTTACCGATCCACAAATCTACCGACTCAGGAACTTACCGATCCACGAATCTACCGACCCATGTACTTACCGATCCACGAATCTACCAACCCATGTACTTACCGATCCACGAATCTACTGACCCATGTACTTACCGATCCACAAATCTGCCGACTCAGGAACTTACCGATACTCGAATCAACCGACCCATGTACTTACCGATCCACGAATCTACCGACCCATGTACTTACCGATCCACGAATCCACCGACCCATGTACTTACCGATCCACAAATCTACCGACTCAGGAACTTACCGATACTCGAATCTACCGACCCATGTACTTACCGATACTCGAATCTACCGACTCAGGAACTTACCGATACTCGAATCTACCGACCCATGTACTTACCGATACTCGAATCTACCGACCCATGTACTTACCGATCCACGAATCTACCCACCCATGTACTTACCGATCCACAAATCTACCGACTCAGGAACTTACCGATACTCGAATATACCAACCCATGTACTTACCGATACTCGAATCTAGCGACCCATGTACTTACCGATCCACAAATCTACCGACTCAGGAACTTACCGATACTCGAATCTACCGACCCATGTACTTACCGATCCACGAATCTAACGACCCATTTACTTACCGATCCACAAATCTATCGACTAAGGAACTTACCGATACTCGAATCTACCGACCCATGTACTTACCGATACTCGAATCTACCGACTCAGGAACTTACCGATACTCGAATCTATTGACCCATGTACTTACCGATCCACGAATCTACCGACCCATGTACTTACCGATCCACGAATCTACCGACCCATGTACTTACCGATCCACGAATCTACCGATTCAGGAACTTACCGATCCACGAATCTACCGACCCATGTACTTACCGATCCACGAATCTACCGACCCATGTACTTACCGATCCATGAATCTACCGACCCATGTACTTACCGATCCACGAATCTACCGACCCATGTACTTACCGATCCACGAATCTACCGACCCATGTACTTACCGATCCACGAATCTACCGACCCATGTACTTACCGATCCATGAATCTACCGACCCATGTACTTACCGATACTCGAATCTACCGACCCATGTACTTACCGATACTCGAATCTACCGACCCATGTACTTACCTATCCACAAATCTACCGACTCAGGAACTTACCGATCCACGAATCTACCGACCCATGTACTTACCGATCCACAAATCTACCGACTCAGGGACTTACCGATACTCGAATCTACCGACCCATGTCTTACCGATCCACGAATCTACCGACCCATGTACTTACCGATACTCGAAACTACCGACTCAGGAACTTACCGATACTCGAATCTACCGACCCATGTACTTACCGATACTCGAATCTACCGACCCATGTACTTACCGATCCACGAATCTACCGACTCAGGAACTTACCGATACTCGAATCTACCGACCCAGGAACTTACCAATACTCGAATCTACCGACCTATGAACTTACCGAGTTACAAATCTACCGACTCAGGAACTTACCGATACTAGAATCTACCGACCCAGGAACTTACCGATACTCGAATCTACCGACCCATGTCTTACCGATCCACGAATCTACCGACCCGTGTACTTACCGATACTCGAATCTACCGACCCATGTACTTACCGATCCACGAATCTACCGACTCAGGAACTTACCGATTATCGAATCTACCGACCCAGGAACTTACCGATACTCGAATCTACCGACCTATGAACCTACCGAGTTACAAATCTACCGACTCAGGAACTTACCGATACTCGAATCTACCGACCCATGTACTTACCGATCTACGAATCTACCGACTCAGGAACTTACCGATAGAGAGAGAATCTACCGACCCAGGAACTTACCGATCCACGAATCTACCGACTCAGGATCTTACCGATAGAGAGAGAAAATACCGACCCATGTACTTTCCATACTCGAATCTACCGACCCATGTACTTACCAATCCACGAATCTACCGACTCAGGAACTTACCGATATTCGAATCTACCGACCCATGTACTTACCGGTACTCGAATCTACCGACCCATGTACTTATCGATCCACGAATCTACCGACTCAGGAACTTACCGATAGAGAGAGAATCTACCGACCCAGGAACTTACCAATCCACGAATCTACGGACCTATGAACTTACCGAGCTACGAATCTAACAACTCAGGAACCTACTGAATATTAATCCTTTGTCTAACATTGCGGCAAAAAACGGCCGGAAAATCAACCAGAGTAAACCTACCACAGCCTAAAATATATCGGAAGTTTCTCAATAAAACTATACAAATATGGATATCATTATATGCAGCTTTTCGAGGTTTTCTAATGATATTTGTATGGCTTTACTGAAAAATTGTGAATTTGTTTTCGAACAATGTGAATTTAATTTATTTGTTAAATCTATTGTGTTAGTTAAAGGGTTACGTTTTAAATCATGTGTAAAGAGTATACAGTATACTGTTTGCGTGTATATCTCCTACACGGAGGGCCGTGATTCTCCAGTCCCAACCCACAACCCCAGCGAAAAGTGTCAACAGTCAGAAATTGTAAACCTCAACAGCTGGAAATGTTATGTTCTATGGCAGTAGATATCGTGGTATTTTATGTGTGTCTGATCTTGTGATTACTGCTATAACTTATATTACGTGTGTCTGATTTTGAGGTTACTGCTGTTGCTCACGTGGTATTTTATGTGTGACTGATCATGGGGTTACTGCTGTTTCTCGTGTGGTCTTAAAACGTGCTTAATCTTGAGGTTACTGCTGTAGTTCACGTGGTATTTTATGTGTGTCTGATCTTGAGGTTACTGCTATAACTCACCTGGTATTTTATGTGTGACTGATCATGGGGTTACTGCTGTTTCTCGTGTGGTCTTGAAACGTGCTTAATCTTGAGGTTACTGCTGTTGCTCACGTGGTATTTTATGTGTGACTGATCATGAGGTTACTGCTGTTTCTCGTGCGGTCTTGAAACGTGCTTAATCTTGAGGTTACTGCTGTAGTTCACGTGGTATTTTATGTGTGTCTGATCTTGAGGTTACTGCTATAACTCACCTGGTATATTATGTGTGTCTGATCTTGAGGTTACTGCTGTTGCTCACGTGGTATTTTATGTGTGACTGATCATGAGGTTACTGCTGTTTCTCGTGCGGTCTTGAAACGTGCTTAATCTTGAGGTTACTGCTGTAGTTCACGTGGTATTTTATGTGTGTCTGATCTTGAGGTTACTGCTGTAGCTCACGTGATATTTTATGTGTCTGATCCTGTGGTTACTGCTTTAGTTCACGTGGTATTTTATGCGTGTCTGATATTGTGGTTACTTCTGTAGCTCACGTGATATTTTATGTGTCTGATCCTGTGGTTACTGCTTTAGTTCACGTGATATTTTATGTGTGTCTGATCTTGAGGTTACTGCTGTAGCTCACGTGATATTTTATGTGTCTGATCCTGTGGTTACTGCTTTAGTTCACGTGGTATTTTATGTGTGTCTGATCTTGTGGTTACTTCTGTAGCTCACATGGTACTTTATGTGTGTCTGATCTTATGGTTTCTGCTGTAGCTGACTTGGTACTTTATGTGTTTCTGATCTGTGGTTCACGTGGTATTATATGTGTCTGATCATGTGGTTACTGCTGTAGTTCACGTGATATTTTATGTGTGTCTGGTCTTCCAGTTACTGCTGTAGCTCACGTGGTATTTTATGTGTGTCTGATCCTGTGGTTACTGCTGTAGGTCACTAGTTTTTTTATGTGTTTCTGATCTTATGGTTACTGCTGTAGTTCACGTGGTATTTTATGTGTGTCTGGTGTTATGGTTACTGCTGTAGCTCACGTGGTATTTTATGTGTGTCTGGTGTTATGATTACTGCTGTAGCTCACGTGGTATTTTATGTGTGTCTGGTCTTCTAGTTACTGCTGTAGTTTACGTGGCATTTGATGTGTGTCTGATATTATGGTTATTGATGTAGCTCACGTGGTATTTTATGTGTGTCTGGTCTTATGGTTACTGCTGTAGCTCACGTGGTATTTTATGTGTGTCTGGTCTTATGGTTACTGCTGTAGCTCACGTGGTATTTTATGTGTGTCTGGTCTTATGGTTACTGCTGTAGCTCACGTGGTATTTTATGTGTGTCTGGTCTTCTAGTTACTGCTGTAGTTCACGTGGCATTTTATGTGTGTCTGATATTATGGTTATTGATGTAGCTCACGTGGTATTTTATGTGTGTCTGGTCTTATGGTTACTGCTGTAGTTCACGTGGTATTTTATGTGTGTCTGGTGTTATGGTTACTGCTGTAGTTCACGTGGGATTTTATGTGTGTCTGGTGTTATGGTTACTGCTGTAGTTCACGTGGCATTTTATGTGTGTCTGATCCTGTGTTCCTGCTGTAGCCCGCGTGGTATTTTATGTGTGTCTGATCTTGTGGTTACTGCTGTAGGTCACTAGTTTTTTTATGTGTGTCTGATCTTATGGTTACTTCTGTAGTTCACGTGGTATTTTATGTGTGTCTGGTCTTCTAGTTACTGCTGTAGTTCACGTGGCATTTTATGTGTGTCTGATCCTGTGTTCCTGCTGTAGCCCGCATGGTATTTTATGTGTGTCTGATCTTGTGGTTACTGCTGTAGGTCACTAGTTTTTTTATGTGTGTCTGATCTTATGGTTACTTCTGTAGTTCACGTGGTATTTTATGTGTGTCTGGTCTTCTAGTTACTGCTGTAGTTCACGTGGCATTTTATGTGTGTCTGATCCTGTGTTCCTGCTGTAGCCCGCGTGGTATTTTATGTGTGTCTGATCTTGTGGTTACTGCTGTAGGTCACTAGTTTTTTATGTGTGTCTGATCTTATGGTTACTTCTGTAGTTCACGTGGTATTTTATGTGTGTCTGGTCTTCTAGTTACTGCTGTAGTTCACGTGGCATTTTATGTGTGTCTGATCCTGTGTTCCTGCTGTAGCCCGCGTGGTATTTTATGTGTGTCTGATCTTGTGGTTACTGCTGTAGGTCACTAGTTTTTTTATGTGTGTCTGATCTTATGGTTACTTCTGTAGTTCACGTGGTATTTTATGTGTGTCTGGTCTTCTAGTTACTGCTGTAGTTCACGTGGTTTTTATGTGTGTCTGGTGTTATGGTTACTGCTGTAGCTCACGTGGTATTTTATGTGTGTCTGGTCTTCTAGTTACTGCTGTAGTTCACGTGGTATTTTATGTGTATCTGATATTATGGTCACACGTGGTATTTTATGTGTGTCTGGTCTCTTCTAGTTACTGCTGTAGTTCACGTGGTATTTTATGTGTGTCTGATCATGTGGTTACTGCTGTAGTTCACGTGATATTTTATGTGTGTCTGGTCTTCTAGTTACTGCTGTAGTTCACGTGGCATTTTATGTGTGTCTGATCCTGTGTTCCTGCTGTAGCCCGCGTGGTATTTTATGTGTGTCTGATCTTGTGGTTACTGCTGTAGGTCACTAGTTTTTTTATGTGTTTCTGATCTTATGGTTACTGCTGTAGTTCACGTGGTATTTTATGTGTGTCTGGTGTTATGGTTACTGCTGTAGCTCACGTGGTATTTTATGTGTGTCTGGTCTTCTAGTTACTGCTGTAGTTTACGTGGCATTTGATGTGTGTCTGATATTATGGTTATTGATGTAGCTCACGTGGTATTTTATGTGTGTCTGGTCTTATGGTTACTGCTGTAGTTCACGTGGTATTTTATGTGTGTCTGGTGTTATGGTTACTGCTGTAGTTCACGTGGGATTTTATGTGTATCTGATATTATGGTCACACGTGGTATTTTATGCGTGTCTGATGTTATGGTTACTGCTGTAGTTCACGTGGCATTTTATGTGTGTCTGATATTATGGTTACTGCTGTAGCTCACGTGGTATTTTATGTGTGTCTGGTCTTCTAGTTACTGCTGTAGTTCACGTGGTACTTCATGTGTGTCTGATCGTATGGTTATTGCTGTAGTTCACGTGGCTTTTATGTGTGTCTGATGTTATGGTTACTACTGTAGTTCACGTGGTATTTTATGTGAGTCTGGTCTTCTAGTTACTGCAGTAGTTCATGTGGTATTTTATGTGCGTCTGATCTTGTGTTCCTGCTCTAGCTCGAGTGGTATGTTATATGTGTCTGATCATGTGGTTACTACTGTAGCTAAGCTGTCCGCAATTATCGTACATACCTCTACAAAGGTGCCATTACCAATAACCAAAATAATAAGTGAAAATAATTAGGACGCGTCGTTCTGTTCTTAGAGACTTACTTTCAAAATCCCGGATCTGAATCGAAGAGATTTTAGCAACACTATGTTTTAAGCAACTGATCTCAAAGTTACGGGTAATCTAAATATACTTATACTTTCTTTAATACTCTTGCCTTTTAATGTGTGCCACACAAAACAAGAACTAGGCACCTGCTACGGGTACACCTCACACCATGGCATACCGCCCGGTGGGGTATTATCCAAGTTGAGGAGGGCACATAGAAAACTTAATTGTTAATGAAAAAACACTGTAACGCTTTAACAGAACGTGTGGGCACCACTTCTTGTCACGTTAAACTGAAATGTACATACGGTATTATGAAGAACCAAACGTCTACATTGATATTGATGGAGTTGTATGATATAATGAATTCTCGAAGACTGGGCGTCTACTGGATTATATGCATCCGTCTATTCGCCAATCCATCTCCACCTACTGAAGAACCGCGCTCCCAAAACAGGTTCTATTGACGTCGTTAAAACGAAGTCCTGTGATTATCTGACTATTCATTCCTCCAAGCTGTGAGTATTTCAGTCTTTTCATGATGTTTCAGAATATTGTTTGCCCAAACTTACGGTAGGATAATCTGTCTTTAAATATTGTTTCGGAATTATGTATGAAGCAAACCTGGTCAAAAATGCTTTATCAACGTGTATAATTTTATAGAAAGTTTTTGATTAATTACTTTCGTGGAATGTTTGATGTCAGACTATCGTTAACCCTTTATCCAACGTAACGGCCAAAACCGACCAGCGCTATTCTCAAAAATCGCCAATTAATTTTCATTATTTTTTCATTTTTTGTCTCAAAAACATAGGTTATGACCCCTCGTTGGAACGAGCTCGTCGAGCTCGTACCAACGAAGTGTCATAACCTATGTTTTTGAGACAAAAAATGAAAAAAATTAGTTATTCAAGAATTTCTTTTGCAAGTGTCGTCTGCTTTTCATGTTAGGTAAAGGGTTAAAGTAGGACCCTGTGGATCTTCGAATTCGATTCGAAAGTCGAATCATTTGTTCGATTCGATTCAATTTTCGATCATTATCTGATCGCCAAGTTCTGAAATTGAATATCCCGATGATGATCACGAAAACTTGTGTCCTTTCTATTTGAGAAATAACTGTTGTTTTCCTTCGGTTTATGCGATATAAACCGAAAATTTTCAGCACAAGCTTCATAACTCGCGTAGCATAAACCAAAGGAAAATTACAGTTATTTCTTATAATTTAATCCCGCTGTAATATTAAAATATAAAATAATTTAATCCGGCTGTAATATTAAAATATAAAAACTATGAGTACGTGAACGAAAAACTTTTAATTTTCGCAAAAGACAACAGTTAAACTCAGGAAAGTGTGCCACAAACAGGTCACGTCAATCATTGTCAAATTCTTTGTTGTTTTGATTTTCGATCGCAGACGACAGATATTTAGCAAGTCACGTAACAATATCATTTAAAGACATTTTTTTAAAGTTCCCCAAAATCATGTTTGGATGTATGATCTTTTATTCGTCTCCCACTTCGGTATATTTTATTAAATTCAATTGTTCCCGAGAAATTATCATTATATTCTTGCTGACTGCAGGCGATGAAAAATCGATCATTGATCTTTGTTTACGAGCTTGTTATCCATCTATCAGTCTGCCGTCACGCCCTCACGGTGACAATTGGATTGAGTGGGCGGGGCTTCCAGAGTCTTCAAAGTTGGATTGGGTGTACGAACGTGTAGACATTCCAAATCATTACGTGATTTGGTTTATACGATTTTGACGATTTTCACGCTGTATGCTTTCAGCCAATCAAACGCAGAGGAGGGGCAAACGATTAAATTATTGGCTTATATCATTTTATCGTCCCTCGTGGGGAAGGTAACATCGGTAATGATAAATCTAAAGAATTGCTAATGCATTGTAGATGGCACCTTCTTGTTCCCTTAAAATGACGATATGTGGTGATTATTTCATTGACTGGTCAATCAGCGCTGACGAATGGTTAATATTTGAATGTAAGTACCCGGGCACGACCAAAACCAACCGAGAAGACGTTATGTTAGAATGCAGGCACGAGCATCGGTACAGGCGACTCAACAATGCGTGAACGTGGAAGGCAGGGAACCTTTGAGACGTGTCGTGATGTACGCAGTCACCATATATACCGACTGTATGTCCAGTTTGAATCAAATTCGATTCGAAATCGAACCTTAAATGCGCGATTCGATTCTAACGGAAAAAGTCCGATTCTCAGAGTTATTATAAGTTATCTACGCAAACATGTATATGTAGATTTAATACCTGGATGTCGGTTTTTAACCCCATGCACACTGATGTCAAAATACCAAAATTTCAAGTAGCCGTTATTCCCATAATGCAACTAGAAATTTAATCAATTCTGTCTTGTTTGACAGAGCTCAATGAGCTCTGTCAAACAAGACTGAATGATTACATTTCTAGTTGCATCATGGGAAAAATTGGCAGCCTGAAATTTTGAGATTTTTACATCAGTGCGCAGGGGCTTAAACACAGAGCAGCAGGAGAGGTGTTTAAATGATGAGACATCCAGGCATTAAATCTTCATGCACCATACATGTTGTCGAGGTAACATTTTTGTCCCGTTTGAAACACAGTGGAAACAAATTTGTGGGCGCGTTTCTCACGCTCCGCAATCAGTTCGACCAAACTCGTGAATAATTGTTTTGCTTTTACAAACGCAAAAGACAAGAGAAAGAGTTACATCCCTTGGGTATTTGGAAACGAGTAAACAAATTTTGTTGACAGATTTGCTCCTAATTTATTTTTCTCAAGTTGTTTGATTTATTTATTCGACTATTCAATTTATAACAGAACAATACGATCGAATTGCCAGAAATCTGATGATATTTGTGAATATTTTCAGGTTTTTGAGTTCGATTTTTATATTGACAGGAGTGAAGCGAAAAGCTTCCATTTAAAACATATACCCCCGATGTTTCGCATGCCCTTATTCCCTTGATGTTGCACGTACTCATGTACCTTGGATGTTGGGTGCGCCATTTGCCATAGCTACTTGTGCAAGGCATTCTGACCAATCAAAAGACAGAATTTATCGGGACTTGGGGCAAAACATCAATAGCGGATGAAATGATTTGTCAAAATTGAATATTATGTTCCTTGACACTTTTCAGGCTCATCTGAAGACATTTTAGGTAATAATATTAACTAAAACAAATGCTATTCCTCCTTAATCATATTCATGTTTTTTTATCAGGTGGTATACGTTAATGTACGTTTTTCTTCATATATTGAAGATATTGCTACATGTGGTTGAGAAAATGCCTCTTGTTTTCTTGAATCTTATTGCCGCCCTTGTTTTCTAACATGATATAACTAGTACCGAGTTTTCAAGCCACCAGTCTATTTTTATCAGGGATTCGACGCTGGCTTAGCATGGAACCAGTCTTTCCTTAAAATAGTCCATCGCCTATCGTTAGATTCGCTTGTTTGGAATATTACAGTTGGTGGGAAAAACGAACCGTACAGTACGTGGAGAGTGGATTGTTACTAAATCATCCGTGGAGTGGAGGTACGTGGAGAGTGGATTGTTACTAAATCACCCGTGGAGTGGAGTTATCACCCAAACTATAACTTTCAAATTTTGTACATATCGACAAAATATACAAGCAATGTTCCAGCCAATGGACCTCCGGGTTTAACCCGGAGGTCCATTGGCTGAAACTTTGCTTGTGCTTGGTATGCCATGCAACAAATTTGCAATTATTGCTTTGGTGGAATCTCGACTCTGCGGGTGACTTAGTGATAATACACTCCCCTCGTACTGTAGGTTCGAGACGACTGAATCTAACAAATACCACAACCAATTTATTTCTTTGAATCAACACAAGAAGTGTTGATCAAGCGAGACTGGTTTTGACAGGTGAACTTTTGATGACATTGTCATGAGAAATGACAAGTCCATAGAATTTTAGTTTTATAATTACGTAGCGTAGCTTTTACCTGCTGTTTTAATATCTCGATGTTTTCCAGGCGAATTAAAAACATACTGATTGGAATATCTGTAACTAAGATACGAAAGAATATCTTTTTAAGTACATTTCATCGGCAGTAGTCTGTGCGCAAACTCTGCGAAAACTGAGAAGATGGATTCGGATTGCTTACAGAATAATAATACTTGGGCCGGCTGCTGATTTGTCTTGGTTCGTGGGTGAGAAGGCCTCGGCTATCTCTGTACTCGCAACTGCCTCCCTAATCCAACGTTTCCTCCATCCTACCAACACTTGGAGTCGAACTGCTTGATGTGATCCCGTGCCCTGTTCTTCCCAATTTATCCGATTAGTATATTAACCCGCTTCTTTGTATCAATCACTAACCACATGTCCTTCATTCCCTCATCCAACTTCCCCATTATGCTTCTAGTAAATTTTATTCTGTTAGACTGGTATTTGGGGCATTCTAGTAGAAAGTGTTCTCCAGGGTCTCCACCACGCCTACATTACACACCTGACACTCCTTTTCATTATTTTTTCCAATTTGTCCTCTCAGCTTCAAGGACCACGACCTCAGCGTGAATAACAGTGCCACCCTCCCCCCCAAAGGTGCCATCAAGGTACTCTTCAAAACATGGCTTCTCTTTCGAGACGACTGGTGGCAGGAAAGTTTCATCTTGTACAGACAGTTGTTTTCTAACTGGATATACCTGGTTTATTTATTGGGGTTTAACGATACTTTCGACAACCAGGATCACCTCATGTCGGACAGTTTTACGGGTGAACGATGCCGGAGTATCCTGAGAGAACCACCAAACAACAGCGAGCAACTGTCAGACTCCCCAACGTACTAACTTCGCACAAGCAGGATTAGCACTGATTGAAGACAGGTGCACCATCGACGCGCAGTACGCCTTAGTACACAGCGCCGCCGTGCCCCGTGTGGGCAATCGGGATTAATTGGCACTGATTGAAGACAGGTAGGTGCACCATCGATGCGCAGTACGCCTTAGTACACAGCGCCGCCGTGCCCCGTGTGGGCAATCGGGATTAATTAGCACTGGTGCACCATCGACGCGCAGTGCGCCTTAGTACACGGCGCCGCCGTGTCCCGTGTGGGCAATCGGGATTAATTAGCACTGATTGAAGACAGGTGCACCATCGACGCGCAGTACGCCTTAGTACACAGCGCCGCCGTGCCCCGTGTGCACCATCGACGCGCAGTACGCCTTAGTACACAGCGCCGCCATGCCTCGTGTGCTCCATCGACGCGCAGTACGCCTTAGTACACAGCGCCGCCGTGCCCCGTGTGCACCATCGACGCGCAGTACGCCTTAGTACACAGCGCCGCCGTGCCCCGTGTCCAGCATCGACGCGCAGTACGCCTTAGTACACAGCGCCGCCGTGCCCCGCGTGCACCATCGACGCGCAGAACGCCTTAGTACACAGCGCTGCCGTGCCTCGTGTGGGCAATCAACGCGCAGTACGCCTTAGTTCACAGCGCCGCCGTGCCCCGTGTGGGCAATCAACGCGCACTACGCCTTAGCACACAGCGCCGCCGTGCCCCGTGTGGGCAATCGACGCGCACTACGCCTTAGTACACAGCGCCGCCGTGCCCCGTTTGGGCAATCGACGCGCACTACGCCTTAGTACACAGCGCCGCCGTGCCCCGTGTGGGCAATCGACGCGCACTACGCCTTAGTACACAGCGCCGCCGTGCCCCGTGTGGGCAATCGACGCGCACTACGCCTTAGTACACAGCGCTGCCGTGCCCCGTGTGGGCAATCGACGCGCACTACGCCTTAGTACACAGCGCTGCCGTGCCCCGTGTGGGCAATCGACGCGCAGTACGCCTAAGTACACAGCGCCGCCGTGCCCCATGTGGACAATCGGTTAGTACACAGCGCCGCCGTGCCCCGTGTGGGCAATCGGTTAGTACACAGCGCCGCCGTGCCCCGTGTGGGCAATCGGGATTAAATGCCTTGTCCAAGAACACATCACAGTTACCCCTGGCGGGTATCGAACCGTGGCCCGTGTGGACAATCTGGATTAATTGCCTTGCCCAAGAACACATCACAGTTACCCCTGGCGGGTATCGAACCGTGCCCCGTGAGGGCAATCGGGATTAATTGCCTTGCCCAAGAACACATCACAGTTACCCCTGGCGGGTATCGAACCGTGCCCCGTGAGGGCAATCGGGATTAATTGCCTTGCCCAAGAACACATCACAGTTACCCCTGGCGGGTATCGAACCGTGCCCCGTGTGGACAATCGGGATTAATTGCCTTGCCCAAGAACACATCACAGTTACCCCTGGCGGGTATCGAACCGTGGACCTTTCGATCTGAAGTCCAATTCCCTAACCACTGATCAACCACGCCCCCTTTCAAAGTGAATGCAAAACTTATTGAATGGAATATCTGTAACTAAGATGCGGCTGAATATCTGTATATCTTTATAAATACATCTCATCAATGGTGGTCTGAGTGCAACTTCTACGAAAAATGAGTGGGCAGATGGAGTCGGATTACTTACAGAATTACACTCATTTGTTTTCTAACATGATTTTGACATGCGACTGTTGGTGAGAAAAATGTCAGTTATCATTACCATTTGGAGTCGATTATCAACTTGAAGGTATTCGACAGGCTCATTGTATGCAGGATGGCTTTCAAGCTCAAGCACCCTTTCCAACAGAGACGGTGGAAACAGGGTGGGGAAGGGGGCAGGGGACACGTGCCTCTCCACTTTTTCCACAGACATGTTGCGCAGTTACACAATGATTTAAAAGGAGCTCACGCAAACGTGTGAATACACAACCATTCATGTAATATAATATTTACAAATTTAAGCAACATTCGGCAAAAGAATCTCGCTTTCTGTAGCTTCGTTCCGATTCTTCTACTTCACCCATCTTCCAACCCGAAGGCTAGCCTTCGGTTTGGAAGATGGGTGAAGAAGAAGAAATGTACAGGACAGTGACCACATCGCGGCATGCTTATCTAAACACCACCTACAGTATGTCACTGTAAATGTATTGATACACGATTGTAACATTTTTCCCACTGGGCCGAACTATGTTAGCCTTGAAAAGTAGAGCCCCTCCACTTGTATCGAGCCTCCGGTGCCCCTGCTCTTCAAGCCATTTTCAAGAACTTTTTGGAAAAGTTGGGAGAATGTTCCATGCTAGTTGTATAGAGTTTTGATTACACGTATGCCTAAGAATATAATTGGAAAAGAATGTTTTTGATCATAAGTCAAAAATAGACAGAGCTAGATATAAGCACATTTACCAGTCATGTCCAATATCTGATAAAGCACTGAAACAATTTTTATTTGGCAGAATGCATTAATGACGTTCAAGATAAATGCGCAAATACTGGCAAGGCCTTGAAAGCACATTTTTCAATCGCCGTTTGTTGCGACCGGACCAATCCAAACTTGATGGGTCCACAATTATACGCCACAGTTTGTAATTGTATTTATATAACAGCCGTTTATTAAGAGCTAACTGCGTTCTCAGTGTGTTTGGAGACTGATTATCGTGATGAAAAATGCTTTAATCTGTGTAATATGCCCCGTGCTGTTATAATGTATTTATAATGTAACCCATTTATTTCTTCTCATTGTTATGATATCATCTACAGACACACCTTCAATAATGATGGTATATATTAATTTAGATGAATATATACAGAAACAAGTGCGTAGCGGAGATTATTTATCATATTATTTAAAATGAAATTATAGTTCTACACACCCTATGTTAAACGGCTTAGTTCCGTGGTTGTTATCAAACGGACAAAAAAAAAGAACTCGCTGGTGTGAGGGGAGTCCAGTGAATGATTGTTTGGCTTTAAAATGAGTTTTGAAGGAGTTGATATCTTTCATGAAAAAATTTCTAAGTTCACCTAATGTCCTTAGTACAGTACATTGAGAGAGTGTATTATCAATAAAACACCCGTAGAGTGATGATTTCTCTCAAGCGATAAAGGTTAATTTGTTGCAAAGCGTAATTAGCATTAGTAACGTTTCAGCCAATGGACCTCCGGGTTAAACCCGGAGGTCCTTTGGCTGAAACTTTGTTTGCGGTTCTTGTGTTCCTGTACAAAGTTTGAGAGTAGTAGGCTGGGTGATACCTCCACTGGGAGCGCGGTGGCTCAGTAGGTAGAGATGCAGGCTGCAAGCCGAGAGGTCCTCGGTTCGAATACCACCTGCGGCAACCGCGTTGTGTCCTTGGGCAAGACACTTCATCTCCATTGCCCGCGTGGGGGCACGATGACGCCGTGTACTAAGGCGTACTGCACGTCGATGGTACGCATGTCTTCAACCAATCTAACCCTGCCTGTGTTGCAGTGCGGAGTTACGATGTTGGGGAGCTGGCAGCTGCTCGTCGTTGCACGGTGGTTCTCTCCGGGTACTCCGGCTTCCTCCACCCGTAAAACTGTCATGGTCATGATTAGCCATTGTGCATAAATATGTGACCTTAAACATCAATAAATATAATATAGATACCTCCACTCTATGGGTAATTTGATGATAATCGACCATTCACGTACTGTAGTGGAGTTATGCCCCTTGTTTTCCATGCTGATTCTTTAAAATGACTTGTGTACATAATATTTAGTATCTGTGTGCTGTTTGTCTTACCGTACTTCCCGATCCACGAATCTGCCGACTCAGGAACTTACCGATCCACGAATCTCCCGACTCAGGAACTTACCGATCCACGAATCTACCGACTCAGGAACTTACCGATACTCGAATCTACCGACCCATGTACTTACCTATCCACGAATCTACCGACCCATGTACTTACCGATCCACTAATCTACCGACTCAGGAACTTACCGCTCCACGAATCTACCGACCCATGTACTTACCGATCCACGAATCTACCGACCCAGGAACTTGCCGATCCACGAATCTACCGACCCATGTACTTACCGATCCACGAATCTACCGACCCAGGAACTTACCGATCCACGAATCTACCGACTCAGGAACTTACCGATACTCAAATCTACCGACCTATGAACTTACCGATCCACGAATCTACCGACCCATGTACTTACCGATCCACGAATCTACCGACCCATGTACTTACCGATCCACGAATCTACCGACTCAGGAACTTACCGATCCACGAATCTACCGACTCAGGAACTTACCGATACTCGAATCTACCGACCCATGTACTTACCTATCCACGAATCTACCGACCCATGTACTTACCGATCCACTAATCTACCGACTCAGGAACTTACCGATCCACGAATCTACCGACTCAGGAACTTACCGATACTCAAATCTACCGACCTATGAACTTACCGATACTCGAATCTACCGACCCATGTACTTACCGATCCACGAATCTACCGACCCATGTACTTACCGATCCACGAATCTACCGACTCAGGAACTTACCGATACTCAAATCTACCGACCTATGAACTTACCGATCCACGAATCTACCGACCCATGTACTTACCGATCCACGAATCTACCGACCCATGTACTTACCGATCCACGAATCTACCGACCCAGGAACTTACCGATCCACGAATCTACCGACCCATGTACTTACCGATCCACGAATCTACCGACTCAGGAACTTACCGATACTCAAATCTACCGACCCATGTACTTACCGATCCACGAATCTACCGACCCATGTACTTACCGATCCACGAATCTACCGACTCAGGAACTTACCGATACTCAAATCTACCGACCTATGAACTTACCGATCCACGAATCTACCGACCCATGTACTTACCGATCCACGAATCTACCGACCCATGTACTCAGGAACTTACCGATCCACGAATCTACCGACTCAGGAACTTACCGATCCACGAATCTACCGACTCAGGAACTTACTGATACTCCAATCTACCGACCCATGTACTTACCGATACTCGAATCTACCGACCCATGTACCTACCGATCCACGAATCTACCGACTCAGGAACTTACCGATCCACGAATCTACCGACTCAGGAACTTACCGATCCACGAATCTACCGACTCAGGAACTTACCGATACTCCAATCTACCGACCCATGTACTTACCGATCCACGAACCTACCGACCCATGTACTTACCGATCCACGAATCTACCGACTCAGAAACTTACCGATCCACGAATCTACCGACTCAGGAACTTACCGATCCACGAACCTACCGACTCAGGAACTTACCGATACTCGAATCTACCGACCCATGTACTTACCTATCCACGAATCTACCGACTCAGGAACTTACCGATCCACGAATCTACCGACTCAGGAACTTACCGATCTAAGAATCTACCGACTCAGGAACTTACCGATACTCGAATCTACCGACCCATGTACTTACCTATCCACGAATCTACCGACTCAGGAACTTACCGATCCACGAATCTACCGACTCAGGAACTTACCGATCCACGAATCTACCGACTCAGGAACTTACCGATACTCCAATCTACCGACCCATGTACTTACCGATCCACGAATCTACCGACCCATGTACTTACCGATCCACGAATCTACCAACTCGGGAACTTACCGATCCACGAATCTTCCGACTCAGGAACTTACCGATACTCGAATCTACCGACCCATGTACTTACCGATCCACGAATCTACCGACTCAGGAACTTACCGATCCACGAATCTACCGACCCATGTACTTACCGATCCACGAATCTACCGACCCATGTACTTACCGATCCACGAGACACACCTTCAATAATGATGGTATATATTAATTTAGATGAATATATACAGAAACAACGTCCTAGCGGAGATTAAATACCTTTTCAATCTATTATTTAAAATGAAATTATAGTTCTACACATCTTACGTTAAACGGCTTACCTCCGTGGTTGTTATCAAACGGATGAAAAGAAAAAGAACTCGTTGATGTGAGGGGAGTCCAGTGAATGATTTTTTGGCTTTAAAATGAGTTTTGAAGGAGTTGATATCTTTTATGAAAAACTCGCTAAGTTCACCCAATATTCTTAGTACAGTACATTGAGAGTGTGGTGTATTATCAATAAAACACCCGTAGAGTAATGATTTCTCTCAAGCGATAAAGGTTAATTTGTTGCAAAGCGTAATTAACATTAGCAAAGTTTCAGCCAATGGACCTCCGGGTTTAAACCCGGAGGTCCATTGGCTGAAACTTTGTTTGCGGTTCTTGTGTTCCTGTACAAAGTTTGAGAGTAGTAGGTTGGGTGATACCTCCACTGGGAGCGCGGTGGCTCAGTAGGTAGAGATGCAGGCTGCAAGCCGAGAGGTCCTCAGGTTCGAATCCCACCTGCGGCAACCGCGTTGTGTCCTTGGGCAAGACACTTCATCTCCATTGCCCGCGTGGGGACACGATGACGCCGTGTACTAAGGCGTACTGCACGTCGATGGTACGCATGTCTTCAACCAATCTAACCCTGCCTGTGCTGCAGTGCGGAGTTACGATGTTGGGGAGCTGGCTGTTACTCGGTGGTTCTCTGCGGGTACTCCGGCTTCCTCCACCCGTAAAACTGGGGCTGGGGGGGGGGGGGGTGCATGCATCAAATAAGAAAGAAAAAATTACACGAATGGAAGCACTGATCATGTGCACATATGTTTCAGGGAATTTCGTACAAAAACACACAAAAAGTAAATTGTATTTTTTAGGTTCAAAAGTCCTCGAATCACTCTGTTTTTATAAGGAATATTCAACAATAATTATTAACTGAAACAATATTTTTTCCCAAGCTGTTTAGTTTTAGAGTTTGTAACATTTTAAGGCGGGGGTAACTCTAATTCAAATGCTTAGTTCAGCGATACCAATAATTATATTCAACCCGACCAAAGAGACATTTTACCATTTCCATGAGATAAAAGAGTCATTTCTGCATTAGAATCCAACTTTCGGCCTCTGCTGAGTCAAGACATGGGAAATAATTTGATCTTTTAAGGAAAAGTGTCCAAACTTTATCAATTGGACTTAAAAATTGTTATTGCCTCCAAAAGATTTTTCTTGCCTGTTACCTGGTAAATTAGCTGAGAGGGATGAGAATTTACAGCTTTCTTTCAAAATTACCCTGATCCCGTAATAAAACTAAACTCCACATCAACACACAATGGGAAAAATCTGTCTCATTCACCCATACTGCAAGCAAAACAATGTCCAACCTCCCACGAAACAATATGGATGTCAATTTTGTTTAAAAACTGTGGATGCAGCTATATATTTAACCAATATAAAAGGACTCTGCCCTTTTATCCTAACAATCGGTGTCGTTCACTCGGATACTCACTCTTACCGACTGGATAGTTTCCATATAAAACTTTGAAACTATAATCAATTTGTTTATCCATCTCAAAGCTTTAACTGGCCGGAACGAACCATCTGGTTTTGGCACAATGAACAAATGACTGCAGAATCCCGGAGAATTGGGATTCTCGTCAACCTCTATTGCATCCTTTCTAAGAGAAATTGAACTTCTAAAAGAAGAGACTCTCTCTTTGAAGTATTTGCTGGAAGATAGAGCTGTGGGTTTTTTAATTTCTTGTTCGGTTTCGGTTTTGGTTTTTCAGGTGGAGTAAAACCTCGGTTCGGTTCGGTTTTCGGTTTGTTCATGAGGCCAAGTAAAATTCAATAAAAATCATTCTAATGTCTGGAGTCATAACTGAATGGTAGTGAAATTGTGTGAAACCCAATGAATGCCCGAAATAAGCTATAATAGATGAAGAATCAGGAAGGCCAATATAATAATTACCTGAATATACAGAACTTTTATTGTGCTTGGCCATTTTTCGAGATCTGACACCTACACGCAACTTGAGGAAAGCTGCAAACACAACTAAACTGAAATGTCGGAAATTCACAGAATGTAGCCTTCCCAGAGTAGTGAGAGTACCCAGACACTGCCATTGGCAGTGTCTGGGTACTCTCACTACTCTGGGATGGCTACATTCTGTGAATTTCTGCAGCAAGAGAGTATTTAAAAAAACGAAAAACCTTAGATTACGGGATGTCGACGGTTTCGGTTTCGGTTTTTTTAAAAAAACTAAAAACCTCGGTTCGGTTTACGTTAACCTACATCTCTACTGGAAAATTTGTCCAACGCGGACTTCTTTGACCGGAATGACAGTTGAAGACCCTTTTCAGCTATATTAATTACCCACTAATCGCATTTCGATAACCTTCCACCAACTGGAGAGCAAGAGAGGTGTGGATCATCATTTGTAGGACTTCCGAGGCTTACGAGAAGAGAAACCACATTCTTCCCGAGAACCTCCTCGAGTCGTCGGCTTAGAGGCGCCAGACTTATAGTCCTTATAAGACTTCCTGGAGTTGCTAGCTTGACGGTTTTCCGAATTACTTCACGTGGGTTTCTTAGAACCACGTGAGGAACCCCTCTTTGGCGACTGCGAAAAGGAGTTTCCTCGCCTACCACGTCCAGCAGTCGACCGCTGCTGCGAAACCGACATTAACAACAAAGTGTTAGTGGCCTTTTTGGTAGCTTCCTCATACATAAAGGACAAGTTATCATTAAACAAACTATGATCAGAAACCGGCGCAACTCTGAGAGAGCTTTTCATCTGATCATCAATCAAAGAAGACAATGCTAAGGCTCTGTCATGTCTAATCAACTCCAAATTGGACACTGAAAGGGCGGAATTATACGTGGCAAACATCATTGCCCTAGAAAAGACTCTGAGAAGCGGAGTAATATCGTCAAAATCCTTTCCGCCAAGACGCTGAACCAAAGCCCTAGTGACATGGTCTGCGTACGACATTGCATCCAGAACCGCATGACTGGAAACAATAGAAGATTCCAGAACGTCGGAATGGACATTGAATGAACTTGAAACGGGCAATGAAAAATCCAATTCCGATGCCCACTCATCCAAATGCAGAGGAGCTCTCTAAACATCTACCATTTTCATAAAACGTGATCCCAAAAACAGTTATTGTAGAGAAGCAGATGCTAAGAAACCGCCTTTCTTTTTACTATTTGCTAGGCCAAAAGTGGCATCATCAAACAGACCAATGGCCTCCGACACGTGAGTGAGCAGACTGACCTGCGAAGGAAAGAACCTCCTCTTTCCTCAGCACGGTACCCTTTTCCAGGGAAGATTGCGTTTTTTTGGTCCGATGGAACAAGTTCCGGAAAGAACTGATGAATAAAATTCCTAGTCTCCATGTGCTGTTCGGCGAGGGATGGAGAATCATCCACCGTAGTCCTCTGACCATCTGACTGTTCCATCTGAGAATCATGGTCAACACCATCCAAATGAACAGGTGACTGAACCGACCCAGCCCCGTCAGACAGCTCACTACCAGAGTCTGTTGACGGGTGAATCTTTGACTGCTGTGGTGCTGCAATAAGCTGCGCAATCTGTGACAGCGGGTCCGTGACGGAGGCTTGTGGAGCAGCGGTTTTCTGCTTCTTCGGCATATGCTGCTCATGGGACCGAGATCTGACCCCAGATCCTTTTGACGAATGTCCCGTATGTATAAGCCTCGAACTACTAGCTGCAGGTTGATCTGACATCGGTGGTGAAGACTGGGACCATCTCCAAGGAACAGCTGGAACATCCGAAGTTGGACAACCAGTCTGAGGTATAACGTGTTTTGCCGTGGAAGAAGCCATAACAGCGGCCGACCCCAGCTGCAGCGTGGAAGGAGCGTCCAGAACCACAAGCGTGGACAAACACCCCGACACACTAAAGTTTCTCGAGATGGAAATAGTCGACTCCGACTGCTGATGAGATGGAGAGGGCTCTCTAACTCGCGATCTGACCCCAGATCCCGCAAAGCCCTCCATTGAGAAACTTGCAGGCTTCGTCCCTTCCCTTTGCCATCATCACTGGGTGGGTTTCTGCTTTTGAGGTGCTCGTTCGACCCAAATCTACACTCTCCTCGACCGTAACGGACATACTCAGAGGCCAGGCTCCCACTAACTGGGGAACCACTTCACTAGTCGAGCTATCTGCCTGCATGGGATTAAGTGCACTAACTAGAGGCCTTATTCCCTGCTTAATATTCATGAGCAGCGTGACAGCTAAGAAACCGCCTTTCTTTTTACTATTTGCTAGGCCAAAGGTGGCATCATCAAACAGACCAATGGCCTCCGACACGTGAGTGAGCAGACTGACCTGTGAAGGAAAGAACCTCCTCTTTCCTCAGCACGGTACCCTTTTCCAGGGAAGATTGCGTTTTTTTGGTCCGATGGAACAAGTTCCGGAAAGAACTGATGAATAAAATTCCTAGTCTCCATGTGCAGTTCGGCGAGGGATGGAGAATCATCCACCGTAGTCCTCTGACCATCTGACTGTTCCATCTGAGAATCATGGTCAACACCATCCAAATGAACAGGTGACTGAACCGACCCAGCCCCGTCAGACAGCTCACTACCAGAGTCTGTTGACGGGTGAATCTCTGACTGCTGTGGTGCTGCAATAAGCTGCGCAATCTGTGACAGCGGGTCCGTGACGGAGGCTTGTGGAGCAGCGGTTTTCTGCTTCTTCGGCATATGCTGCTCATGGGACCGAGATCTGACCCCAGATCCTTTTGACGAATGTCCCGTATGTATAAGCCTCGAACTACTAGCTGCAGGTTGATCCGACATCGGTGGTGAAGACTGGGACCATCTCCAAGGAACAGCTGGAACATCCGAAGTTGGACAACCAGTCTGAGGTATAACGTGTTTTGCCGTGGAAGAAGCCATAACAGCGGCCGACCCCAGCTGCAGGGTGGAAGGAGCGTCCAGAACCACAAGCGTGGACAAACACCCCGACACACTAAAGTTTCTCGAGATGGAAATAGTCGACTCCGACTGCTGATGAGATGGAGAGGGCTCTCTAACTCGCGATCTGACCCCAGATCCCGCAAAGCCCTCCATTGAGAAACTTGCAGGCTTCGTACCTTCCCTTTGCCATCATCACTGGGTGGGTTTCTGCTTTTGAGGCGCTCGTTCGACCCAAATCTACACTCTCCTCGACCGTAACGGACATACTCAGAGGCCAGGCTCCCACTAACTGGGGAACCACTTCACTGGTCGAGCTAGCTGCCTGCAAGGGATTAAGTGCACTAACTAGAGGCCTTATTCCCTGCTTAATATTCATGAGCAGCGTGACAGCTAGCTCTGTTTGCTCACCAGAGCGAGACGACGGCAGGAGGTTATAGATGGTTGTCGAAGTACCATCACCATATTCTTGTTCCTCTGACAAAGAAACTGAAAGACTGGAAATAGCCTGCGGTGAAAGTTCCGGCATCGGAACTTCACCGCCCAACATATAGCTCGACACCCACTTCCAATGTTTGCCATCCCAGTCTTCACAAGTAGCACAAGTATTTGAAGGAGTGCCGCGACTACAGGCAAGACAGCAAACATGTAAATCCGAGAGCGGCTACAGGCAAGACAGCAAAAATGTAAATCCGACAGCGGCTACAGCCAAGACAACAAGCACGTAAATCCGACAGTAGCTACAGACAAGACAGCAAGCATGTAAATCCGACAGTGGCTACAGGCAAGACAACAAGCAAGTAAATACGACAGTGGCTACAGACAAGACAGCAAGCATGTAAATCCGACAGCGGCCACAGGCAAGACAACAAGCATGTAAATCCGACAGCGGCTACAGACAAGACACCAAGCATGTAAATCCGACAGTGGCTACAGGCAAGACAACAAGCATGTAAATCCGACAGTGGCTACAGACAAGACAGCAAGCATGTAAATCCGACAGCGGCTACAGGCAAGACAGCAAGCATGTAAATCCGACAGTGGTTACAGGCAAGACAGCAAGCATGTAAATCCGACAGCGGCTACAGGCAAGACAGCAAGCAAGTACATCCGACAGTGGCTACAGACAAGACAACAAGCATGTAAATCCGACAGCGGCTACAGGCAAGACAGCAAGCATGTAAATCCGACAGTGGTTACAGGCAAGACAACAAGATGTAAATCCGACTGTGGCTACATGCAAGACAGCAAGCATGTAAATCCAACAGTCGCTACAGGCAAGAGAACAAGCATGTAAATCCGACAGTCGCTACAGGCAAGACAACAAGCATGTAAATCCGACAGTGGCTACAGACAAGACAGCAAGCATGTAAATCCGACAGCGGCTACAGACAAGACAGCAAGCATGTAAATCCGACTGTGGCTACAGACAAGACAGCAAGCATGTAAATCCGACAGCGGCTACAGGCAAGACAGCAAAAATGTAAATCCGACAGCCGTTACAGGCAAGACAGCAGGCATGTAAATCCTACAGCGGCTACAGACAAGACAGCAAGCATGTAAATCCGACAGCCGCTACAGGCATGACAGCAAGCATGTAAATCCTACAGCGGCTACAGACAAGACAGCAAGCATGTAAATTCGACAGTCGCTACAGGCAAGACAGCCAGCATGTAAATCCGACAGTCGCTACAGGCAAGACAACAAGCATGTAAATCCGACAGCGGCTACAGGCAAGGCAGCAAGCATGTAAATCCGACTGTGGCTACAGGCAAGACAACAAGCATGTAAATCCGACAGCGACTACAGGCAAGACAGCAAGCATGTAAATCTGACAGCGGCTACAGACAAGACAACAAGCATGTAAATCCGACAGCGGCTACAGACAAGACAGTAAGCATGTAAATCCGACAGCGGCTACAGACAAGACAGCAAGCATGTAATTCCGACAGCGGCTACAGGCAAGACAACAAGCATGTAAATCCGACAGCGGCTACAGGCAAGACAGCAAGCATGTAAATCCGACAGCCGCTACAGGCATGACAGCAAGCATGTAAATCCTACAGCGGCTACAGACAAGACAGCAAGCATGTAAATTCGACAGTCGCTACAGGCAAGACAGCAAGCATGTAAATCCGACAGTCGCTACAGGCAAGACAACAAGCATGTAAATCCGACAGCGACTACAGGCAAGGCAGCAAGCATGTAAATCCGACTGTGGCTACAGGCAACACAACAAGCATGTAAATCCGACAGCGACTACAGGCAAGACAGCAAGCATGTAAATCCGACAGTCGCTACAGGCAAGACAGTAAGCATGTAAATCCGACAGTCGCTACAGGCAAGACAGCAAGCATGTAAATCCGACAGCGGCTACAGACAAGACAGCAAGCATGTAATTCCGACAGCGGCTACAGGCAAGACAGCAAGCAAGTACATCCGACAGTGGCTACAGACAAGACAACAAGCATGTAAATCCGACAGCGGCTACAGGCAAGACAGCAAGCATGTAAATCCGACAGTGGTTACAGGCAAGACAACAAGATGTAAATCCGACTGTGGCTACATGCAAGACAGCAAGCATGTAAATCCAACAGTCGCTACAGGCAAGACAACAAGCATGTAAATCCGACAGTCGCTACAGGCAAGACAACAAGCATGTAAATCCGACAGTGGCTACAGACAAGACAGCAAGCATGTAAATCCGACAGCGGCTACAGACAAGACAGCAAGCATGTAAATCCGACTGTGGCTACAGACAAGACAGCAAGCATGTAAATCCGACAGCGGCTACAGGCAAAACAGCAAAAATGTAAATCCGACAGCCGTTACAGGCAAGACAGCAGGCATGTAAATCCTACAGCGGCTACAGACAAGACAGCAAGCATGTAAATCCCACAGCCGCTACAGGCATGACAGCAAGCATGTAAATCCTACAGCGGCTACAGACAAGACAGCAAGCATGTAAATTCGACAGTCGCTACAGGCAAGACAGCAAGCATGTAAATCCGACAGTCGCTACAGGCAAGACAACAAGCATGTAAATCCGACAGCGGCTACAGGCAAGGCAGCAAGCATGTAAATCCGACTGTGGCTACAGGCAAGACAACAAGCATGTAAATCCGACAGCGACTACAGGCAAGACAGCAAGCATGTAAATCTGACAGCGGCTACAGACAAGACAACAAGCATGTAAATCCGACAGCGGCTACAGACAAGACAGTAAGCATGTAAATCCGACAGCGGCTACAGACAAGACAGCAAGCATGTAATTCCGACAGCGGCTACAGGCAAGACAACAAGCATGTAAATCCGACAGCGGCTACAGGCAAGACAGCAAGCATGTAAATCCGACAGCCGCTACAGGCATGACAGCAAGCATGTAAATCCTACAGCGGCTACAGACAAGACAGCAAGCATGTAAATTCGACAGTCGCTACAGGCAAGACAGCAAGCATGTAAATCCGACAGTCGCTACAGACAAGACAACAAGCATGTAAATCCGACAGCGACTACAGGCAAGGCAGCAAGCATGTAAATCCCACTGTGGCTACAGGCAAGACAACAAGCATGTAAATCCGACAGCGACTACAGGCAAGACAGCAAGCATGTAAATCCGACAGTCGCTACAGGCAAGACAGTAAGCATGTAAATCCGACAGTCGCTACAGGCAAGACAGCAAGCATGTAAATCCGACAGCGGCTACAGACAAGACAGCAAGCATGTAATTCCGACAGCGGCTACAGGCAAGACAGCAAGCATGTAAATCCGACAGCGGCTACAGACAAGACAGCAAGCATGTAAATCCGACAGCGGCTACAGACAAGACAGCAAGCATGTAATTCCGACAGCGGCTACAGGCAAGACAGCAAGCATGTAAATCCGACAGCGGCTACAGACAAGACAGCAAGCATGTAAATCCGACAGCGGCTACAGACAAGACAGCAAGCATGTAATTCCGACAGCGGCTACAGGCAAGACAGCAAGCATGTAAATCCGACAGCGGCTACAGACAAGACAGCAAGCATGTAAATCCGACAGCGGCTACAGGCAAGACAGCAAGCATGTAAATCCGACAGCGGCTACAGACAAGACAGCAAGCATGTAAATCCGACAGCGGCTACAGACAAGAGAGCAAGCATGTAAATCCGACAGTCGCTACAGGCAAGACAGCAAGCATGTAAATCCGACAGCGGCTACAGGCAAGACAGCAAGCATGTAAATCCGACAGCGGCTACAGACAAGACAGCAAGCATGTAAATCCGACAGCGGCTACAGACAAGAGAGCAAGCATGTAAATCCGACAGTCGCTACAGACAAGACAGCAAGCATGTAAATCCGACAGCGGCTACAGGCAAGACAGCAAGCATGTAAATCCGACAGCGGCTACATGTAAGACAACAAGCATGGAAATCCGACAGCCGCTACAGGCAAGACAGCAAGCATGTAAATCCGACAGCCGCTACAGGCAAGACAGCAAGCATGTAAATCCGACAGCGGCTACAGGCAAGACAGCAATCATGTAAATCCTACAGCGGCTACAGGCATGACAGCTAGCATGTAAATCCGACAACAGCTACAGGCAAGATATCAAGCATGTAAATCCGACTGCGGATACAGGCGAGAGGGGAAGTATGTAAATCTGACAGTCGCTACAGGCAACATAGCAAGTATGTAAATCCGACTGTGGCTACAGGCAAGACAGCAAGCATGTAAATCCGACAGTCGCTACAGGCAAGATAGCAAGTATGTAAATCCGACTGTGGCTACAGGCAAGACAGCAAGCATGTAAATCCGACAGCGGCTACAGGCAAGACAGCAAGCATGTAAATCCGACAACGGCTACAGACAAGACAGCAAGCATGTAAATCCGACAGCGGCTGCAGACAAGACAGCAAGCATGTAAATCCGACAGTCGCTACAGGCAAGACAACAAGCATGTAAATCTGACAGCGGCTACAGGCAAGACAGCAAGCATGTAAATCCGACAGCGGCTACAGGCAAGACAGCAAGCATGTAAATCCGACAACGGCTACAGACAAGACAGCAAGCATGTAAATCCGACAGCGGCTGCAGACAAGACAGCAAGCATGTAAATCTGACAGTCGCTACAGGCAAGACAACAAGCATGTAAATCTGACAGCGGCTACAAGCAAGACAGCAAGCATGTAAATCCGACAGCGGCTACAGGCAAGACAGCAAGCATGTAAATCCGACAACGGCTACAGACAAGACAGCAAGCATGTAAATCCGACAGCGGCTGCAGACAAGACAGCAAGCATGTAAATCTGACAGTCGCTACAGACAAGACAGCAAGCATGTAAATCCGACAGGTGGCTACAGGCAAGACAGCAAGCATGTAAATCCGACAGCGGCTACAGGCAAGACAGCAAGCATGTAAATCCGACAACGGCTACAGACAAGACAGCAAGCATGTAAATCCGACAGCGGCTGCAGACAAGACAGCAAGCATGTAAATCTGACAGTCGCTACAGACAAGACAGCAAGCATGTAAATCCGACAGCGGCTACAGGCAAGACAGCAAGCATGTAAATCCGACAGCGACTACAGGCAAGACAACAAGCATGTAAATCCGACAGTCGCTACAGGCAAGACAGCAAGCTTGTAAATCCGACAGCGGCTACATGTAAGACAACAAGCATGTAAATCCGACAGTGGCTACAGGCAAGACAGCAAGATGTAAATCCAACAGCGGCTACAGGCAAGACAGCAAGCATGTAAATCCAACAGCGGCTACAGGCAAGACAGCAAGCATGTAAATCTGACAGCGGCTACAGGCAAGACAACAAGCATGTAAGTCAGACAGTGGCTACAGACAAGACAGCAAGCATGTAAATCCGACAGTCGCTACAGACAAGACAGCAAGCATGTAAATCCAACAGAGGCTACAGGCAAGACAGCAAGCATGTAAATCCGACAGCGGCTACAGGCAAGACAGCAAGCATGCAAATCCGACTGCGGCTACAGGCAAGACAGCAAGCATGTAAATTCGACAGCCGCTACAGGCAAGACAGCAAGCATGAAAACCCGACAGCGGTTACAGGAAAGACAGCAAGCATGTAAATCTGACAGCGGCTACAGACAAGACAGCAAGCATGTAAATCCGACTGCCGCTACAGACAAGACAGCAAGCATGTAAATCCGACTGTGGCTACAGGCAAGACAACAAGCATGTAAACCCGACAGTCGTTACAGGCAAGACAGCAAGCATGTAAATCTGACAGCGGCTACAGGCAAGACAGCAAGCATGTAAATCCGTCAGTCGCTACAGACAAGACAGCAAGCATGTAAATCCGACAGCAGCTAAAGGCAAGCCAGCAAGCATGTAAATCCGACAGCGGCTACAGGCAAGACAGCAAGCATGTAAATCCTACAGTGGCTACATGTAAGACAACAGGCATGTAAATCCGACAGCGGCTACAGGCAAGACAGCAAGCATGTAAATCCGACAGCCGCTATAGGCAAGACAGCAAGCATGTAAATCCGACTGTGGCTACAGGCAAGACAGCAAGCATGTAAGTCCGACAGCGGCTACAGGCAAGACAGCAAGCATGTAAATCCGACAGCGGCTACATACAAGACAGCAAGCATGTAAATCCGACAGCGGCTACAGGCAAGACAGCAAGCATGTAAATCCAACAGTCGCTACAGGCAAGACAGCAAGCATGTAAATCCGACAGCGGCTACATACAAGACAGCAAGCATGTAAATCCGACAGTCGCTACAGGCAAGACAGCAAGCATGTAAATCTGACAGCGGCTACAGGCAAGACAGCAAGCATGTAAATCCGACAGTCGCTACAGGCAAGACAGCAAGCATGTAAATCCGACAGTGGCAACAGGCAAGACAGCAAGCATGTAAATCTGACAGCGGCTACAGGCAAGACAGCAAGCATGTAAATCCGACAGCCGCTACAGGCAAGACAGCAAGCATGTAAATCCGACTGTGGCTACAGGCAAGACAACAAGCATGTAAACCCGACAGTCGTTACAGGCAAGACAGCAAGCATGTAAATCTGACAGCGGCTACAGGCAAGACAGCAAGCATGTAAATCCGACAATCGCTACAGACAAGACAGCAAGCATGTAAATCCGACAGCAGCTAAAGGCAAGCCAGCAAGCATGTAAATCCGACAGCGGCTACAGGCAAGACAGCAAGCATGTAAATCCGACAGCGGCTACAGGCAAGACAGCAAGCATGTAAATCCGACAGCGGCTACAGGCAAGACAGCAAGCATGTAAATCTGACAGCGGCTACAGGCAAGACAGCAAGCATGTAAATCCGACAGTCGCTACAGACAAGACAGCAAGCATGTAAATCCGACAGCAGCTAAAGGCAAGCCAGCAAGCATGTAAATCCGACAGCGGCTACAGGCAAAACAGCAAGCACGTCAATCCGACAGCGGCTACAGGCAAGACAGCAATCATGTAAATCCTACAGCGGCTACAGGCAAGACAGCAAGCATGTAAATCCTACAACAGCTACAGGCAAGACAGCAAGCATGTAAATCCGACAGCGGCTACATACAAGACAGCAAGCATGTAAATCCGACAGTCGCTACAGGCAAGACAGCAAGCATGTAAATCTGACAGCGGCTACAGGCAAGACAGCAAGCATGTAAATCCGACAGTCGCTACAGGCAAGACAGCAAGCATGTAAATCCGACAGTGGCAACAGGCAAGACAGCAAGCATGTAAATCTGACAGCGGCTACAGGCAAGACAGCAAGCATGTAAATCCGACAGCCGCTACAGGCAAGACAGCAAGCATGTAAATCCGACTGTGGCTACAGGCAAGACAACAAGCATGTAAACCCGACAGTCGTTACAGGCAAGACAGCAAGCATGTAAATCTGACAGCGGCTACAGGCAAGACAGCAAGCATGTAAATCCGACAATCGCTACAGACAAGACAGCAAGCATGTAAATCCGACAGCAGCTAAAGGCAAGCCAGCAAGCATGTAAATCCGACAGCGGCTACAGGCAAGACAGCAAGCATGTAAATCCGACAGCGGCTACAGGCAAGACAGCAAGCATGTAAATCCGACAGCGGCTACAGGCAAGACAGCAAGCATGTAAATCTGACAGCGGCTACAGGCAAGACAGCAAGCATGTAAATCCGACAGTCGCTACAGACAAGACAGCAAGCATGTAAATCCGACAGCAGCTAAAGGCAAGCCAGCAAGCATGTAAATCCGACAGCGGCTACAGGCAAAACAGCAAGCACGTCAATCCGACAGCGGCTACAGGCAAGACAGCAATCATGTAAATCCTACAGCGGCTACAGGCAAGACAGCAAGCATGTAAATCCTACAACAGCTACAGGCAAGACATCAAGCATGTAAATCCGACAGCGGCTACAGACAAGACAGAAAGCATATAAATCCGACAGCGGCTACAACCAAGACAGCAGGCAAGTACATCCGACAGCAGCTACAGACAAGACAACAAGCATGTAAATCCGACTGCGGCTACAGGCAAGACAGCAAGCATGTAAATCCGACACTGGCTACAGGCAAGACAACAAGCATGTAAATCCGACAGTGGCTACAGGCAAGACAGCAAGCATGTAAATCCGACAGCGCAACAGGCAAGACAACAAGTATGTAAATCCGACAGCGGCTACAGGCAAGACAGCAAGCATGAAAACCCGACTGCGGCTACAGGCAAGACAGCAAGCATGAGAACCCGACAGCAGCTACAGGCAAGACAACAAGCATGTAAATCCGACAGATGCTACAGGCAAGACAACAAGCATGTAAATCCGACTCCGGCTACAGGAAGACAACAAGCATGAAAACCCGACAGCGGCTACAGGCAAGACAGCAAGCATGTAAATCCGACTGTGGCTACAGACAAGACAGCAAGCATGTAAATTCGACAGCCGCTACAGGTAAGACAGCAAGCATGAAAACCCGACAGCGGCTACAGGCAAGACAGCAAGCATGTAATTCCAACAGCGGCTACAGGCAAGACAACAAGAATGTAAATCCGACAGCCGCTACTGGCAAGACAACAAGCATGTAAATCCGACAAACGCTACAGGCAAGACAACAAGCATGTAAATCCGACTCCGGCTACAGGAAGACAACAAGCATGAAAACCCGACAGCGGCTACAGGCAAGACAGCAAGCATGTAAATCCGACTGTGGCTACAGACAAGACAGCAAGCATGTAAATTCGACAGCCGCTACAGGCAAGACAGCAAGCATGTAAATCCGACAGCGGCTACAGACAAGACAACAAGCATGTAAATCCGGCAGTCGCTACAGGCAAGACAGCAAGCATGTAAATCCGACAGCCGCTACAGGCAAGACAGCAAGCAGGTAAATGCGACAGCCGCTACAGGCAAGAAGCAAGCATGTAAATCCGACTGTGGCTACAGGCAAGACAACAAGCTCGTAAATCCGACTGCGGCTACAGGCAAGACAGCAAGCATGTAAATCGGACAGCCGCTACAGGCAAGACAACAAGCATGTAAATCCGACAGCGGCTACAGGCAAGACAACAAGCATGTAAATCTGACGGCGGCTACAGGCAAGACAGCAAGCATGTAAATCCGACAGTAGCTGCAGGCAAGACAACAAGCATGTAAATCCAACAGCGACTACAGGCAAGACAGCAAGCATGTCAATCCGACGCCGGCTACAGGCAAGACAGCAAGCATGTAAATCCGACAGCAGCTACAGGCAAGACAAGAAGCATGTAAATCCAACAGCGACTACAGGCAAGACAGCAAGCATGTAAATCCGACTGCGTCTACAGGCAAGACAACAAGCATGTAAATCCGACAGCGGCTACAGGCAAGACAGCAAGCATGTAAAACCGACTGTGGCTACAGGCAAGACAACAAGCATGTAATTCCGACTGTGGCTACAGACAAGACAGCAAGCATGTAAATCTGACATTGGCTACAGACAAGACTGCAAGCATGTAAATACGACAGTCGCTACAGACAAGACAGCAAGCATGTAAATCCGACAGCGGCTACAGGCAAGACAGCAAGCATGCAAATCCGACAGCGGCTACAGGCAAGACAGCAAACATGTCAATCCGAGAGCGGCTACAGGCAAGACAGCAATCACGTAAATCCTACAGCGGCTACAGGCATGACAGCTAGCATGTAAATCCGACAACAGCTACAGGCAAGACATCAAGCATGTAAATCCGACAGCGGCTACAGACAAGACAGAAAGCATATAAATCCGACAGCGGCTACAACCAAGACAGCAGGCAAGTACATCCGACAGCAGCTACATACAAGACAACAAGCATGTAAATCCGACTGCGGCTACAGGCAAGACAGCAAGCATGTAAATCCGACACTGGCTACAGGCAAGACAACAAGCATGTAAATCCGACAGTGGCTACAGGCAAGACAGCAAGCATGTAAATCCGACAGCGCAACAGGCAAGACAACAAGTATGTAAATCCGACAGCGGCTACAGGCAAGACAGCAAGCATGAAAACCCGACTGCGGCTACAGGCAAGACAGCAAGCATGAGAACCCGACAGCAGCTACAGGCAAGACAACAAGCATGTAAATCCGACAGACGCTACAGGCAAGACAACAAGCATGTAAATCCGACTCCGGCTACAGGAAGACAACAAGCATGAAAACCCGACAGCGGCTACAGGCAAGACAACAAGCATGTAAATCCGACTGTGGCTACAGACAAGACAGCAAGCATGTAAATTCGACAGCCGCTACAGGCAAGACAGCAAGCATGAAAACCCGACAGCGGCTACAGGCAAGACAGCAAGCATGTAATTCCAACAGCGGCTACAGGCACGACAACAAGAATGTAAATCCGACAGCCGCTACAGGCAAGACAGCAAGCATGTAAATCCGACTGTGGCTACAGGCAAGACAACAAGCATGTAATTCCGACTGTGGCTACAGACAAGACAGCAAGCATGTAAATCTGACATTGGCTACAGACAAGACTGCAAGCATGTAAATACGACAGTCGCTACAGACAAGACAGCAAGCATGTAAATCCGACAGCGGCTACAGGCAAGACAGCAAGCATGCAAATCCGACAGCGGCTACAGGCAAGACAGCAAACATGTCACTCCGAGAGCGGCTACAGGCAAGACAGCAATCATGTAAATCCTACAGCGGCTACAGGCATGACAGCTAGCATGTAAATCCGACAACAGCTACAGGCAAGACATCAAGCATGTAAATCCGACAGCGGCTACAGACAAGACAGAAAGCATATAAATCCGACAGCGGCTACAACCAAGACAGCAGGCAAGTACATCCGACAGCAGCTACATACAAGACAACAAGCATGTAAATCCGACTGCGGCTACAGGCAAGACAGCAAGCATGTAAATCCGACACTGGCTACAGGCAAGACAACAAGCATGTAAATCCGACAGTGGCTACAGGCAAGACAGCAAGCATGTAAATCCGACAGCGCAACAGGCAAGACAACAAGTATGTAAATCCGACAGCGGCTACAGGCAAGACAGCAAGCATGAAAACCCGACTGCGGCTACAGGCAAGACAGCAAGCATGAGAACCCGACAGCAGCTACAGGCAAAACAACAAGCATGTAAATCCGACAGACGCTACAGGCAAGACAACAAGCATGTAAATCCGACTCCGGCTACAGGAAGACAACAAGCATGAAAACCCGACAGCGGCTACAGGCAAGACAACAAGCATGTAAATCCGACTGTGGCTACAGACAAGACAGCAAGCATGTAAATTCGACAGCCGCTACAGGCAAGACAGCAAGCATGAAAACCCGACAGCGGCTACAGGCAAGACAGCAAGCATGTAATTCCAACAGCGGCTACAGGCACGACAACAAGAATGTAAATCCGACAGCCGCTACAGGCAAGACAGCAAGCATGTAAATCCGACTGTGGCTACAGGCAAGACAACAAGCATGTAAATCCGGCACCGGCTACAGGCAAGTCAAGAAGCATGTAAATCCGACAGCGGCTACAGACAAGACAACAAGCATGTAAATCCGGCAGTCGCTACAGGGAAGACAGCAAGAATGTAAATCCGACAGCCGCTACAGGCAAGACAGCAAGCAGGTAAATGCGACAGCCGCTACAGGCAAGACAGCAAGCATGTAAATCCGACTGTGGCTACAGGCAAGACAACAAGCTCGTAAATCCGACTGCGGCTACAGGCAAGACAGCAATCATGTAAATCCTACAGCGGCTACAGGCATGACAGCTAGCATGTAAATCCGACAACAGCTACAGGCAAGACATCAAGCATGTAAATCCGACAGCGGCTACAGACAAGACAGAAAGCATATAAATCCGACAGCGGCTACAACCAAGACAGCAGGCAAGTACATCCGACAGCAGCTACATACAAGACAACAAGCATGTAAATCCGACTGCGGCTACAGGCAAGACAGCAAGCATGTAAATCCGACACTGGCTACAGGCAAGACAACAAGCATGTAAATCCGACAGTGGCTACAGGCAAGACAGCAAGCATGTAAATCCGAC
The DNA here is from genome assembly GCA_031216915.1 of Pictodentalium vernedei. Lineage (NCBI taxonomy): Eukaryota > Metazoa > Mollusca > Scaphopoda > Dentaliida > Dentaliidae > Pictodentalium > Pictodentalium vernedei. The sequence goes on from CM062294.1 coordinate 20,191,932, forward strand.
AGCGCAACAGGCAAGACAACAAGTATGTAAATCCGACAGCGGCTACAGGCAAGACAGCAAGCATGAAAACCCGACTGCGGCTACAGGCAAGACAGCAAGCATGAGAACCCGACAGCAGCTACAGGCAAGACAACAAGCATGTAAATCCGACAGACGCTACAGGCAAGACAACAAGCATGTAAATCCGACTCCGGCTACAGGAAGACAACAAGCATGAAAACCCGACAGCGGCTACAGGCAAGACAACAAGCATGTAAATCCGACTGTGGCTACAGACAAGACAGCAAGCATGTAAATTCGACAGCCGCTACAGGCAAGACAGCAAGCATGAAAACCCGACAGCGGCTACAGGCAAGACAGCAAGCATGTAATTCCAACAGCGGCTACAGGCACGACAACAAGAATGTAAATCCGACAGCCGCTACAGGCAAGACAGCAAGCATGTAAATCCGACTGTGGCTACAGGCAAGACAACAAGCATGTAATTCCGACTGTGGCTACAGACAAGACAGCAAGCATGTAAATCTGACATTGGCTACAGACAAGACTGCAAGCATGTAAATACGACAGTCGCTACAGACAAGACAGCAAGCATGTAAATCCGACAGCGGCTACAGGCAAGACAGCAAGCATGCAAATCCGACAGCGGCTACAGGCAAGACAGCAAACATGTCAATCCGAGAGCGGCTACAGGCAAGACAGCAATCATGTAAATCCTACAGCGGCTACAGGCATGACAGCTAGCATGTAAATCCGACAACAGCTACAGGCAAGACATCAAGCATGTAAATCCGACAGCGGCTACAGACAAGACAGAAAGCATATAAATCCGACAGCGGCTACAACCAAGACAGCAGGCAAGTACATCCGACAGCAGCTACATACAAGACAACAAGCATGTAAATCCGACTGCGGCTACAGGCAAGACAGCAAGCATGTAAATCCGACACTGGCTACAGGCAAGACAACAAGCATGTAAATCCGACAGTGGCTACAGGCAAGACAGCAAGCATGTAAATCCGACAGCGCAACAGGCAAGACAACAAGTATGTAAATCCGACAGCGGCTACAGGCAAGACAGCAAGCATGAAAACCCGACTGCGGCTACAGGCAAGACAGCAAGCATGAGAACCCGACAGCAGCTACAGGCAAAACAACAAGCATGTAAATCCGACAGACGCTACAGGCAAGACAACAAGCATGTAAATCCGACTCCGGCTACAGGAAGACAACAAGCATGAAAACCCGACAGCGGCTACAGGCAAGACAACAAGCATGTAAATCCGACTGTGGCTACAGACAAGACAGCAAGCATGTAAATTCGACAGCCGCTACAGGCAAGACAGCAAGCATGAAAACCCGACAGCGGCTACAGGCAAGACAGCAAGCATGTAATTCCAACAGCGGCTACAGGCACGACAACAAGAATGTAAATCCGACAGCCGCTACAGGCAAGACAGCAAGCATGTAAATCCGACTGTGGCTACAGGCAAGACAACAAGCATGTAAATCCGGCACCGGCTACAGGCAAGTCAAGAAGCATGTAAATCCGACAGCGGCTACAGACAAGACAACAAGCATGTAAATCCGGCAGTCGCTACAGGGAAGACAGCAAGAATGTAAATCCGACAGCCGCTACAGGCAAGACAGCAAGCAGGTAAATGCGACAGCCGCTACAGGCAAGACAGCAAGCATGTAAATCCGACTGTGGCTACAGGCAAGACAACAAGCTCGTAAATCCGACTGCGGCTACAGGCAAGACAGCAAGCATGTAAATCGGACAGCCGCTACAGGCAAGACAACAAGCATGTAAATCCGACAGCGGCTACAGGCAAGACAACAAGCATGTAAATCTGACGGCGGCTACAGGCAAGACAGCAAGCTTGTAAATCCGATAGTAGCTGCAGGCAAGACAACAAGCATGTAAATCCAACAGCGACTACAGGCAAGACAGCAAGCATGTCAATCCGACGCCGGCTACAGGCAAGACAGCAAGCATGTAAATCCGACAGCAGCTACAGGCAAGACAAGAAGCATGTAAATCCAACAGCGACTACAGGCAAGACAGCAAGCATGTAAATCCGACTGCGTCTACAGGCAAGACAACAAGCATGTAAATCCGACAGCGGCTACAGGCAAGACAGCAAACATGTAAATCTGACATTGGCTACAGACAAGACTGCAAGCATGTAAATCCGGCAGTCGCTACAGACAAGACAGCAAGCATGTAAATCCGACAGCGGCTACAGGCAAGACAGCAAGCATGCAAATCCGACAGCGGCTACAGGCAAGACAGCAAACATGTCAATCCGACAGCGGCTACAGGCAAGACAGCAATCATGTAAATCCTACAGCGGCTACAGGCATGACAGCTAGCATGTAAATCCGACAACAGCTACAGGCAAGATTTCAAGCATGTAAATCCGACTGTGGATACAGGCAAGACAGGAAGTATGTAAATCCGACGGTGGTTACAAGCAAGACAGCATGAGCATGTAAATCCGACAACAGCTACAGGCAAGACAGCAAGCATGTAAATCCGACGGCGGCTACAGGCAAGACAGCAAGCATGTAAATCCGACAACAGCTACAGGCAAGACATCAGGCATGTAAATCCGACAGCGGCTACAGACAAGACAGAAAGCATATAAATCCGACAGCGGCTACAGCCAAGACAGCAGGCAAGTACATCCGACAGCAGCTACAGACAAGACAACAAGCATGTAAATCCGACAGCGGCTACAGGCAAGACAGCGAGCATGTAAATCCGACAGTGGCTACAGGCAAGACAACAAGCATGTAAATCCGACAGTGGCTACAGGCAAGACAGCAAGCATGTAAATCCGAAGGCGCTACAGGCAAGACAACAAGCATGTAAATCCGACTGCGACTACAGGCAAGACAGCAAGCATGAAAACCCGACTGCGGCTACAGGCAAGACAGCAAGCATGAGAACCCGACAGCAGCTACAGGCACGTCAACAAGCATGTAAATCCGACAGCGGCTACAGACAAGACAACAAGCATGTAAATCCGGCAGTCGCTACAGGCAAGACAGCAAGCATGTAAATCCGACAGCCGCTACAGGCAAGACAGCAAGCAGGTAAATGCGACAGCCGCTACAGGCAAGACAGCAAGCATGTAAATCCGACTGTGGCTACAGGCAAGACAACAAGTTCGTAAATCCGACTGCGGCTACAGGCAAGACAGCAAGCATGTAAATCGGACCGCCGCTACAGACAAGACAACAAGCATGTAAATCCGACAGCCGCTACAGGCAAGACAGCAAGCATGTAAATCCGACAGCGGCTACAGGCAAGACAACAAGCATGTAAATCTGACGGCGGCTACAGGCAAGACAGCAAGCATGTAAATCCGACAGTAGTGCAGGCAAGACAACAAGCATGTAAATCCAACAGCGACTACAGGCAAGACAGCAAGCATGTAAATCCGACGCCGGCTACAGGCAAGACAGCAAGCATGTAAATCCGACGGCAGCTACAGGCAAGACAAGAAGCATGTAAATCAAACAGCGACTACAGGCAAGACAGCAAGCATGTAAATCCGACTGCGTCTACAGGCAAGACAACAAGCATGTAAATCCGACAGCGGCTACAGGCAAGACAGCAAGCATGTAAAACCGACTGTGGCTACAGGCAAGACAACAAGCATGTAATTCCGAATGTGGCTACAGACAAGACAGCAAGCATGTAAATCTGACATTGGCTACAGACAAGACTGCACGCATGTAAATCCGACAGTCGCTACAGACAAGACAGCAAGCATGTAAACCCGACAGCGGCTACAGGCAAGACAGCAAACATGTCAATCCGACAGCGGCTACAGGCAAGACAGCAATCATGTAAATCCTACAGCGGCTACAGGCATGACAGCTAGCATGTAAATCCGACAACAGCTACAGGCAAGATATCAAGCATGTAAATCCGACTGCGGATACAGGCGAGAGGGGAAGTATGTAAATCCGACGGTGGCTACAAGCAAGACAGCAAGCGCATTTAAATCCGACAACAGCTACAGGCAAGACAGCAAGCATGTAAATCCGACGGCGGCTACAGGCAAGACAGCAAGCATGTAAATCCGACAACAGCTACAGGCAAGACATCAAGCATGTAAATCCGACAGCGGCTACAGACAAGACAGAAAGCATATAAATCCGACAGCGGCTACAGCCAAGACAGCAGGCAAGTACATCCGACAGCAGCTACAGACAAGACAACAAGCATGTAAATCCGACAGCGGCTACAGGCAAGACAACAAGCATGTAAATCTGACGGCGGCTACAGGCAAGACAGCAAGCATGTAAATCCGACAGTAGCTGCAGGCAAGACAACAAGCATGTAAATCCAACAGCGACTACAGGCAAGACAGCAAGCATGTCAATCCGACGCCGGCTACAGGCAAGACAGCAAGCATGTAAATCCGACAGCAGCTACAGGCAAGAGAAGAAGCATGTAAATCCAACAGTGACTACAGGCAAGACAGCAAGCATGTAAATCCGACTGCGTCTACAGGCAAGACAACAAGCATGTAAATCCGACAGCGGCTACAGGCAAGACAGCAAGCATGTAAAACCGACTGTGGCTACAGGCAAGACAACAAGCATGTAATTCCGACTGTGGCTACAGACAAGACAGCAAGCATGTAAATCTGACATTGGCTACAGACAAGACTGCAAGCATGTAAATACGACAGTCGCTACAGACAAGACAGCAAGCATGTAAATCCGACAGCGGCTACAGGCAAGACAGCAAGCATGCAAATCCGACAGCGGCTACAGGCAAGACAGCAAACATGTCAATCCGACAGCGGCTACAGGCAAGACAGCAATCATGTAAATCCTACAGCGGCTACAGGCATGACAGCTAGCATGTAAATCCGACAACAGCTACAGGCAAGACATCAAGCATGTAAATCCGACAGCGGCTACAGACAAGACAGAAAGCATATAAATCCGACAGCGGCTACAACCAAGACAGCAGGCAAGTACATCCGACAGCAGCTACATACAAGACAACAAGCATGTAAATCCGACTGCGGCTACAGGCAAGACAGCAAGCATGTAAATCCGACACTGGCTACAGGCAAGACAACAAGCATGTAAATCCGACAGTGGCTACAGGCAAGACAGCAAGCATGTAAATCCGACAGCGCAACAGGCAAGACAACAAGTATGTAAATCCGACAGCGGCTACAGGCAAGACAGCAAGCATGAAAACCCGACTGCGGCTACAGGCAAGACAGCAAGCATGAGAACCCGACAGCTGCTACAGGCAAGACAACAAGCATGTAAATCCGACAGACGCTACAGGCAAGACAACAAGCATGTAAATCCGACTCCGGCTACAGGAAGACAACAAGCATGAAAACCCGACAGCGGCTACAGGCAAGACAACAAGCATGTAAATCCGACTGTGGCTACAGACAAGACAGCAAGCATGTAAATTCGACAGCCGCTACCGGAAAGACAGCAAGCATGAAAACCCGACAGCGGCTACAGGCAAGACAGCAAGCATGTAATTCCAACAGCGGCTACAGGCACGACAACAAGAATGTAAATCCGACAGCCGCTACAGGCAAGACAGCAAGCATGTAAATCCGACTGTGGCTACAGGCAAGACAACAAGCATGTAAATCCGGCACCGGCTACAGGCAAGTCAACAAGCATGTAAATCCGACAGCGGCTACAGACAAGACAACAAGCATGTAAATCCGGCAGTCGCTACAGGGAAGACAGCAAGCATGTAAATCCGACAGCCGCTACAGGCAAGACAGCAAGCAGGTAAATGCGACAGCCGCTACAGGCAAGACAGCAAGCATGTAAATCCGACTGTGGCTACAGGCAAGACAACAAGCTCGTAAATCCGACTGCGGCTACAGGCAAGACAGCAAGCATGTAAATCGGACAGCCGCTACAGGCAAGACAACAAGCATGTAAATCCGACAGCGGCTACAGGCAAGACAACAAGCATGTAAATCTGACGGCGGCTACAGGCAAGACAGCAAGCATGTAAATCCGATAGTAGCTGCAGGCAAGACAACAAGCATGTAAATCCAACAGCGACTACAGGCAAGACAGCAAGCATGTCAATCCGACGCCGGCTACAGGCAAGACAGCAAGCATGTAAATCCGACAGCAGCTACAGGCAAGACAAGAAGCATGTAAATCCAACAGCGACTACAGGCAAGACAGCAAGCATGTAAATCCGACTGCCTCTACAGGCAAGACAACAAGCATGTAAATCCGACAGCGGCTACAGGCAAGACAGCAAGCATGTAAAACCGACTGTGGCTACAGGCAAGACAACAAGCATATAATTCCGACTGTGGCTACAGACAAGACAGCAAGCATGTAAATCTGACATTGGCTACAGACAAGACTGCAAGCATGTAAATCCGACAGTCGCTACAGACAAGACAGCAAGCATGTAAATCCGACAGCGGCTACAGGCAAGACAGCAAGCATGCAAATCCGACAGCGGCTACAGGCAAGACAGCAAACATGTCAATCCGACAGCGGCTACAGGCAAGACAGCAATCATGTAAATCCTACAGCGGCTACAGGCATGACAGCTAGCATGTAAATCCGACAACAGCTACAGGCAAGATTTCAAGCATGTAAATCCGACTGTGGATACAGGCAAGTCAGGAAGTATGTAAATCCGACGGTGGTTACAAGCAAGACAGCAAGAGCATGTAAATCCGACAACAGCTACAGGCAAGACAGCAAGCATGTAAATCCGACGGCGGCTACAGGCAAGACAGCAAGCATGTAAATTCGACAACAGCTACAGGCAAGACATCAAGCATGTAAATCCGACAGCGGCTACAGACAAGACAGAAAGCATATAAATCCGACAGCGGCTACAGCCAAGACAGCAGGCAAGTACATCCGACAGCAGCTACAGACAAGACAACAAGCATGTAAATCCGACAGCGGCTACAGGCAAGACAGCGAGCATGTAAATCCGACAGTGGCTACAGGCAAGACAACAAGCATGTAAATCCGACAGTGGCTACAGGCAAGACAGCAAGCATGTAAATCCGACAGCGCTACAGGCAAGACAACAAGCATGTAAATCCGACTGCGACTACAGGCAAGACAGCAAGCATGAAAACCCGACTGCGGCTACAGGCAAGACAGCAAGCATGAGAACCCGACAGCAGCTACAGGCAAGACAACAAGCATGTAAATCCGACTGCGTCTACAGGCAAGACAACAAGCATGTAAATCCGACTGTGGCTACAGGCAAGACAACAAGCATGTAAATCCGGCACCGGCTACAGGCACGTCAACAAGCATGTAAATCCGACAGCGGCTACAGACAAGACAACAAGCATGTAAATCCGGCAGTCGCTACAGGCAAGACAGCAAGCATGTAAATCCGACAGCCGCTACAGGCAAGACAGCAAACAGGTAAATGCGACAGCCGCTACAGGCAAGACAGCAAGCATGTAAATCCGACTGTGGCTACAGGCAAGACAACAAGTTCGTAAATCCGACTGCGGCTACAGGCAAGACAGCAAGCATGTAAATCGGACCGCCGCTACAGACAAGACAACAAGCATGTAAATCCGACAGCCGCTACAGGCAAGACAGCAAGCATGTAAATCCGACAGCGGCTACAGGCAAGACAACAAGCATGTAAATCTGACGGCGGCTATAGGCAAGACAGCAAGCATGTAAATCCGACAGTAGCTGCAGGCAAGACAACAAGCATGTAAATCCAACAGCGACTACAGGCAAGACAGCAAGCATGTAAATCCGACGCCGGCTACAGGCAAGACAGCAAGCATGTAAATCCGACGGCAGCTACAGGCAAGACAAGAAGCATGTAAATCCAACAGCGACTACAGGCAAGACAGCAAGCATGTAAATCCGTCTGCGTCTACAGGCAAGACAACAAGCATGTAAATCCGACAGCGGCTACAGGCAAGACAGCAAGCATGTAAAACCGACTGTGGCTACAGGCAAGACAACAAGCATGTAATTCCGAATGTGGCTACAGACAAGACAGCAAGCATGTAAATCTGACATTGGCTACAGACAAGACTGCAAGCATGTAAATCCGACAGTCGCTACAGACAAGACAGCAAGCATGTAAATCCGACAGCGGCTACAGGCAAGACAGCAAACATGTCAATCCGACAGCGGCTACAGGCAAGACAGCAATCATGTAAATCCTACAGCGGCTACAGGCATGACAGCTAGCATGTAAATCCGACAACAGCTACAGGCAAGATATCAAGCATGTAAATCCGACTGCGGATACAGGCGAGAGGGGAAGTATGTAAATCCGACGGTGGCTACAAGCAAGACAGCAAGCGCCTTTAAATCCGACAACAGCTACAGGCAAGACAGCAAGCATGTAAATCCGACGGCGGCTACAGGCAAGACAGCAAGCATGTAAATCCGACAACAGCTACAGGCAAGACATCAAGCATGTAAATCCGACAGCGGCTACAGACAAGACAGAAAGCATATAAATCCGACAGCGGCTACAGCCAAGACAGCAGGCAAGTACATCCGACAGCAGCTACAGACAAGACAACAAGCATGTAAATCCGACAGCGGCTACAGGCAAGACAGCGAGCATGTAAATCCGACAGTGGCTACAGGCAAGACAACAAGCATGTAAATCCGACAGTGGCTACAGGCAAGACAGCAAGCATGTAAATCCGACAGCGCTACAGGCAAGACAACAAGAATGTAAATCCGACTGCGGCTACAGGCAAGACAGCAAGCATGAGAACCCGACAGCAGCTACAGGCAAGACAACAAGCATGTAAATCCGACTGCGTCTACAGGCAAGACAACAAGCATGTAAATCCGACTGCGGCTACAGGCAAGACAACAAGCTTGAAAACCCGACAGCGGCTACAGGCAAGACAACAAGCATGTAAATCCGACTGTGGCTACAGACAAGACAGCAAGCATGTAAATTCGACAGCCGCCACAGGCAAGACAGCAAGCATGAAAACCCGACAGCGGCTACAGGCAAGACAGCAAGCATGTAAACCCAACAGCGGCTACAGGCAAGACAACAAGAATGTAAATCCGACAGCCGCTACAGGCATGACAGCAAGCATGTAAATCCGACTGTGGCTACAGGCAAGACAACAAGCGCGTAAATCCGACTGCGGCTACAGGCAAGACAGCAAGCGTGTAAATCGGACAGCCGCTAGAGGCAAGACAACAAGCATGTAAATCCGACAGCCGCTACAGGCAAGACAGCAAGCATGTAAATCCGACAGCAGCTGCAGGCAAGACAACAAGCATGTAAATCCAACAGCGACTACAGGCAAGACAGCAAGCATGTCAATCCGACGCCGGCTACAGGCAAGACAGCAAGCATGTCAATCCGACAGCGGCTACATGCAAGACAGCAAGCATGTAAATCCGACTGTGGCTACAGGCAAGACAACAAGCATGTAAATCCGACTGCGGCTACAGGCAAGACAATAAGCATGTAAATCCGACTGTGGCTACAGGCAAGACAGCAAGCATGTAAATCTGTCGGCGGCTACAGACAAGACAGGAAGCGTGTAAATCTGACAGTGGCTTCAGGCAGGACAGCAAGCATGTAAATCCGACTGTGGCTACAGGCAAGACAGCAAGCATCTAAATCCGACAGCGGCTACAGGCAAGACAGCAAGCGTGTAAATCTGACAGCGGCTACAGACAAGACAGCAAGCATGTAAATCTGTCGGCGGCTACAGACAAGACAGGAAGCGTGTAAATCTGACGGTGGCTTCAGGCAAGACAGCAAGCATGTAAATCCGAGGTAGACTTCCTGGACTTATACTTGGAACAAATATTTTTCAATAAATTACAAAGCCAAAATCATAAGCCTGCTGCACTCCTAAATAATAATATAGAAATTATACATAACAAGTATACATAACACAGACAATGACAAACATTTTCGAAAAAGAAATGTAAGAACTTTTCGAAAATATTTGGAATGAAGTCTAAAGTACGTGGAGAGTGTATTATCACTAAATCACCCGCAGAGTAAAGATTCCACCCAAGTAATAGTTGCAAATTTGTTGCAAAGCATAACAAGCTCAAGCAAAGTTTCAGGCAATGGACCGCCGGGTTAAATCCGGAGGTCCATTGGCTGAAACATTTGCTTGTGTTTTTCAGTCGATATATACAAAATTTGAAAGTTATAGTTTGTGTGATAACTCCTCTCAGCGGGTGATTTAGTTACAATCCGCTCTCCACGTACGGTACGTACCACACGGGAACCTCATGAGCCCACGGATATCCCGATAGAACAGGATAGTGTGGACAAGCACTACATAGTTATAGTTTGTGTGATAACTCCTCTCAGCGGGTGATTTAGTTACAATCCGCTCTCCACGTACGGTACGTACCACACGGGAACCTCATGAGCCCACGGATATCCCGATAGAACAGGATAGTGTGGACAAGCACTACATAATTGAAGCTAAACTATTGGAAAAAGGTATAATATGTGTCCTAATAGAAATACAAAAACTGTGCTATACTAAACACGGATAAAATACATGAACAGAAAACATCGTCAAGAGTAAAAAACGGAAACTAATTAAACCAGAAGCTCAAGTGAGCCTAAAACGCTCACCTGGCTCAAATTGTCAAAACAGATGAGTGTGTCAGTAAGTGATTAGCAGCAAGAGCATTTTTTTTTATTTCTAGCAAGCTCTGTTCTCTGAAGTATTAAAAATCAACAATCTAATGAAATTTTTGTTTTGTTTTAAACTACTGTGGTTCTCTCTAGCCCCCCCCCCCCCCCACCCTGACCCCCCTCCCTGAAACAATAAAAAATAACAAGAAAAAACAAGCAAATCTATTTGAACAACTTGAATTTGACACCCTTAGAGATGTTACATAACAAATATGTAATGATTCTCACTGGTGGATCTGAAGAAGAAGAATTTTCAAGAAATTTTCTCATATTGCTTCAAGTTAAACTTTGAGCTTCAAATATCTAAAGAATCTGACTGCTGGATCTGAAGGAGATGATTTTAAACGATAATTCCCCATATTGCACTAAGTAAATATTTAGGCTCCCTTTGGGGAACCCAAATATTAACCCAGTAACTCGATTTGAACAAATTTGAACCTTCCACCTCTAGAGATGTCACATACTAAATATGAAAGGATTCTCACTAGTGGGTCTGAAAGAAAAGATTTTTAAAGAAATTTTATCATATTGCACTAAGCTGAAATTTAAGGTCCAATAAAGAGCCCAAATATTCATCCAGGGATCCTGTTTGAACAAACTTGAATCTAACCCCCCCCCCCCCCCCCCCCCCCCCCCCCCCCCCCCCCAGAGATGGTGCATACCAAATATCAAAACAATCTGAGAGTCGTGGATCTGAAGAAGCAGATTTTTAAAGATTATTCCCCATCTTGCACAAAGTTAATATTCAGGCTCCCACCCGAAGCCCAAATATCAATCCAGGGACTCAGTTTGAACACACTTCAATCTGACCCCTGTAGAGAAGTTGTATACCAAGTATCAAAAGAATCTGACTGTTTGATCTGAAGAAGAAGAATTTTAAAACTTATTTCCCATAGCGCCCTAAGTTAGTTATTTGGGCTCCTCTTTTGAGCCCAAATATGAACCGAAGGGGGCGATTTGAACACACTTGAATTTAACTGCCCTATGGATGTTGTATACCAAATATCAAAAGATTCTGATCAGCTGTTCTGAAGAAATCTTTTTTTTTAATTTTTGCAAATATGCAGACTTCATACCAAATAACAGTTCTCCGTTCGGTGTTGTTTGAGAAATATGGGCATTTGAATTTTTTTCTTCTATTTTTAGCCCCTGCTGTACCCATGGGGCAGCGAAAAAAAATTTGGGCATCAATCAAGTACTTTGGACCTTCTTATGCTACCTGCCAAATTTGGTTCAAATCGGCCTATCGGTTCTGGAAATAAAAATTTTGGGCGGAGCCCAAAATGGGTATGTGCTCACAGAGAGCCCAAATGTTGATCTACCAACTTCTCTTGAACAAACTTTAATCTTCAACACCAAAGAGTGTTACATACCATATATCAAGTTATTTATTTATTTATTGATGTTTAAGGTCACATATTTATGCACAATGGCTAATCATGACCGTGACAGTTTTACGGGTGGAGGAAGCCGGAGTACCCGGAGAGAACCACCGAGCAACGACGAGCAGCTTCCAGCTCCCCAACATCGTAACTTCGCACTGCAGCACAAGCAGGGTTAGATTGGTTGAAGACATGCGTACCATCGACATGCAGTACGCCGTAGTACACGTAGTACACATCATCGTGCCCCCACGCGGGCAATGGAGATGAAGTGTCTTCCCCAAGGACACAACGCAGGTGGGATTCGAACCGAGGACCTCTCGGCTTGCAGCCTGCACCTCTACCTACTGAGCCACCGCGCTCCCACACCATATATCAAGGCAATCTCTCTGGTGGTTCATGAGAAGAAGATTTTAGGCTTTGGAATCATTGCACAGAGCCCGAAGAATATGACAGCTGCTTCATTTGAACAAAATAGAAAGGGTATACCCTAGGAATGGTTTGTGCAATACATGTTTGAATTCGGCTGAATGGCCGTGAAGAAGGAGGCAGGTTTGCAAAAGTTAAAGGACAGCGGACGCCAAGTGATGGCAATACCTCACACTGACTTGCATTCAGGTGAGCTAACAAACAGGCACAACAGAGGCCCGCAGTCAGTAACCGATTTACCACCACCCGATGCAAAGCTAGATCTTCATAGGAAGAAAAACTGCCGATAGGATCACCGATCCAATGTCGAGTTGTGACAGCACAAAAGTGGGTTTAATCATTATCAACTTATTGTCCGGAAACCAGTTGTTTACAATTTACTATGTGAAGGGTCACTGTGACCTTGACCTTTCAGCTAGTGATTCCAAAATAAATAGGGCTCTTTTGTGCACCAATGCCAACCTACCTATGAAGTTTCATGAACGTGGGTGGAACCATTATCAAGTTATCATCCGGAAACCAATTGTTTATGATTTATTATGTTCAAGGTCACTGTGACCTTGACCTTTGACCTAGCGAGTCCAAAATAAATAGGGGTCTTCCACTCACATGGGCTAACCTACCTATGAAGTTTCATGAATGTGGGTCAAACCATTAGCAAGTTATCATCCGGAAACCAATTGTTTACGATTTACTATGTTAAAGGTCACTGTGACCTTGACCTTCGACCTAGCGAGTACAAAATAAATAGGGTACTTCCGCACGCTGATGCCAACCCATCTGTGTAGTTTCATGAACTTGGGTCAAACCATTATCAAGTTATCATCCGGAAACCAAGTGTTTTGATTTACTATGTTCAGAGTTACTGTGACCTTGACCTTTGATCTAGCAAGTCCAAAATAAATAGCTTTCTTCCTCTCACGAAAGCCAACCTACATATGAAGTTTCATGAATATTGGTTCCACCATAGTCAAGTTATCATCCGGAAACCACTTGTTTATGATTTAGCATGTCCAAGGTCACTGTGACCTTCACCATTGACCTAGTGAGTCCAAAACAAATAGGGTTCTTTCACTCACTGAGGCCAACCTACCTATGAAATTTCATGAACGTGAGATGAAACATTATCAAGTTATCATCCGGAAACCAATTGTTTGTGAAACCCGCCCGCTCGTCACAATTCGACTAAAAAACAATGCATCTGGTAGAAGATGCAAGACTACAAAACGTCCTAAACACAAAACGATCAGGACATAAACGCAGGGGTAAATGGAATACCCATTCCGTAATACACAGAACTCCCAGAAATTTTAATGAAAGATTCTCAATAAAAAAGCCAAAAAGCTTGGGAACCCAACAGGAGGGTTCAGAAGAGGATACTGGGAACCTAACAGGAGGGTTCAGGAGAGGACATTGGGAACCTAACAGGAGGGTTCAGAAGAGGATACTGGGAACCTAACAGGAGGGTTCAGGAGAGGACATTGGGAACCTAACAGGAGGGTTCAGGAGAGGACATTGGGAACCTAACAGGAGGGTTCAAGAGAGGGCATTGGGAACCTAACAGGAGGGTTCAGGAGAGGACACTGGGAACCTAACAGGAGGGTTTAAGAGAGGGCATTGGGAACCTAACAGGAGGGTTCAGCAGAGGACATTGGGAACCTAACAGAAGGGTCCAGGAGAGGACATTGGGAACCCAACAGGAGGGTTCAGGTGAGGACAATGGGAACCTAACAGGAGGGTTCAGGGGAGGACATTAGGAACCTAACAGGAGGGTTCAGGAGAGGACATTGGGAACCTAACAGGAGGGTTCAGGAGTGGACATTGGTAACCTAACAGGAGGGTTCAGGAGAGGACATTGGGAACCTAACAGGAGGGTTCAGGTGAGGACAATGGGAACCTAACAGGAGGGTTCAGGAGAGGACATTGGGAACCTAACACGAGGGTTCAGGAGAAGACATTGGGAACCTAACAGAAGGGTTCAGGAGGGGACAGGGAAGGAACATTTACCAAACAATAGTGTAATCATTAGCAAGAATGAAGACATTCAGGCGCATAGCTGAAAATTGGTAATAAGAATAATTGTACTTAAAATTTTCAAAGTTACAGCCCTGAACGTCAAAAACCACCATTGTTCACGCTTCCAGCATCCTGTTACAGTCTTGAATTCACCATCACCATCATTGGTTTGTGTCTGCCATTTTCAATGAAAGTGTCAATATCAATGTAGCTTAACTTCATAGTGTCTTATGTTTGATGAAAAGGATAATGTTCAATGTTTATGAAAGGATTATGAAATAAGTCAAGAATTGTGATAATTGAGAATATGTTAATTTCTGTTCCCTATATGCTATGTTTTCAATAAAAATAATTTGAGGTGTAGACTGTACTAAAGAATTGACAGGTGGGCTAATGTGGTCCTCACAGTTAATGTATGTGGCCCTCATAGTTAATGTATATCAACCAAAGTTACCAAGTTACAGTGACATTTTTCTAGAACGAGTTATCCTATCAAGTTACAATGAAATCCCTTCATAAATACAGCCTTTGGACTGTGGTAAAGGTTTTCGGGCTTCGGGCTTGTGCAGCCATCACGGTTGAATGACCGTGCCCAATAGGGGACGTTCTCATCTAGACATTATCTGGAGTCATCCTACCACGTTACAATGAAATCCCTTCGTAAATACGACCTGCAGACTGTGCTAATGGATTTCGGGCTTCGGGCTCCTGTAGCCGTAATGATTGACCAATCAAGATCAATAGGGGACGTTACCATCTAGACATTATATGGAGTCATCCTACTAAGTTGCAATGAAATTCCCCATAAACACGACCTGTAGACTGTGCTAAAGGTTTTCGGGTTTTGGGCTCGGGCAGTCATCACGGTTGACAGATCACAATTAAATGGGGAAGTTCTAATCTAGACGTCATACAAAGTCATCCTACCAAGTTACAATGAAATCCCTCCATTTTACATATGACCTGTACACTGTGCTAAAGGTTTTTGGGTTTCGAGCTTGGGCAGCCATCACGGTTGACAGATCGTGATCAAAAGGGGACGTTCTCGTCTAGGCATTATACAGAGGCATCCTACCTAGTTAACATGAAATCCCTTAATAAATACGACCTGTAGGCTGTGCTAATGGTTTTCGGGTTTTTGGCTCCTGCAGCCATCACAGTTGACCAATCACGACCAAAAGGGGACGTTCTCATCTGGACATTATAAGGAGCCGTCCAACCAAGTTACAAGAAAATCCCTCCATATTAAATATGACCTGCAGACTGTGCTAAAAGTTGTGGGGGTTTGGGCTTGGGCAGTCGTCAAGGTTGACAGATCATGACCAAAAGGGACGTACTCATCAGATATTACACGGAGTCATCCCACCAAGTTACCATTAAATCCATTCATATTATTTATTTATTTATTGGTGTTTCAGGTCACATACTTATGCACAATGGCTAATCGTGACCGTGACAGTTTTACGGGTGGAGGAAGCCGGAGTACCCGGAGAGAACCACCGAGCAACGACGAGCAGCTGTCAGCTCTTCAACATCGTAACTCTGAACTCTGCACCGCAGCACGGGCAGGGTTAGATTGGTTGAAGACATGCGCACCATCGACGTGCAGTACGCCTCAGTACACAGCGTCACCGTGCCCCCATGTAGGCAATCAAATCCCTTCATAAATACGTCCTGTAGACTGTCCTAAAGGTTTTGGGGTTTTGGGCTCAGACAGCCATCACGGTTGACCGATCGTGACCGAAAGGGGACGTTCTCATCTAGACGTGACCTCAAATCTGCATACGAAATTTTGTGACGATGGGACAGGAACTACGGGGTGTAGCCTGTACTAAAGGAAAATGTGAACAGGCTCACAGACGAACAGACTTCCGTATGCATGACGACAAAAGATTATCTTGACTTTGTGAAGTTAAGCTAAAAATGAGATTTAAAGCACAGATGTCAGCTGAGGTGTTTACTGACTAGGACCAAATAAAAGAAAGAATGATGCTTGGCGCCAATTTCGGTATATTCCTGGTTACGGCGCATGCGCTGTAATAAAAGTATGGAGGACCAGATAGGACTTTAATTTTTGGATTTGTATGCAAATTTTGGGGGTTGGGGGGTTCAAAATTTGTGTTTGGGCCTGGATATTTATGAGTTTGTGCCAGCTTAGTCTGGGCCATTGGTTATAGTATAAAAATAATAAATAGAGGATATGGAATGAGTGTTTTTCTCATATAATATTTATGAAACGAGTCTAAGAATTTTCCGTTTTGGCGAGCCTCTGGCGAGCGCAAACGGAAAATTTGGACGAGTTTCATAAATATCATATGAGAAAAACACTCATTTCATATTCTATTTATTATATGACACACACACGCACATATTAGCCACTTAGTGTGACTTTTTAACCGATCGCCTGACTTGAGTTGCAGACGGCACTTGGAAAAAACATCCTCGTATAACTAAAACTTTTCATTTTTTGCTTTCAAAGCATAGGTTATGACCCCTCATTGGAACGAGCTCGTCGAGATCCTTCCAATGAAGGGTCATAACCTATGTTTTGGAGGCAAAAAGTGAAAATATAAAAAAAAATGAATGGCGTTTTTCTTGTAGGTAAAAGATTAATACAATATAACCAACCCTAAATAGGACAGATAACGTAAATTCTCCCTACTGAAATTATACAAATGTCACTCAGTTGTATTTTGTTTAGCCAATCAAATTGTCCAACTTTGAAATTGACCAATAAAAGCTCCCAACTCTAATTATGCAAATTATGAAAATGTGGCCCAGTTTTATTTTGTTCAGCCAATCAAATTGTCTAGTTTTGAAATTGACCAATGAAATTGACGGAAGGCTTTATTTATCACTGATCAATATGAAAACAAAATATCAAATGTTTTAAAGTGAACAAAACGGACGAGTCATATGATAAATTTTGATATTCTCCACGTTGGTAAAGGGTTAACTCCTTGCATGCTGTTGGCGGTTATTCCCGCTATGGGTATAATTTCCTTTGCCACTGAAATGAGGATAATTTAGGTTTAATCAAATTTCATTCCAGTAAGTTGAATGGATTTTTCACTAATGATTTCTTGAGTTAAATTTTGATTAATCTTACGGGTTGAGAGTTGAGTTCAAGAAACTCAATCCAACCCCTGTAAACATTGTTGAACTACTGAATTGTAAAATAATGAGATTTCTTAGCCAGAGATGTAAGTGAAAGTCATTGAAAAATCCTGAAACTGCCCATCTACCCTTAAAATAGGGTTCTTACAAGGGTACGGTACCAGTACACAGAGCGCCATAATTTTCTTCAGTTTGTTGTTAAATCAAGCCATGGCTAGCAGCCATGGCTTGATTTGACAACAAACTCATGAATATTTTTTGTTTTGAGTGGTGTACACTTGAAAAATCTTGGTAATAAACCTTTGGGTTTTGGAAGAATATACAAGGCTTGTTATAAATTTACATAAAATCCTGAACTGGCGTATCAATTTTCGTGAAAAATCCTGAATTCAGGAAAAATCCTGAAAACTTAAATCTCTGCTTAGCAAAAATAGTTAGATTTTAATTTTTGACTGGATCAAAGAGTAAAATTTATTGATTTTAATAGTGAGATTCTGTTAAAAATCACAATTTTGGGTTGATTCAACAAAAATTAATTCTGGAAAATAGTCACCCTCTAAAATAGGGAGACTTAACATATCTGAATCCATAATAGGGAGCCCAAATAGTAACCCAAAGACTTCATTTAAACAAAATGAGATTTAACTTCCCTACGGATGAAGCTGTATACCAAATATCAAAAGGTTCTGACCGGTGGATCTGAAGAAGATTTTTAAAGATTATATCCCCATATTACACTAAGTTAAAATTTGCCCCCCCCCCCCCCCCCCCCCTATAGGTAGGCCTTTAAGTTCCTTTATTTTGGGCATACCGTTTTATCCAATTTTGGGGGCCTTAAAACCAGAAATAATAGCCTTATCCTGTTATGTTTTATTACCATGCCTTTCTTTCAAGTTATTCTCAAATATAGAAGAGCACAGAGAATTTATAGATGTTTTCACATCTTCTCTAATTTGGACACACCTGTAAACGGTGTGAAATTGGGGTAAACTGAAGGCCTGCCCATAGGAAGCCCAAATATTAAACGATGGACTTGATTTGAACAATCTTGAATCTGACCCTCATGACAATGATGTACACCAAACATTAATAGATTCTGACTGGTGGTTCTGAAGAAGATTTTTAAACATTATTCCGATATAAGTTAAAATTCAGACTCCTGTATTGAACCCACATTGTATACTAAATATATATATTAGGGAATATTTCTATTTTTAGCTCCTGGGTTCCCACGGAGACACGGGAAATTTCTTTTTTGCATGTATCAAGTACTTATGACTCAATAATACCACATATCAATTTGGTTCAAATCGGTTTATGAAATGGAAATTTTGGGTGGGGCCAAAAATTTTGCTCCTCCCATTACAAAGGCAGATTTTGATCCATGCATTTCGTTTGAGCAAACTTGATTCCTCAAAATTCCTCAAAAGGAAGCCCCATAACAAATATCATGTCATTGTACTCACTGGCGGATGAGAAGTACATTTTTGTTTTAAAATTTGGAGCATTTTCCCCCACCCCTTTGGGGTCGGGCAAGTTGATTTGAGCAAAAACAAAATGTAATTTCAGAATTTATATTGACATGTGTACTTGCTATGTATAAGTAGCACTGAATAAATCAAAGTTCATCTAATTTGCATAATTTCTGTTCGAGAAAAAACCTGTATTATATGTGATGTATTCCATGTTACTAAACATTCATACAAAAATTAATTCAAATCAGAATCTTCATATAGAAATTCTGTAAATAGTGTTATTACAGTTTTGTGTAACAATACGATACTAAGCATACAGTACGTGGAGAGTGTATTGTAACTAAATCACCCGAAGGGTGGAGACTCCCCCGAGCCATAATTGCAAATTTGTTGCAAAGCATAACCAGCACCAGCAAAGCTTTAGCCAATGGACCTCCGGGTTAAACCCAGAGGTCCATTGGCTGAGACATTGCTTGTGTTTCTGTCGATATGAACAAAATTTTAAAGTTATAGCTTGGGTGATAACTCCACTCCGCGGGTGATTTAGTTACAATACACTCTCCACGTACTGTACATACTTTGTGTCTTAATTGAATAATAACTTTGATGTTAACGTGTATTGTGAAGTTGTATGGCGCATTGTTTACAGACACCCACGCGACGTCAGAATATTTTATTCAATGTTCAGTTGGAGAGAAACATCAAGGGAGGTAAATGACTTTTAAAAATGGGCTTGATAAACTGAAAACGTTTTTGCGACATTCATGCGACTTACATGTTGCGAAACAATAATCTACCATCGAAAAAAGAGTATCTTTTTAGTTTTTCTCTAATTTTAATTTGTTGTTGTGTTGTAATGCTTGTATCATAAAGTACTACAGACTGGCGGCTAAGTGCATTTTATTTATATACATATATGTGTATCCAATGCAACGTTGTACAACACCATGATTGAAGACCGGTGACTTCTTTCAGCTGGGAATAGAGGCTCTTTCCTACCGATTGCAGATGGTAAATTCCGTAATATCCCGGCTCTCCAAATCCCTAAATATGCAGGGTGTGTGTGTGTGGGGGGGGGGGGGGGGGGGTGGGGTCTTCAAAAAATTCCTGTACAAAGGGCTGATTTTTTTTTCCTCCCGAAGACCACCCACCACCACCCTTTTTGAAGGATTTTTTTTCCGATTCCGAATGGTACACCCACTCCCCACTAACCACTCTTCTGGTCTAAAATTGTCCAAATTCTAAATGCGTTCACTTGCATTTCATCTTCCTATTTCATTCTTACCGTCAGTCCAATCTTTTGAGCTGTTCAAAGGGAGGTAACTAGCAAAACAAAGACACATGCAACTTGATGCAGCTCTGTCAGTGTTGGTGCAAATTTTACTTTAATTACATCTGGTTTCAGCTTTCCAAACAACATAAAGGATAAGTAGATGGTACAATATCATATTTGGCGCTCAATAGTCATGAATTCATCAGAATTCATGAGCATAAAAACCTGATTTCATGTATCCATTTATTTGCACATCGTCCTGCAACTTCGAGCGGGTTGACGCGACAACATGTGTACTTTCTGAGTTTTCTCGGTGAGTTTTCTGTGAACTTCAACTTACAACTGAAGGATGAGTATTTTACAGGGGAGTAGGACAGCTGTAACCTGCTATAACCAGATATAAATGTTCATTTTATTTACTTTGTTGCATTTACTCACAGAGTCAAAGAGATTGGGCAAGTCGTTCAACCCAATTCCCAAAGCAACAGTGAATGTAATGGCAAACACTGGCCACCATTATTCACTAAAACTGTCGTTCAAATTTTATTATCTTTTCACATTTTGGTTTCAGAAACATAGCTTATGACACCATCATTAGAATGAGTTCATTGAGCTTGTTCCAATGATGGTCATAAGCTTTGTTTTTGAGACAAAAAATTAAAAATGTTAGTCAGTCAACAATTTTTTTCCAAGTGCCGTCTTCTCCCCACATTGGTTAATGGGTTAATCTGGTGTCTGAGAGCCATAGGTGACCTCCCAATTCATAATAACTACCCCAGTATATTGTAAAATCATCCCAAAATGCGTCTCAACAAATTCCAACTATAAATATCTGTTAAACGTATGTGAAAATAAAGTTGGACCACCTAGAAAAAAGTGAGTTTTGGAGCTGCGGACCACCCACCCACCCAGGCCTTGTGTATCGAATTTTTTTGAAGACCACCACCCCCTTTTAATGGGGAAATTTTATTGAAATGGCCAGATACCAAAGAGACACACTTTCTGTTACTTTTGCTACACTTGGAGCTATGTGCTCAGCTGGTAGAAAGGGTAGAGCAAATAGCATACGCAAAAGCTCGTATTCCTCATCCTTGTTGTTATAGGCTGCCTGAAGGCCTGCCCCTTGAACCTTACGTCATATTGCTTGACCCCAGTAAAAAGCACAGCCATGGATATCCAGGTTGTCGAACACACTTCTCAAAGCTTGCCATATCGTCCCCTGAGTTCCAATGTGTTCTATGTGCCAGTAGGCACATAGAACACATTGGAGCTCAGGGAACGATATTCCAGCTTCGAAGTCAACAACAAATGATTCTACTTCGGGTGACGGTGGTATAGCATCCAGAAGAGCCTGTAACACCTGAAATGAATGAAGGAAAGAATAAATTAAAGATGAATTAATGAAACTTATTTTTTCTTATTAAAATGAATGAATGAATGGATGATTGGATGAATGGATGAATGAATAAATAATCATCTTTGCGTTTACCCGACAGGATGACGAATGAATGAAAGAACTAATCTTTACTTATTTTAATTGATTGAAAAGCAATTACCTTTTTACAATCACCTTTGCTTTTACCCGACATGATGGCGAATGCCAAAGGCAGGGGTGGCGCCAGGGATTTCTCGACAGGGGGGAGGGGGGCTGACCTCTCCGACAGGGGGGGGGGGGGGGCTATAACATTTGACATCCCAAACGAAGGAAAATGAGTGAAAATTGGTAAATTGGAAAACCAAAATTGAGTATGTTTGTTGATTATTTAACCCTTTACCTACATGTAACCTGAAAAGCAGACGACATTTGCAAAAATAATTCTTGAATAACTAATTTTTTTTCATTTTTTGTCTCAAAAACATAGGTTATGACCCCTCGTGGGAACGAGCTCGACGAGCTCGTTCCAACGAGGGGTCATAACCTATGTTTTTCAGACAAAAAATGAAAAAAATAATGAAAATTAATTGGCGATTTTTGAGAAAAGCGCTGGCAGGTTTTGGCCGTTACCTTAGGTAAAGGGTTAAAGTAAACATATTATAATAAGGTCGGGAAATATTTCATCTATAAAGCCAGTTTGACGAACGACATTAAGGAATTTCGTGAGACTCACTATTCTCTGTCAAAGTTCCAGTGCTGCACGGGTTCGAGACTGACAAGACGAGATATCTACATTCGATTGTCGGAAATTTCTCGTGAAGTCGGGTTTACGAGACTCTCCGACCGACTGCCTAAAAATCTCCGACGGGAGGGCTGGGCCTCTCCGACGGGGGGAGGGGGGGGGGGCTACAAAGGCACTGGTTTCGCATCTTCACCGGCTCTAAGGAAAGCATGTACTGAAAGGAGCTGATAGAAAGGTTGTCTGGCCACTTCCCAGCTATATACCAGACTTTAGAAGAAGATCCAGTTGTTTGTCTGATCCAAAAAGGAGATGACGATTTTCTTTGTTCTTAATTTACCGACGGTAAAATATTTCTGGAATTTAATTTGTTAGATACTCTTCATCCGGCTGAAATGAAAATAAAAAAATTAAAACCCATGGGCGACCCCGAGCCCGTGATAATAATAATAGCAACTTATTCTACTATAATAATAATAATAATAATAATAATAATAATAATAATAATAATAATAATAATGCCTATATAAATCTGAAAGGAGGAAATTACTGTTTGAATAGTATTTTTTCTAACTCGACTTTTTATTTTTTTAGGTTTAATGTAATTATTCCAATCACTATAAGACTACTCCGCCCGGCGCACACACTTTTTTCACCAATTATGGGTACCCTAACAGGACATATTCTGACATAACGTACACAACCCCTATGGCCATATTGGGAAAAACAGTGAAAAGGAGTGCCAGATGTGTAATTTGGGCGTGGCGGAGACCTTGGAACACTTTCTTCTAGAATGCCCAAAATACCAGTCTAAAAGAACAAGATTCACGGGGAGTTTTATGGGTAAGTAGGATGGGAGAATGAAGGACATGTGGTTAGGGGGCGACCCAAAGGAGAGGGTTAATATGCCAATCGGAGAGATTGGGAAGAATGGGGCAAGGGATTCATCAAGCAGTTCGTCTCCGGGTGTTGGGAGGAGAGAAGAAACGTGGGAATAGGGGGGCAGCTGGTAGAACAGGGGTAACCAAGGCCTTCTCATACGAGAACCGCGACAAATCAGCGGCCGGCCAGTGCTATTATCATATTGACTGTGGGAGATAGTAATATAGTTCTATCAAAATTAGCAACATAATACTATCGGTGTCACTGTCCATTTTATATATTGAGATATTGCACATCGCAAGTTCCCAACTAGCCATAAGCGCAGACTACATAAATATAGTGATAGTAAAACTAGTCCAAACTTGGACCTAAAGTCCGTAATGTAATTGTTTGGTTTGGTACGTACTTTGGACGTACCAAACCAAACAAATTACATTACGCACTCTGGGTCCAAGTTTGGACTATGGTAAAATGTGTGCATGTGTACACCCCTGCAGTTACCCAGAAAAAAAAATTGTGCCCCCTCCCCCCCCCCCCCCCCCCCCCCACACACACACTTGTTTTGAGCTTCCGCCGCCCCTGGCCCGGCGACCTAATTTTCTATAATAAAATCCGATGAATTATATAATAAAGAATATATACCTCAAAATTCATGTCAATAGGATCGTCAGGTCGTTCTTTCTGTCTAATTCTATTACAATTCCTCAACAGATTGTGATATGACGGTCTGATTCAGGCTCTCTAACATCTCACATTTTTCAAGTAACACCAGACGTTACTTGTCTCCAGGAGGACAGCTCAGAGGCTACCACAACCCGCTGATACCGGTCGGAGAGGTAAGATTTTAAAAAACAAAGTAGATCGCCAGATATCCCTATTTTCTCAAGCTTGTGAATAAGACCAACATGCCATACCTTATCAAACGCTTTACTGACATCACAAAAAACAACTCTAACTTCTTTACCGTCGTCAAGGGCATGACTAAATTCATCATAAAGATCTGTCAGTTGTAATACCGTTGAGTCGCCTGGGGTAAACCCTGACTGGAATTGGCCCTGTATATTGTTATCACATAGGAAATGCCATAATCTTTTAAACACACATTTTTCAAGTAACTTGCCAGTGCAACCTCATCTGTCAGTGAACTACAAAAATGAAATGAAAAATGAGGTTAAAATAGGTATGACATTGCATTCAATCCTCCCTCCTTACCTCCCTAACCGAATTTGGTTCCCATTCATTTAAAATTGTATGGCTGAATCGATCAGTTTCAAATTTCGTATACATACTTCTGGGTTTTACACTCAAGCATATAATAATTTGGCTATTTACTTTTCCTGTATTTGAGCTGGCATAGAGAATGGAGCTGGATTGCTGTAGTTAAACGTTGACTGGTCTGTGGTGATAGGTGGCTGTTCGACTGCTGACGTTGCATTTAGCGTTGCTGGAGCTCTTTCGGTTTATGAAGTTGAAGCAGACATGCTTATTCTAGTGCTATTGGTGTTTGGGATAAGTGTTGTAACATCTTCAGGATGTGCTTGTCTACACTCTTGACAGGTGAAATCAATTGCTGTCAATTCCTTGACTATTCTGCGGTATTGGTGCCTACTAATTACAGGTGCGGTGTTGCCACCTATAGCCTCTTGTCGAGGATGGACTGTTGCCTTACACTCTATACAGTCATCAGCCATGATTGAATGATTAACACGATGAATGAAAGGTTTTAGTGCGTCGAAGGCGCGCAGGGTCGATGTGGGATTTACAAATCCCTTGCGACCCGGTTAACCTTATTTTATTTCACTTGGGTCACACAGGTCTAGCTTTCCTATTGCCTCAAATGGGGTCTGATGGGGTATGTACGCTGTTAGTTTACGTTGGAGTGATAGATTGTCAATAATCAATCCCTCAACGCCATTAAGACTATTAGAGAGAGGGCTCTATTCGGTTCCAGCTTGGCGATGATAGTGGCTTTGAGTCCCACCGTGGTGGCTAGCCAGAATATAATGTTGTGCGATGGCAACTTTAAGGGAAGAAGAGAAAAGAAAACCAAACTATGACCTTAGCGGTTACAAAAAAGGAGTGGAGAAAGCTCCAACAGTTTAGTTTTGAAAAACTGTGACTCATCCATCAAGCCTTCTGGGAGATAGGATGCCGTATGTGATTATGAGATATCTGGTTATTCTTCGGGAATTCCAAATGCCCCCCCCCCCCCCCCCACGCCCACCTTGAAAGGGCTATTTGCTGGCAAGATTGTTTCAATCCTTGCCTTGGTCTTGTTAGGTTTTCTGCACATCTTTGCATGAGGATTGTTTTAATCCCTCATAGTTTGTCATTCAGTTTGGTCGTGTGTCTGATGAGATAGAGGAGGTAGAAAAGATAGAGAGCTGGAAATTAGAGCAATTCGGTTTTTAATTTACAACTGTTACGTCCGTGACGACCAGTGACATGTGGATGGGGAAACCAGCATTTTTCCCCAAAATGTATATCTCGGGGATGGGAGACCTGGCAGCAGGTGGAGATTTTCCTCGCTGTTTGCAACTCCCACTGGTAACAGAGGCAAGCTTTCGTGCAAATCGTGTCACCCGCAGCCAGTTCTGAATTTATGTCACAGAATGCCTGGCTCATCCCATCGCAATGATGTAATCTTTAACCCTTTCGATAGACACGCCCCAGATTATTTAGTTTTCCTATTGAGGACGCGATGCGCATTGAGTTTTATTATTAATTCGCTGTCTTGAAGTCTATTTAGAGTTTTGCTTTGAAGATCTTTTACGCGCATTGCTATAGTGTCTATTTTTGCTATCTCGTGGAGTTGCTTTATCGTGGGCTTGCGCAGAGCCACGCGCAAGGCATGATTTTGGACCCGTTGTAGTTTTTCAATGTTGGTTTTATTCAGGTCACTTGTTATTATGACCCCATACTCTAGTACTGGGCGCATATATGATTTGTAAAGCTTGAGGAGAACTTCTTTATCGGCTCCCCAATGTTAACCTCTAATCATTTTCAGGAAATTGATCATTACGTGCACATTGCATACAAAACCGCCCTTGTTATTACACCGTCGTTTGTGTAGAAACGACCGAGTATGAAAAGCTATTTTGGTGTCGTCACTTGAGAAGGATTACATTTATAACAATTAATGTTTCTGGGGTAATTATATTGTTCAGTCAGAAAATTTCTAAAATCTACATTTAATAAAATATTCAGATACAAATGCCATATCTTTCATTTCCAGAACTCTGTACTGCGGTTTAATATAGGAATTGAAAACAGTCGTTCATTAATTCGTGAGATTTTCGATTTGTTTTCATATTAAAATAAAATTTTCGCTGATATATGATTTGGACCCCCCCCCCCCCCTCCCTCCCCCCGTATAATTGAAGGTCGGATTGTCTCCATCGAAATGATCTTGTCTTCATTCATTCTCGTAACAGTTCATTTGTATTTTTTAACCCTTTACCTAACATGAAAAGCAGACGACACATGCAAAAAAAATTCTCGAATAACTCATTTTTTCATTTTTTTGTCACAAAAGCATAGGTTATGACCCCTCATTGGAACGAGCTCAACCTATGTTTTTGAGACAAAAAATGAAAAAAATAATGAAAATTAATTGGCGATTTTTGAGAATCGCGCTGGCCGGTTTTGGCCGTTACGTTAGGTAAAGGGTTAAATGAAATTATGGAATAGAACGAGTATTTTAGTGAATAAAATGTCTTCTGGGTGTACGATGTTCTTGAAACAACAATGCGGCTTCGTATATTTTTTGACTGACTCTCCACGTAATACTACAGCAGTGCTAGTGACATCTGCAGGTGGATTTCCCACTCGTCAAAACAACTTTCAATAACTGACTAAATTTCTTCTGTTAGCCCTTTACCCATGCAACGTCAACGGCCAAATTCGGCCAGCACTATATGTTTTAATTTTTTGTCCAAAAAACATAGTTTATGACCTCTCATTGTAACGAGCTCGATGATCTCGAGTCGTTCCAATGAGGGATCATAAGCTATGTTTTGAGACAAAAGTTTGAACTTTTTAAATGTTAATCAAGAATTTATTTTGCAAGCATCTTCTGTTATCCGCATTGGGTAAAGGGTTAAAAGACGACGGAGAAGACGGGTGGCTCCCTGCAGTGGTGGTTCATGAATTTCACGAAGAAGGGGGGGGGGGGGGGCGTTAATTATCCTCATAGTATCAGTATGACGCATGGCATCATCCGAGTTGGGTTGAGAGTAACAAGTTTGGTCGATTTTTCCCCTTCCCCTTTCCCTCCCCCCCCCCCCCCCCCCCCATCCACCCACACAAAACATGGCAAAACTGGTGTTCCCGTCTCCACCAGTTACCATAAGATGTTGCAGTGTTGTTCTCGCAACCATAAATTCAAGTAATGTATTCAAGTCCTTGTCGGGTTTGGGTATCATGATTCCTGTAGCTACTTTCCAACATTTTGGGAAGTATCCACTAGAGAGACAGCAGTTTAGGAGGTTAGTGAATGTTAATGATTAACGAGAATGAATGAATGAAAAGTTTCTGTGCGCCGAAGGCACACAGGGACGATGTGGGATTGAAATCTCTTGCGACCCTAATAACTTTATTTGCTTTATAGCATTATTTGCTTATAAATCCACGAGAGTCGGGAGCGAGAGCCAATAATCTTATTAAGTTTGAGTGTGCGACTGGCAATAGGATAATGGGTTGAGATCTCCGAGAACCGCGAGCTGGCAAATGGCTAGGAATTTGCATAATTACAAATGTTCTGCTCCGTGTTTGCCAAGAGAAGTGGGCAAATTTATGGTAATACTGAAACCGTAGTTTGGTGGTTATTTTAGAAAAAAGAAAAAGACATATGAATGAATGAAAGGTTTTAGCGCGCCGAAGGCGCACAGGGACGATGTGGGATTTACAAATCCCTTGCGACCCGGTTAACCTTATTTTATTTCACTTAGATTACACAGGCCTAGCTTTCCTATTGCCCAAAATGGAGTCTGAGGGGGGTATGCACGCGGTTAGAATACCCGGCAGTTTACGTTGGAGTGTTAGATGGTCAATACTCAATCCCTCAACGCCTTTAAAACTATTAGAGAGTGGGCTCTATTCGGTTCCAGTTCGGCGATGGTAGAGGTTTGAGTCCCACCATGGTGGCGAGCCAGAATGTAATGTTGTGCGATGGCAAGTTTAAGGGAAGAAGAGAAAAGAAAACCAAACAGCAACGCCGGTTTGGTAGCGGCCCCGGTATATGACCTTAGCGGTTACAAAAAAGAAGTGGAGAAAGCTCCAACAGTTTAGTTTTGAAAAACCGGGAGTCATCCATCAAGCCTTCTGGGAGATAGGATGCCGTATGTGATTTTGAGGTATCTGGTTATCCTTCGGGAATTCCAAATGACCTCCCTCACCTCCCCTCCCCCGCCAAAAAAAAAAACACCCTCTCACAGACACACACCCTCAAGCCCTTAAAAGGGCTGTTAAATCTTTATTCAAA
The DNA here is from genome assembly GCA_031216915.1 of Pictodentalium vernedei. Taxonomy (NCBI): domain Eukaryota; kingdom Metazoa; phylum Mollusca; class Scaphopoda; order Dentaliida; family Dentaliidae; genus Pictodentalium; species Pictodentalium vernedei. Next base: position 20,220,792 of record CM062294.1, read on the forward strand.
TGTTTATTTATATAAAATGTACACTCGTCCCCAGCCAGACAAGCTTGTTTCAATCCTTGCCTAGTGTTTGGTGGTTTCTTGTATATGTTGCAGAAAGGTAGGTTGCACCAATTCCTCCTACGCTTTGTCTACCATTTCTATGCGTCTTCTTGATAAGAGTGTTGCAAGAAAATTTGAGAATGTTGAATTAGAAAAGTTATAGGAAGAGAGAACGATAGGTATCCGCTATTGTATATTGTGCCTGCTGTGTGATTGTTGCTATGGATGGGGTAAGGGGTGTGTTTCTTCGGAGCCCACTCCCCAAATGCAGAGTTGCGAGGCAATCCTCACAGACTCAATCCTAAAGATCTCACTGAGTAGTGAGGCAATCCTCACTGACTCCACGCAGTTTAATTCTATTGAGTAATTTTAATTTACTGTGAATTATTTTGTTTTTCTGTTTAGGGTTCGGTGTTCGTTCAGTTTCACCATTGATTCACTATCCTGGAGTATGTGGAGGGTTTTGTTATATAGATCTTATTAAACGCATTTCAATCGCGCTTCAGCAGAGTTGCGAGGCAATCCTCACAGACTCTATCCTAAAGTTCCCAACGAGTAGCGAGGCAATCCTCACTGACTCCACGCGATTTAGTTATATTGTATAATTTTTATTTTATTTTATTATTTTTTTTTGTTTTCTGGAAACTTATTTTGTTTTTCTGTTAAGGGATCGGTGTTCGTTCAGCTCAACCATTAATTCACTATCTTGGAGTCTGTTGAGGGTTTTGTTTTGTAGGTCTTATAATCGCGTATCAATAGTTTCTATTTTTGCTAGCTCGTGAAGTTCCTTTATCGGTGTCCATTTCGGTTTGCATAGTGCCACTCGCAGGGCATAATTTTGAACCCTCTGTAGCTTCTGAATGTTGGTTTTGCTTAGGTCACTTGTTATCATGGCACCGTATTCTTGTACCGGACGTATAAATGTTTTGTAGAGCTTGAGAAGCACATCTTTGTTTGCTCCCCAATTTCTACCTCTGATCATCTTCATAAAATTGATACGTTTAGTAGCTCTAACCGTAATGGAGTTTACGTGACTGTTTAGACTGAGATTGCTATCTAGGATAAATCCCAAAAATTTGGCCTCTTTGTTTGCTTCTAGTTTGTGATCGTATAACTGGAGATCGATACTGGGGACTGGTTTTTTCTTTGCTTTTTGAAGAACGTAACTTTTTGAGTTTTGGCGGCATTGAGTTTGATGCGCCACAGGGCGCACCAGCTCTCAAGATCGCGAATGGTATCCTGTAGACGATTTTTAATTATGTTTCTGGACTTGCTGGCCGTCCAAATGCCTTTGTCGTCTGAGAACTGCGATAGTTCCACAAAGTTTTTCCCTACTTTTTCTATATCATTCACATATATTATGAAAAGAAGCGGACTTAGAACCGACCCTTGTGGTGTTCCCGCTTCGAGTATTACTTCCTCTGACACCTCGCGATTAACCCTCACCTTGATTTTTCGGTCAGTTAGAAATGATGATATGATCCTTAGAATTTTAGTGGGTAATCCCATTTTCGCTAGTTTATATCTCACGCCATTTTGCCATACCGAGTCGAACGCTTTTTCTACATCCAAGAAAAGCGCGGTTCCGATTTCGTTTTGACTAAATGCTGTTTTCATATAATCGACCAGTCTATATACGTGTTCGATTCCCTCTTTCTGACTCCTATACGCTCTTTGCCATTTGTTGAAAAAGTTGATTCATTCGAGATAGCTGCGAAGTCTCGTAGTGAGAATCCGCTCAAATATTTTCCCAACACAGCTAAGCAAGCTGATTGGGCGGTAGTTAGAAGGGTTGGTAAGGTCTTTGTCGGGTTTAGGTATCATGACTCCTGTGGCCACTTTCCAGCATTTTTGGGAAGTACCCACAGGAGAGACAGCAGTTTAGGAGTTTGGTAAGTCTGCAGTAGAAGATGTTGGGGCACTGTTTCATTATTTTGTAAGAGACTTCGTCTTCTCCTGGGGACGAATATGACCTGCATTTTCTGATTATACCCATGACCTCTTCTTCTACGCTTATTGGTTCGGTTAATTCATGGTCGTCCCCGTCTTCATGTCTTTGGTCGAAGTTCGGTTCATTGAAAATTGAGTTGTTATCTTGGACAAATTTATTTACTTTTACCTTAAAATCGTTGTCATATCTGTTCCCTTCTTGTGGACGATGCGCCTTCTTTAGAAGTTCGGCAAAAGCGCTGGCCTTTGCCTTGTCGTCTATGGCCATAATTCCGTCGCTAGTCTTCAGCGCATTATTATTGGCAATTTTGCTCTTTTGGTCAGTAAGAGTTTTAAATGTATCCCAGAACATCTTAGGTTCTCTCAGCCCATTTAGGTTTTCGGTTGCTTTTTCCCATCTCATTCGATTGTCGTTAGCTATGGCATTTTTTACTTCCCCATGTAGGCGATTATACGCGGTTTCAAGTTCTGCTCTTTTCATTTGATCATTCTCTGATTGGTAAGCCCGGAAGGCTTTTCTTTTTTGTTTGATTATTTGAAGAGTTGTTTGGGTTATTCTGTTTATCCGCGTCTTCACTGTTTGCTTGGGACAAATTTCATCTAGTGTACTGTTGATAACCTCGTTAAGGTGGGTGCAGGCTTTTTCTAGTTCATGAGCATTTGAGGGGTCATTTGCCTTAATTTTTACTTCGATAATGTTTCTGAAGAGGTTCCAGTCAATTTTTGATAGGTTCCTCCTATTCACGGGAGGATACCTTGCGGGGCCAGTATTACATTTCAGAGTGGCGTGAACCGGCAGGTGATCACGGCCTAGATCGTCATCTCCTACAAATATGTCTTGCATTTGGCTGGTTAGTGATTTTCTGGTGATAATCAAGTCTAGGATATCTGACTGATGGAGTGGGTTGTTGCTTATGTATGTTACGTCTTGGTCGTTATTTACCACGAATAGATCGAGTTCTTCAATGATGTGGAAAAGGGCGTCACCATTAGGCTCAGTCTTATGACAACCGAATACCTGGGGTTTGGAATTGAAATCACCCAAGAATATGCAGTGCCTGTACTTGTTGGTAAAAAATTCAAATACTTTACTGTCTACTGTTGCTTGCGGCTTGTTATAATATGATATGATGGCCACGTGTTTGTGGTCAAGTTCAATTTCAGCTGCAATCACTTCAGCATTGAGGTGGTCGCATGGTATTGATTTGTATTTAATCTCCTGCCTTATTAGCAGAGCGACACCGCCGCCTTTTTGGGCGGGGCGATCTCTTCTAATAATATCAAAACCACATAGCGAAAATTGTTTGTTTGGTTTAAGCCATGTTTCGCTAATTCCAATTACGTCCGTATTTTTTAAATAATGTGACCTTTGCAAATTTTTCTGATCAACGCTTCGAGCGTTCCACTGGACTATTTTTAGTGTATCCATGAATGGTTTAGGAATAACTGTACTAAGTTTATTTAAGTTTAATTACTATTTGTAATATTGTTACATAATTATATTCTGTTGACGGCCGCTTCTAATAGCGTGTGAGATATTTGAGTATTATATAACTTAGAGGCTGTTTGACTAATCTCTTTGCAAACGTCCGAAAGACTGGTGTCCAAGTGTTTCTTCATTATGCTGAAAATAGAGCCAGCCATTAGAGTACACATGGAATAAGGGGAAGATGAGTTCTCGACATTACTTATATTTAGAGCTTTAAGCTGGATGTTTGTTTTAACTTTTTTGAAGTGGCTACAACCCCGGTAGTTGCTGGGGTGTTGACAACCGCAATTCGGGCATTTCAGAGTTTTAGCACTACATGCCTTCGCGATGTGTTTGTCACCGCATTTCATACATCGTTGCTCCCCGTTGCATTTGTGTGACAAGTGTCCAAATTTCTGACACTTGTGACACTGAACGGGTTGCGGAAGAACACGATATTCCTCGGTTTCGTATTTTTTGCCATTAATATTTTCCCCTTTGCTTATTAGATTTAATTTCGTTGCTCTATTAGGGCATTTTACTTTTATTTTCCAAGTATGGTTACCCGTGGCTTTGGAGATTAGTCTCTCCCACGAGCATCCTGGAAGGGCTTTATCAATCGAGTTTTTTCCGCTTTGGGGTGGACGCGTGTGATTACGACACAGGGGTTTGGTTGCGGGTGGCCCTGTGTCTTGTTGGTTTTATTGGTCACCTTAGGGTGCGTTTTGGCTTTTACTTTATCGGCGTACGTCGCGCTATCCGTTGGGCTAGCTGTCACAGTCGCATTCACTATTTCCGGTGATGTTGACTCTGTTGCGTTAACAGAGCCCCCATTTCTTGGTGTGACCACCGAGTACTTTTCAGTAGCGGTGCTCTGTGAATTTTTCTTGATGATTTTTGTCTTCTTGACATGCCGATCAATAGTCATACAGAAACCATTTTCGTCTTCGACGTCCACGGTTTCATCATTTTCACGGAACTCATTGGAGAGTTTCCTTTTCGACCGATTTTGGTTTGGTGATTTTTTCTGTCGCTGCGATTTGGGGACTTTAGCTGAATTTTTATCCAATTGAATTTCAACCGCCACGGCCGGGGAAACTGCGACCGTGTCGGTAGCTTCTTCTACTATGGAACGCAGCCAGTTATCCTGGCTGGGGGTAATTAGATCTGAATCTATTTCAGATATCCCCGCCAGTGAGCCGGTGGACGCAGGTCTTCTCATTTCTGTAGCGGCGTCAATACATGGTAAATCAGGAACTGGAGGAGCATGGTCCTCCTTACCTGGTTTGGCTTTCAGAATTGCCTTTTCCAATTCCCTTCTCAATTCAGCCTTTTCTTTATCTGCCTGTCGCTTCTGGGCTTGAAGCTCTGACCGCAAACCCTCTATGGTGTCATTTAGTCTGGCTATTTCTTTCTGGAAGCCAGACATCATCGACATCATCGATGTCATATCAGTATTGGTGGAATTTCCACTGTTGCTCAGACTACCAGAATTAAAGACAGAACTGTTTAATTGAGCTTGACTTTGTTTATCCATTGTTTTTATTTGTAAATAATTCTAAAATTCTAAAATTTATTTTTTAAGTTATTAGAGGTTTTAATTTAATTGTATTGACTTAAATATTCGTTTTTAGCGGAAAAATGCAGATAGAAATAGCAAGAGAAAAAAGTAAACACTTACAGTGATACAAAAAGATACACAGAAATGATTAACATTCTCGAAACGAACATAATATATAGAAAAGCTAGTGCCTAAAACAATATGTTGGTAATCTTTTGAGCCGCCTGTTGAAAAGACGGGATAGTACGAAACAAGCAACAAACGTTCACACATGATTTCCGCAGTGTGTGATTACTTGTTTAGTTGCAACTCAAACATCCATTACATATCAAAGTTTGTGATGAGAAGCATTTTCATTTTACAGAATAACTTCAAAGACAATACAAGCTGTACTGGAAAGTGTTCCGTCGCATCTATTGAGTTCTCTGAGATCACATTTAATTATTTTCTACATCATTCTTTTCATCACAGATGGTCCAACCCGTCTTATAAGTTATAGTCGTTACGGTTCGGGGTTAATTCGGTCTTGAGTCAATTCAGCCTTGAGTCGATTCGGCCGAGTTGATTCGGCCTAAGTTTGGTCGAATCGACTCACTTTTCAGGCCGAATCGACTCACTTTTTAGACAAAACTTATAAACTGCTTAAAAGTGTATTTTAAATGTATTTCTATAAAATAAGTAACAATTTGATAAAAAAAAATGGAATTTCTTCACTTTTTTATTTGATACGAGTAATAATATTTACCTTTTATGCCAAGAATAAAAAATCTACCAAATCCGAGGCCGGGTGAAATAAATTAAAATCCGTTATATGAGGAAAGAAAGAATTCACTGACACACCAGACAAAATAAACCAGAACTGATTGCTTTTCAAATTATTTTTGCTAATTTCCTATTCATAACCGCGTTGAAATTGATCATATGTTGAGTTGTGTTCAGAGCGATAATGCCATTCAAGTAGGTACTCACTTTGAAGAATGTTTTGTTTTGATAGCAACAAACCAAGTACATTCAGGTAGGTGTGTGTTATGACAGCAACAAACCAAGTTCATTCAGGGAATACATCTTCTTGTTTCCAATCGTTTATCAGAAAATGTATTAAAATCGAAACTAATAGACAATTACCAGGTCGGGATAGTACGAAAATGAATAATAATAACACTTTGGCCAGCCGCTGATTTGTCGCGGTTCTCGGACGAGCAGGCCGTGGTTACCCCTGTACTCCCAACTGCCTCCCTATTCACACGCTTCTCCTCTCCGCCCAACACTTGGAGACGAACTGCTTGATGATATCCCTTGTCCCATTCTTCCCAATCTCTCCGATTAGCACATTAACCCTTTCCTTTGAGTCCGCCATAACCACATGTCCTTCATTCTCCCATCCCACTTCCCCATTATACGCCCAGTGAATCTCATTCTTTTAGGCTGATACTTTGGGCATTCTAGAAGAAAGTGTTCCAGGGTCTCCACCATGTCCAAGTTACACATCTGGCACTCCCTTTCACCGTCTTTCCCAATTTTTCCTTTCAGCTCCAGGGATCGCGACCTCAGCTTGAACAACAGTGACCCCCCAAATGTGCCATCAAGGTATTCTTCAAAACCTGGCTTCTCTTTATCACGCAGGCCACCCAAAGACCTCTTTGATTTGACCCCCTCTCGCCAATTACGGTTACAATCCTCCATGACCCTTTCTCTGGCGATTTTTTTACCCTGGTTTGCCCCAACGTCCAGGTCCGAGATCTCCAATGAGTAGTTCTCTACTAGCTCCCTCACTTGGACCATCCACCCTGTTTTGATATTTGTGTTGAAAATTCTCAGGAACAGTGCTTTACACCATCGGCTGTCGGGGAAATTTACCAAATAATTAAGATAACCGAGCTTCAACAGGTCTATCCTGTCCTTGATCCTCATCCACCCAAGCTCACCCCCTGATTGCTTCTAGCGCTGCGGCATTACTCGACCCCGTTATCCATCGGCCTGCATCGTTCTGCAGGATTTCCAAGCTCTTTACGGCCGTCTGGTTTAGGGGTACCACTTCCGTACCGTATGTTATACTTGGCAGCCCCACCATTTCCCAAATGGTTTTCCCCACGAAAACCTTATTGAAACTGTTTCTCCCTATAAGTTTCATTTGGTTAAGGATTCGCTTCCCCTTTAGAATCAATTTATTTGTGTGATTCCGGTAGATGCCTCTTCCTGTAATGTTTATATTTACCCCCAAATACTCGTAATCACCTGTCTCTCCCACACTGAGAAGTTTGCTGCTCCCTTCCGGAATGCAGAACTCACCCACTCTCCACCTTCGAGTGGGGTCCACTTTGCGGCCCACAGGTATAACTTTGCTCTTGCTTTCATTAAGTTCGAGTCTCCATTTGCTCCCATATTTCCCAACAATTCCCAGCATTTTCGTTAGCCCCTCTTCGCTTTCTGACACTAGAACCATATCGTCTGCAAAAAATATCCCTGGGATCTTCAAGCCCCCAACTGCTACCCCCTCCTCGCTACGCATGAAAGTATGTTAATGGAAGTTGTTGCTTTTATTACTGTTTTTGAACTTGTCTTTGTATATGTGTACGAAATGGAATAAATTACAGATAAACGTTCAAGTGTTTGTTGTGTTTTTGTCCCAATATGGTCTAAAGTAAAATCCCATACAAATTTACTTTGGGGCCGAATCGACTCAGGCCGAATCGACTCAAGGTCGAATCGACCCGTTCCCGTCGTTACAACTTGTCTTGAAACTTGGTCCGTGTTGTCTTCAAAAGTGTTCCGAGTTGTCTTGAAACTTGGGCCGACTTGTCTTCAAAGTTGGTCTGAGTGGTCCGAGTTGTCTTTAAAGTTGGTCCGAGTTGTCTTTGGCTTATTTGTCCCGATCCCTGATTGAAGACCGTTGACTTCTTTCAGCTGGGAATAGAGGCTCTCTCGTACCGGTTGCAGATGGTAAATTTAGTTTAAACATTATTTTATTTCAATACTGCATATAAATATACAAGGTATAGAACAACATGCCGAGATACAGTATTAGAAAGTGGATTCAGCAGCAAGCCGAAGCTTATGTAAGCTGTCTCCTGCAATCAACAAATACATTGATCAGATTTTCAATTTCATGGCATGGAAGAGAATATGATTGAAACAAAACAATAAGAAAGATGGTAAATTTCGTAATATCTCGGATCTGCAAATGCCTAAATATTCTGCTATGCACTACACACATTTTTAATGGGAAATTTTATTGAAATGGCCAGATATCGGAGATTTTAATAGTCAGTGCTAAATATAGAATAACCGGAAACTGGCGGTTTTTAACTGTCGGTTGTCATCATCGGCCGATGCCTATAAGTTCAAGAATTGTTGAAACTGGCAGAAGTATTTTTGCATCAGAAATTGTATGTTTGAAAAGGTAGTCTATTTGACCAGTTCCGAACCAGGTAAATTACACAATTCGTCAACTGCCAACGTAGGCCAAATCTGCACCAGTCATCCTTAAAACCGGAATCCCCCCCCTAGAATACCCCGAAATCCCCTCAGTATACACTGGAATCTCTCATAAATCTCCAGAAATCCCCACAGAATTCCAAATTAAATCTCCGTTATGTGACAAGTTGCAGATAGAATAAATTATGATAGAATATGCGGATTGCGAAACCCTTTTGTAGGTAGTTTGTAAAGTGCAATATTATTATTTACAAAATTGCTTATCAGCCTAATTACAAACCCCTTGAACATTGTGACACGACAGATTTGAAGCTCTGAGAGGGAAGGCCTTAACAAAAATTGGCTTTGGTGCTCTGCAGCTTACGTATAAATAGATTTCGGCGCCCGGATACCAATCCGTTCCATGTCCCAGTGGTACATAGAACACTTTAGCTCTCCGGCAACGAATTATACTTTCACCGATCAGGCCAATGGGGATCCCAACAGAGAGACAGTCCGATAATACCAGTTGGCCTACATCTTGTTTGCACTTAAGTAATTGTTAGTAAAAGGCACAGAAGGAACACAGAAAGAAATCTCCACTGGTCAACAGAGGCCTCCGTCTGGTCATGGTGATGTGGTATAAGTGCGATGTGTCCTCTTCAAAATCCTGTGGTACGTCGAACTTTGGACGAGTGAACTTTGCTTTTGGGACGGGTGGACCTCAGTTTGGGATGCGTGGACCTCAGTTTGGGACAAGTGGGTTTCCGATTGAGTGTGCATTGGGATGAGGTGCTACCGCTCGAGCTAGTTACATGTACATGTATGGGCCATGTTAATCAAGGACTCTTCCCATGGAAGTTCAACTATTTCTGGCTGGCCTCCGTGTACTGACTACTATTCATCCACAGGGGCGGCGGAAGCGCGTTAAAAGTGTGGGGGTGGATTTTTTTCTCAGGGTAACCGCAGGGTTGTAGGATTGAAAGCTTTGTGTAGGAGGGGTGGGGGGGGAGGGTAGGCGCGCGTTGGAGGAACATTTTGTCATCACATATATCATGAATACGGAACGAAATTAAATGCAACTCTGGAAAGGAAATACATGCACATGTTTTACCATAGTCCAAAGGACGTACCAAACCCAAAAATTATATTACGGAATTTGCGTCCAAGTTTGGACTAGTTTTACTATTACTATGGTCTGTTATGAATTGTTGTGAATTAGCGATGTGCAATATCTCAATATATAAAATGGACAGCGATGCCGACATTATTGTTATGTCAGAATACGTCCAGTTAGGGTACCCATCATTGGTGAAAAAAGTGGTGATGGGGGGTGGGGATGCCCCCTGTGCCCCCAGCTCCACCGCCCCTGTTCATCCACATACTTATGCTTCAAAACGGCCTGTATGCGTGGTTGTGTTCCCACATCTTACCTTTAGTTACTCTTGCATTGTGGAAGAGTTAAAACCTTAAAATCAACAAATTAAAGAGCATTTGGGGGGGGGGAGGCTTTAGGTGGGATTCCTGCACAAAGTTATTGCTTAGCTTTTTCGTTACTTGTCCGAACAATAGTTGTCGATATGTTTCAAAAGTGTCTGTTTTATTCTTTTGAGCCATTATGGGGACAGTTTGGAGTTGAATACCTCAATTGTCGGATTTCTCCTTAAAAAATCGAAAGTGAGTAAAGAAAACGAAAAGAAAAAAAAGGTAAAATTAGTTGAAAGATAAAATTTATAGTAATACTATGCAAAAAGGGTGATGGGAAAAATGGCAGTGATTCTCCACTCCGCCGAACACATAGAAATCTGGTTTTGTGTATATTTCACGGACAGCCGTCTTGTGTTATGTGAAGAAATTTTCATTATTTTGGCATGGGGAAGCCTCCTTGTATTTTATGAGGGACGCCATATTTTTCATTAAATTTTATAAAATACACAATGCCACTAAGTCAAGCTGAGATGTTCATATCCCAAACCTTTAATTTATAAAAAATATAGAAATATATGACTTTAAACACCCATAAATAATGGTTAGCCTCGTCTCACTCGACCCTCATCACAAAAATCAGTAACCCCATCCCATCATGCAAAGTATAGAAAAATATGGCTGCTGCACATAAAAGCATATTTCGAGAAATGACTGTACACCTGACAATCTCTTACCTTCTGTAATCAATAAAGGCTTAGTACTGGACAAATGACTGTACTCCTGACAATCTCTTACCTTCTATCATCAATAAAGGCTTAGTACCAGACAAATGACTGTACACCTGACAATCTCTTACCTTCTATCATCAATAAAGGCTTAGTACCGGACAAATGACTGTACACCTGGCAATCTCTTACCTTCTATCATCAATAAAGGCTTAGTACCGGACAAATGACTGTACACCTGGCAATCTCTTACCTTCTATCATCAATAAAGGTTTAGTTCCAGACAAATGACTGTACACCTGACCATCTCTTACCTTCTATCATCAATAAAGGCTTAGTACCAGACAAATGACTGTACACCTGACAATCTCTTACCTTCTATCATCAATAAAGGCTTAGTACCAGACAAATGACTGTACACCTGACAATCTCTTACCTTCTATCATCAATAAAGGCTTAGTACCAGACAAATGACTGTACACCTGACAATCTCTTACCTTCTATCATCAATAAAGGCTTAGTACCGGACAAATGACTGTACACCTGACAATCTCTTGCCTTCTATCATTAATAAAGGCTTAGTACCGGACAAATGACTGTACACCTGACAATCTCTTACCTTCTATCATCAATAAAGGCTTAGTACCGGACAAATGACTGTACACCTGACCATCTCTTACCTTCTGTAATCAATAAAGGCTTAGTACTGGACAAATGACTGTACTCCTGACAATCTCTTACCTTCCATCATCAATAAAGGCTTAGTACCAGACAAATGACTGTACACCTGACCATCTCTTACCTTCTGTAATCAATAAAGGCTTAGTACTGGACAAATGACTGTACTCCTGACAATCTCTTACCTTCTATCATCAATAAAGGTTCAGTACCGGACAAATGACTGTACACCTGACAATCTCTTATCTTCTATCATCAATAAAGGCTTAGTACCAGACAAATGACTGTACACCTGACCATCTCTTACCTTCTGTAATCAATAAAGGCTTAGTACTGGACAAATGACTGTACACCTGACAATCTCTTACCTTCTATCATCAATAAAGGCTTAGTACCAGACAAATGACTGTACACCTGACAATCTCTTACCTTCTATCATCAATAAAGGCTTAGTACCGGACAAATGACTACACCTGACAATCTCTTACCTTCTATCATCAATAAAGGCTTAGTACCAGACAAATGACTGTACACCTGACAATCTCTTACCTTCTATCATCAATAAAGCCTTAGTACCGGACAAATGACTGTACACCTGGCCATCTCTTACCTTCTATCATCAGTAAAGGCTTAGTACCGGACAAATGACTGTACACCTGACAATCTTTTACCTTCTATAATCAATAAAGTCTTTGTACCGGACAAATGACTGTACACCTGACAATCTCTTTTTAGTCAATATTCGTGTCTCAGCCATAACTCAGAAACGAGTATTTTTGCTTTTTCTGATAAGATTTGAGCAGTTTTTCCTTGCTTTGAAGATGTTCCAATGCTTTGTCAACTTTACGTGTTTGGGTGGATTGTACGTCCCAGCTGATTCCACAGATTTCTGATAGAGTTACCTGCCCCTTTATTAACAGAGTGACACACAGAATGTGCTCTTCCAGAAACATTCCTGGAAAAAGTAACATTTTTGGGAAGTGATGTTCTTTGTGTTCTATTAAATGCTTCTACTTTTTGTGTGTTGAAATTTTACTTTGTTTTTTGGAGCATTGCAGTTCTAGGTCTGTAATTCACACTGGCCCTCAGAATTTCAGATATACCTTCTACATGTACATCTTTTAAAGAAAAATCATATTTTTATACTGTACCAATGACCCAGACTTAGCTGGTGCTAACTCTAAAATATTTAGGGCCAAACGCAAATTTTACCCCCCAATCCCCAAAATTTGCATCTAAAACTGAAAATTTCATGCCCTATATGGTCTTCCATACTTTTACTCCACTGTGCATGTGCAGTGTCAAGGAGGTCTCGAAACTGGCGCCAAAAGTCATTCTTTGTTTGGCCCTCAATTCAGTTACATCTGACTGATATTTGTGCTTGTAAATCTCAGTTTTAATGATGCCAGACACATAATTATGAGAGAAATGGTGGATATAAGGAGGAAATAGAAGGAGGAGAGGAACAAACAGTGGAAGGAAATGTTCAGGGCTGTAACTTATAATTTTTTTTACGAAATTATTTCATGTTACCTATTTTCGAGGCATGACCCTGTTGTGGTCATTCTTGCTATGAATGTTCCATTGTTTGATCAGTGTTTCCTCTCTCCATTTCCTTTATTCCCCCCTAGCTATTCTCCCATGCTTTTGGCTTATTATTTTGTAATGTTTATTACTAAAATTTCCTGGGAGTTTTGGCTTGGAAACAGAATTTTTTTTTTTCTGTTTTTTCCCCATGTTTACGTCCTCACCCTTGGGTGTTTAGGCGTTTTGGTCGGCATCGACCATCTGATGTTCTGCAGTTTCTTCTCTGGAAGTCTCTGTTTTGCATCAGATAGTGTTTAAACTGGTAACTGATTTCGGGCCATGTTTACCAGTGCCTGGAGTAATGTTTCCGGTTTGTGTACACTTTTTGTTTATGTTGACAATGGTTACTTCTGATAGTGATTACTTGTCTTCTGCTTAGTTCAGATCATAGCAAGATACATTAATAATGTCCGTAAGTGTTACAAAAATTTTTTAGAATGATTTTAAAATTTTTTGAATGTTATAATGGATTATATTATATTATGTACATTTGTTTCAAGGGTTAGTGTGAGTAATATGACTTTGTATATTTTTTCATGTTGAAAAAATATTGTTCAAATTGTAATGCGAGGATATCTTCCTCTAATTTTCAGGTCATTGTGTTTCTTATAGTCAATGTATTCACACTAATTCTTGCTCTGTGTGTGTTGATTGCTATGAGAACATTGAAGATGTGTGTCACAGTATTTTGTTAGCAGTGAGGGGTCCATTACGGTCCTCTCTCTGCAGGGTAGCTCTATATTATCAGTTTCTTTTTCAGAATTCAGAGTGATGTTTCCGTGATGTCTTCAACAAGTGTGTCTCCGTCGTTGCAATATTAGGGCTAGCGGGAAGTGCTCAAGGTATTATGACCATTGCCAGGAGTTCACTAGTTCGATCGAAGGCATTGATCACCCGCTAGTCCGCCCAGTGTCGCAACCATTCACCGAATGGCTCAGCACCCAGGTTCGTCCGTCACAGTCCAGGGAAGCAGATTGGGTGATGCAAGCACTATAAAACATCGAATGTGCACACCCAGAAACGACAGATCCGAGGATAGTACGGAGGAAGCCTGTCAGTCCGGTAGCTAGCTCGTCCAGGTCCACCCGGACCACGAGCGAGAGAGGCCCCCTCTCTCTTACATCAACATCTGTGTCAGGATGTTGTTGTATGTTGTTCACTTAGTCAGAGCTTACATCCATTCCTCCTGCTCAGGACGCTCCGTCGCATGACAGTCCGACACGGCTGTTATATTGGCTTCCTCATCCTCATCAACACACACGACCGCACCTTGGCTATGTGACCACAGATTTCCAGGGGATTTTCGCATATTATATACATGTAAATGCAGGATTGAACGTTCCTGGTGCTCCTGCTTCGCCGACCAAGGAATACACGTCGACCAGGTCACTCCATCTGCTAGCCAAGGATACGAGACCTTTCTAGTTGGGACGTTCGCGTATTATATAAATGCAGGAATGAATGTCCCTGGAGCTTCCAGCAGATAATTACGTAGGACCGTGGCTCCACAGGTCTCATAGGGTAACATGAACAAGGTGTTGTTACCGTGATGTCTTTGTAAGTGTGCTTCCGTCGTCATAGTCAAATAAAGAGTTAGCGGCAAAAGTGCTCATGTAGATATGTCAATTGCCTGGAGTTCCCTGGTAGGATCGATGGCTTTGGCATCCGCTAGCTCTCCCGATGTCGCGACCATTCATCAAATGGCTCAGCACCCGGGTTCGTCCATTGCAGTCCAGGAAGGAGATTTGGGTGATGCGAGCACTATAAAATAAAATGTGCACACCCAGTGATGACAGATACGAGGATGGTACGGAGGAAGCCTATTAGTCCGGTTCCTAGCTCATCCAGGTCCATCCGGACTGCGAGCGAGAGAGGTCCCTCTCTCGTACTACAACATCTGGGTCCAGATGTTGTGGTACAAAACGTTCCTCAGTCGGAGCATACATCCACCGCTCGGGACGCTCCGTTATATAGACAGTCCGGAGAGACTGCTCTTTCGGCTTCCTTATCCTCACGGCAGCACACACGACCGCACATTGGCTACGTGACCAGTCATATTCAACCAACATCGCCGATCAGGGATTCTACGGCGACCAGGTCACGCCATCCGGTAGCCAAGGATATAAGGCCTTCATACTCTGGACGTTTACAAATAAGAAATATGCAGGAATCAACGTCCAAGGAGCTTCCAGCGGCTAAATCCTGTAAGACCGCAGCTCCGCCGACCTCTGTTACGGACGTGCTTTCGCAGATAGCACAAATTATCGCAGCATCCCAGCATCTGATAGTAACTCTGTCGGATCTAGAATTATCCGAGGAAGCTGGGTTGGTACGTTCCGCTGCAGGTTCAGGCACGGACGACCAAGTATTACAAGTGGTCCGACAGGATGGCGAAAGGGATACAGAGAAGTTGTATTTTTCCCTTTCGGAACAACATAATTGCCGTAGAGTGCATCGGGCATTATCTTCGGAAGTTGTACCACCGGACCAAATTGCTGCGTTGCCGGATAAGAGACTGATAGCGCCACTGGACTCTTATCGGTTTAGGGACCTCTTCCCTCAGTTTCCGATATAGTCCAGAAATGTCTCACAGACATTTGAACTATTGAATGACGCTATATATATATATATATATATATATATATATATATATATATATATATATAACTTGCTACCTAAATGGGCAGGTTGGGGTTCTTATCAGCAAATGCTCTACGTCTGCCTTTCATCAATTCAAGGAATAATTTCGAAACGGCAGGACAGAGCATTCCGAGAGTTTCTCTGCGTCTAGACGACCAGGCCAAAGACCTAGTATTGTCTATACTGTCGTCAATGTCAGTTCCAACCACCATGTTGGAAACGACAATATCGTCTAGCAGGGTAGCTTAGACGCATCATCATATACAGATCACCTTACCAGAGCGTTATCTTCACGTCTCAAAGGAAAAGAATTTCAGGATGTACATCCTCCTTAAGAGTTCTTTTAAGGGCCTCACGTACAACTCCATCCTTTTAGTGGCTGTATGGAGTTGGCGAGACGTGACGCAGCCCTAGCTACATCCACGCGTGTGGATAGTAAGGTTAAAAACTCTCTCAGAGTCGCTCCGGTCTCCAGAGAGTTTCTCTTCGACGGCAAGCTTTCTGCAATCTATGATAAGATAACTAAGAAAGCTTCAGACTCTCTGCTATTTAAATCCGCTTCCATATAATCGGATTCAGCGTAAAAAGTAGGACATGCACTTCTGGGGCGAATACGTCAAAGGGAAGTTTCTATAGAGGTTCCTATGCGTCCTCTAGGTCTTACTCTAGAGACCGGCAGGGTAGCGACTTAGGTAGGGTCTGTAATACTGGCCGAGGCATCCGGTCAGAAGCCCCTAGGTCGACGGGATGAGGTGCGGGACGTGGAGGACATGGTTTCTCCTTCCGCAAGCCTCGCAGGACCAGGAGGTAATGGTATTAACCTCTATCATGTACCAGTGAGCGGAAGACTGTGGAGTTTCTCAATCAATTAGGAGTAGTTCACGCACATTCCTTGAATTCGAGGGGTGATTTCGGAAGGATTAAATTGTTCTTCAAACGAAAACCTTGATTACTCGAAGCCCAAGAAGGACTCAGCTTCCGTCAAGTCTGCAGGGAAGAGGCTCGTTTCCATCAGACGTGGGGTCAAATACTTTGGAAAGTATTTAAATGCAAATGCAAATACTTTTCAAATTTTCAAATGCAAATGCAGCTGAAATTGTTCAAATGCAAATGCACTTGAAAATCAATTCAAATACTTTTCAAATACTTTCAAATACATGTACATTCAGAGGAAGAAGACTTGAATATTGTTGCAAGCATAATAAAGTGTATGGACTAAGTATTGAATGAATAAATTAATCAATAGATTTTTATCTCGAGTAATAACAAGGGTCCTAATCTACAATCCCCTCTAAAAAAACCCAAAAGCTTAGAATGGTCTTTTGACGACAGATCAAAAAATTAAGTTTGTTCAGTTACAGAAAATAATATTCAATTTCTTCTGCTTGGCATATAATTTCTCTTGTAGCTGTGCTGTATAATTTTTCACCCAGTGTTGAATGAGTATTCCTTAATCCACTTTCCACCTGTGTTATGCCCTAGACTGTATTCTGATAAAAAAAAATATGCTACTTCAGTTGATTCAAAAGACTTCAGTCGGCCTACCTGGACGACATTCTTCAGAGGTACGGCAATGAGTTAACACTTCAGAACGATGTGCAGAATCTGCTTCTATTGCTCCGATGTCTCGGTTTCATAAGTAAATGAGGAGAAGTCGGATCTGGTATCGTCCAAGTCATTCACCCACCGTGGGATGAGCTTCCAAAAGATCTCAAGATGCGTACTTTCATGTCATGGTACATCAGGCGTTCAGAAAGTACCTTCGCTTCTTCATCATAGGAGTCGTGTTTCAGCTCCGAGCAATGTGCTTCGGTCTGAATCTAGCGCCCTGGGCTTTCACTCGAATATTGTACTCGGTAATGACTCATTTCCGAGCTCATTTGTTTGCTATAACGTCGGCCTACCTGGACAACATTCTTCAGAGGTACGGCAATGAGTTAACACTTCAGAACGATGTGTAGAATCTGCTTCTATTGCTCCGACGTTTCCGTTTCAAAAGTAAATGAGGAGAAGTCGGATCTGGTATCGTCCAAGTCATTCACCCTCTGTGGGATGAGCTTCGAGATACACAACATTCTCGTTCATCTGCCGTTAACCAGAGCGAAATTAATCATTGTTATGCTCGCTATTGTTCTTGCTCAGACAAGGTCTCAGCGAGAGATCTCATGAGACTGATACGTTTGTGCTGAGCTGCCGCGATTTTATTCCAATGGGGCGGTTACGCACTTGTCCTCTCCAAAATTCTTATGATTCAGAATTTGAGGGTGAAGATTCTTTCGCTCGATACGGACATCTTCTTGTCAAATCAAGTGAATAAGAGATTCAGACTTGGGCAGATTTTCAGTGATTAACTCAGGGAGTTCCACTGCAATTGCCGGATCCTAGTTTTACAGTCTTGACGGACGCCACTCAAACGGGTTGGGACGTATCATTGAGCCCAACGGATTTGAAGTGCCAGGGTCTTTGGGATCCGTAGTTACTAATCAAGCACATAAACATCAAGAATGATGTCATTTAGGCTTGCGCTACGTTATTGGATGAACGTTATTCAGAATGCTCACGTGCTAATTCTGTCCGACAATTCGATGGTATTAGCGTATTTTCGGAACTAGAAAGCACTTTTTTCATGTTAACGGAATGAATCTTTCTGTTTGTACTAGATCATTAAGTTCTCCTATCAGTCCGTCGTATTCCGGGTCGTCTGAACGTATTAGCAGACTCCCTTCACGGAGGGGCCGCTTGTTGCGAGTATTCAATCAGATTTGCTACCAAGGAGAGCGGCCAATTGATCGACTTATTCGCGACGCATCTCAACAATCAGTTGCAGACGTATGTGTCACAATGTTTGGATCTTTGAGCGTTTGCAGTAGAGGCTCTATCGATCTCATGAGACGGAATAATCGGATGTGCGTATCTTCCAGCGCCGTTGATTCAGCAGATATTGCTCAAGTTATATATCTCAATGCAAAATTCTGTTGGTAGCATTTCTAGCTCCACAAAGACCGTGGATTAATCTACTCAGGCGTCTGTTGTGGGACATGCCGTGGAAGCTTCCTCCACATATTGGTCCATTCTATGGTCAGATGGATTCAATTTACTGTCAGTACTGCTTATGATAATATCTTCAATCAGCAGTCTGTGCTTCAGTTTTAAGCTCATGAAGTAAGAGTTCTTTCTACATCATGGGCTTACGCTAATAATGTTGCTATTACAGATCTAATGAGGGCTGCATATTGTTCTTAGCCCTCCACTTTCTCGAATTTGTATCTGAGAAATATTGAGTCCTTTTCTGCAGATCTGCATTGTTTAGGTCCGTTATTTTTCACTCAGAATGTCGTCTACTAAACAGTGACAACTATATGTGTATAGGCTTTCGGTTCTGGCAGTGACTCCTTCCTTCTGCCCTCTTTGCTCTGGAGTATTTGACCCAGGGCAAGGGGAAGGGGGGGGGGGGGGTGTTCCCTTAGGTCACCTGCTTTATAGTGTAAAGCAAGGGAATACCTCCCTTGGAGTCAGTAATTCCGAGTAGGTTCTGAGATGATTTTAAGGGTAAAGCCTATGTTTTCTCATCTGTGTAATATTTTTTAAGTGTTGATTGCTTCCTCCACATTTCGGTCCATTTTTAAAGTGTTGCTCAGTGTGAAGCGTTTGTATATGTCACATGTTAATCGGGCGTTAATATACAATCCTCGGACACTTTTAAATGAGTATATAAAGTCTCATTTCTCTGGACTTCCTTATTTATTGGCTTTCCTTCAAAAAATATTAGTATAAAGGGTTATACTGGATGTTAATAGAGATCATTGATGTTATTGTGCTCAATTACAGAAAGGTGTTGTGTCTTTCCTTTTTGATACAAATAAGAAAGATACATGTAAAGCCTCTCTCTCTTTTTCTCTTTTGAGGGGATAGTTCTGTTATATGTAATTGAGTCTATTGGATTTTCCATTATGTCCTAGGCCCTCCAACCTTTTTACTATTCAGCTAAGTCTGGGTCATTGGTACAGTATAAAAATGTTAAAAAATTTATAGTAATTTATATATTTTTTATACTTACCAATGACCCAGACGGGGATGGCCCTCCCATGAGTTGGGAACTCATACCTCCCCGCTGAGTACATAATGCTTACCAGGCACTGGTTGTAAGAATGACTTTTGGCGCCAGTTTCGAGACCTCCTTGACACTGCGCATACGCAGTGGAGTAAAAGTATGGAGGACCATATAGGACATGTAATTTTCGGTTTTAGATGCACATTTTGGGGATTGGGGGGTAAAATTTGTGTTTGGCCTTAAATATTTTAGAGTTAGCACCAGCTAAGTCTGGGTCATTGGTAAGTATAAAAAATATGTAAATTAGGCCTAAAAAAATAAATCTGTTTCTCAGGCCCTCCCACATGGTCTTTTTGGCTGCCGCATGCTCTCTTTTTATAACCAATTTAAACTTTTAAAAAATTAAAATTAAATGGTTTATGTCTGATATTTTGCCCAAGTTAAAAAAATTGATGAATAAAGCATTGCAAAGCCTTCTTGCACTCAAGGGATGAATTACACCACCAGCCATGCTATTCTGAAGATTATGATGCCTAAAACTTGAACCAAGAACATGAACTTTTGATGGCTAAGAAGTAATTACTGAAATAAAAAATAAAATAAAAAACCGCTCGCCCGCATGCATTTTCACAAATAGTGGCCTGAGAAACAGAAGATCTACTTTGTGTGGCCTTACTATAAATTTTTTAACTTTCTCCCAAATAGCCTGGTTTATATAACCAGTTGTTTTTTTATTCTACCTTTGCATACAAACGAATGTTACATTTCTGGTAGTAGTTTGCATTCTACTACATATGATATGTTGTTTTTAGCTCCAGTTTGACGTAGTCGAATTTGAGGTTATGCCACAGCCCGTCATCCATCTGTCCATCCGTCAACACTTCAATACAGCTCGGGCTAGAGGCCGTATTTATGAACTAATCTTCACGAAACTTCTTAGGTTCCTTTGTTATCACCGTGAGATGAGAATGAGTGTTTTTGAGTGCGACCCGAAATTCAAGATGGCCACCAGCAGCCATTTTGTACTGAAATTAGGTACAATCAGTTTTTTGTACAGAACTTCTGTATGAAAGTTCTGATTTTAATAAATTTTTGTATGAATGTTTAGTAACATGGAGTACATCACATATAATACAGGTTTTTTTCTCGTGCAGAAATTATGCAAATTAGATGAACTTTGATTTATTCAATGCTACATGTACTTACACTACTGTGCAAGTGACTGTTACATGAATATCCTAGGTCCGAGGTGAGACAAAAGTATTAAACCCACCCGAGATTATGCGGACAATGAAAGCAATAATTAAATTGGACAAGACATTTGGAGTGAAAGGGATTAACTCCAGAGAGCGTGATCTCAGCATTACATGTAATTGTGAAATAGATTAGACCAAATAAACTACTGCATGTTGATGTCACAGAATGTCAGAATGATAACCAGTCATCAATAATTTTCTGAATCTAATTTATGTACTTTTGTGTCAGAATGTTGCAATTTGTCAGAATTTAAAAAAAATATTCTAACTGATTAAAAATGTAAATATTTTATGAGTGTTGGTAATGGTAAGGCCAATGTCATTTCAATGAGTTGAGATTGTTGAGTTACAATGTATACATGTATTTTGACCACAAAATTGTGAGAGTCATGCAAAATATGACAATAAGTACATCCTTTTCGCTGAGGTGCCCTAGACATTAATTACAGCTGTAATCTGTTTGACCATGAATCACGGCGATTTTAATATCGTGTCAGACATTGACTCAAGAAACAATTGCCAGTATTAGTCTGTGACTTCTCTTAGATCTTGACTGAAGATATCGTGGACCTGGGATATTTACGTAATGTGGTGTATACACAGAAAGTGTGCATGTCAATACAGCTCTGGCTAGGGGCTGTATTTATGAACCGATCTTCACGAAACATCGTGGGTACCTTTGTTCTCACCGTGGGATGAGAACTAGTGTTTTTGGGTGCGGTCTGAAATTCAAGATGGCTGCTGGTGGCCATTTTGTACCGAAATTGTATAAATCAGTTTTTTATACAGAACTTCTATATGGCTCAGGCTAGAGGCTATATTTATGAACTGGTCTTTACGAAACTTCTTGGGTACCTTTGTTTTCACCGTGGGACGAGTGTTTTGGGTGTGGTCTGAAATTCAAGATGGCTGCCGGTAGTGTCCAACCGATTACCAAAATTGGTCGCTGACCGATTACCGGTTATTTGAGCCCACAATCGGCCGATTCTGATTGTAATACCGTGCACTACAAGACAAGTCGAGGCACGAAAGAACTGCATTAAACTGAACATTTTTCGAAGTGTTAAACTTCGTTGACTGGGTTCCCAGTAAAATTACCAGTCACGCACACTTGGGTGGTAAACATGGCTCTCAGAGCCACGTTTACCACCCAAGTGCGCACGACTGGTAATTTTACTGCGACCTGAGTCAATGGAGTGCATCCTTCACTTTTCCGGTATGAACTGGCGATAGCTGCAAGTGTGCTCAGTCGTAAGCTTTACATTCGTTTAACACGTATATCCCGTAAAGGGGCTTGTAGAGAGATTAGGAATACACATTGTGATTGTATCTCAACTTTATTGAATGGTATCATCGACATCATTTTACATTAACAATTGAACAATTGCAAAAGATAATAAAATGCGATTCAGAAAAATCACAAATTGCTTGGCAACAATCGGTTGAACCGATGTTTCAGGAGCTGTTGCCGTTGTCATCCGATTGCCCATAATCGGCCGATTGTGGTGGCCGGTTCCGATCATCGGTTGAACACTAGCTGCCGGTGGCCATTTTATACCAAAATTAGGTACAATCAGTTTTTTGTACAGAACTTCTATATGAACGTTCTGATTTGAATAAATTTTTGATTGAATGTTTAGTAACATGGAATACATGAACATCACTTATAATACAGGTTTTTTTCTCTTGCAGAAATTATGCAAATTAGATGAACTTTGATTTATTCAGTGCTACTTATACACAGTAAGTGCGCATGTCAATACGGCTCGAGCTAGAAGCTGTATTTATGAACCGATCATCAGGAAACTTGGGTACCTTTGTTATCACCTTGGGATTAGAATGAATGCTTTTTGGTGTGGTCCAAGATTAAGATGGCTGCCGGCGGCCATTTTATACAGAAATTAGGTACAAATTACAATTACGTTTTTTGTACAGAACTTCTTATGAAGGTTCTGATTTGAATAAATTTTTGAATGTTTAATAATGTGGAATATATCACATATAATACAGGTTTTTTTCTCGTGCATAAATTATGCAAATTACTTCACCTGTACATTTGTTACAGACTATGGTCTGTATTTATGTACAGACCGTTACAATACTTTATACGTACCTTTGTTATTAGGTCATTACCGAGATGTGTGTCATTGCTGTGTCACATACTATACATGTACATGTTGTACACAAGTTGATGTACAGTGTCGTCACTTTCATTATTTTTTAAATATCCATTATTGGTGTCTAGAGGAAACTTCCTTTCGATTTCAGACCAGTCAGCCGAACCCAGATGGCCACCAGTGGCCTGTTCATTATGGTGGCCTTCTTGAATTTGGTTTCTGCCCAATAACTAATGAATGCTGACTCGAATCATTTTTATTTTTTAATTATGCATTGTTGGTGCCTCGAGGAAGCTTCCTTTCGATTTTGGACCAGTGAGCTGAACCAAGATGGCCACCAGTGGCCATTTCATTATGGTGGTCATCCTGAATTTGGTTTCCGTCCAATAACTAATGAAGGCTGACACAAATCATTTTTAGCTCAACTTTGGCGAAGCCAAATTTGAGGTATTGACATGGCCCGTCGTCCGCCTGTCCATCCGTCATGCCGTACACACGGCTTGGGCTAGAGGCTGTATTTATGAACCGATCTTTACGAAACTTCTTGGGTACCTTTGTTATCACCGTCAGACGAGAACGAGTGTTTTGTGGTCTGGTCCAAAATTGAAGACGAACGCTGGCAGCCATTTTGTACAAAATTAGGCGTGCAATCAGATTTTTGCGCAGAACTTCCATATGAAAGCTCTGATTTGAATAATTTTTTGTATGAATGTTTAGTACCATGGGATACATCACATATAATACAGGTTTTTATCTCGTGCAGAAATTATGCAAATTAGATGAACTTTGATTTATTCAGTGCTACTTATACACAGTAAGTGCACATGTCAGTACGGCTCGGGCTAGAGTCTGTATTTATGAACCGATATTCATGAAACTTCTTGGGTACCTTTGTTATCACCTTGCGATGAGAACGAGTGTTTCTGGGCGTGGCCCAAAATTCAAGATGGCTGCCAGTGGCCATTTTGTACCGAAATTAGGTCCAATCAGTTTTTGGCTCACCGAAGGGAGCTTAACTTATCACTTGCCCTCCGTCATCGTCCGGCATCCGGCGTGAACTTTACATTATCGATTTCTCCTCCCAAACGACTGGACCAAATTGAACCAAATTTGGTGTGCATGTTCCTTATCATATGTCAATTCAAGTTTGTACAAATAAACTTTCCGCGTCCACAAGGGGCACCACAGGGGGCATTACTCTGATAGCACCCATAAATGTTTTTTTTTAAAATTAAAAAAATGTTCTTCTCCAGAACCATCATTTAGAATCTTTTGATATTTGGTATATAACATCTCTGTTGGGATCAGATTCAAGTTTGTTCAAATTGAGTCACTGGGTTAATAATTGGGCTCCCTGTAGGAGCCTGAATTTTAACTTAGTGAAATATGAGGAAATTTCTTTAAAAATCTTCTTCAGATCCACTAGTCAGAATGCTTTCATATTTGGTATACAACATCTATGGGGGGGGGGGGGGGGGGGGGGGCGGGGGGGGGGGGGGGTCAGATTCAAGCTTGTATAAATCGGGTCCCTGAGTGAGTATTTGGGCTCTCTATTGGAGCCCAAAGTTTAACTTCGTGAAATTTGAGGAAATTTCTTTAAAAATCTTCTTCTTCAGCTCCACCAGTCAGAATCCTTTCATGTTTGGTATACAAATCTACAGGGGGGTCAGAATCAAGTTTGTTCAAATCGAGTCCCTGGGTTTATATTTGGGCTCCCTATGAGAGCCTGAATTTTAACTTGATGAAATATGAGGAAATTTCTTTAAAAATCTTTTTCTTCAGATCCACCAGTCAGAATGATTTTATATTTGGTATACATCATCTATAGGGGGGTCAGATTCAAGCTTGTATAAATCGGGTCCCTGAGTGAGTATTTGGGCTCTCTATTGGAGCCCAAAGTTTATCTTCGTGCAATTTGAGGAAATTTCTTTAAAAATCTTCTTCTTCAGATCCACCAGTCAGGATTCTTTCATATTTCGTATATACATTTGTAACATCTCAAGAGGGATCAGATTCAAGTTTGTTCAGTTTGAGTCCCTGGCTTATTATTTGGGCTCTCTATGGGCAGGGTTGGGGGGGGGGGGGGGGGGGGGGGGCAGGGGGAGCATGTTAGGTTCAGGTTTGTTCAGATCCATGTCCATAAAATTTGCCTTTGCATGGCTTCATTCCTTTGTAGTGTTGATGAACCATGTCTAACTGAATGTGACCCCAAACACTTCTTTGAACCACTTTGGCCGGTGAGCGATTAAGGCCCCTTGGCCTTTTGTTTGTACACAACTTCTATATGGCTCAGGCTAGAGGCTGTATTTATGAACCGATCTTTACAAAACTTCTTGGGTACCTTTGTTATAAATGTGGGACGAGGACGAGTGTTTTGGGGTGCAGTCCAAAATTCAAGATGGCCGCCAGCAGCCATTTTTGTACCAAAATTTGTGCAATCAGGTTTTTGTACAGAACTTCTGTATGAAAGTTCCGATTTGAATAAATTTTTGTATGAATGTTTAGTAACATGGAATACATCATATATAATACAGATTTTTTTCTCGTGCAGAAATTAAGCAAATTAGATGAACTTTGATTTATTCAGTGCTATGCGTTAACCATTATTGATTTGTGTCTGGCATCTTCATGGCATCTTCAATCAAAATGAGAATTTTTTTGCACAGATGTCAGTTTAGATATTTACTGACAAGGGCCAAACAAAAGAATGATGCTTTGCGCCATTCCTGGTCTCTTCCTGGTTACTGTACATGCTCAGTACTAATAGCAGCGTTATTCACGAGGTCGTAAACTTTGATCTCCGACACATATGATTAAGAAAAGAAATGTGTTGTAACTGGACTGGAACATCCTTCAATATCATTTCGAATCAGGTTCACCTGGTAAATTAGTGGTGACAATGAAAGAAAATATGGCGGAAAAAAATTGTAGAAATGCAGAGTTTTAATATTTTTATACTGTACCAATGACCCAGACATAGCTGGCGCTAACTCTTAAAATATAGGGCCAAACACAAATTTTGCCCCCCAATCCCCAAAATTTGCATCTAAAACTAAAGAAAACATGTCCTGAAAGGCCCTCCACACTTCGCCCCCACTGCGCATGCGCAGTGTCAAGGACGTTCCGAAATTGGCGCCATTTATTATTCTAAGTTTGGCCCTTCATCAGTTAACATCTGACTGATCTTTGTGCTTTTAAATCTCAGTTTAAATGATGCCAGACACATAAATATTAGTGAAATGGTGATTCTAAGGAGGATAGAAAAGGAGGAGAGGAAACGAATGTGTGACAGAATATTATCAGAGCTGTAACTTAAAATTTTTTAATGAAATTATGTTAAGTTACCTATTTTCAAGGCAGCAGCCATTTTGTTGTCATTCTGATTGTTTAGTTACACTGTTTTTTCAAGTGTTTTCCTCTCTCCCTGTCCTTTAAGTTCCCCCTTGCTATTCTCCCATGCTTTTGGCATAGTTTCTGTAATTATTATTACTAAAATTTCTTGGGAGTTTTAGCTGAATAACAGAATGAATTCTGTTCTTTCCCCATGTTTACGTCTTCACCTACGGGTGGTTAGGCGTTGTGTTCTGCATCTACCATCTGATGTTCTGCAGTTTCTTCCCTGGAAGTCTCTGTTTTGCATCAGATAGTGTATTTTTGGTAACTGATTTCGGGCCTGGGTGCCTGGAGTCTTATTTTAGTGTTTTTACACTCATTGTTTACATTTACAACAGCCCTCTGTGTGAGGGGGGGGGGATTTCGAAATAATAATATCTTTATGTTATTTTAATCATAACTAGATACATTATTATTGTTCGTAAGTGTTGAATAAATTGTTTAAAATATTTTTAAAATTTTTGTCCACACTTAGGCTTGGGATCCATTGGGGCTCAACGTTACTTTTCAGAAACTTGGGCTGTTCTGAAAAAATATTTTTTCAAAATATTTTGATTTCAATTATTTTTTCTATATTAATGGATCATATTATTATTATGTATTTTGATTGCCAGGGGTTAGTGCGAGTACCAGGACTTGTTTTCTTTTCACATTGAAAGGATATTGATCAATTGTTTTAAGAGGAAGTCTTCCTCTGACCTTATTATCATTCTATATGTGGTCAGTGTACTCGCATTAACTCCTGTTCTGTATCGTATGATTTCGATGACAATATGGGAAGCGTATGTCACGGTATGTTGTTGGGGATTTGGACACTCCGGTCCTTTCCCCGCAGGGTCACTCTACTTTATCAATTTCTATTTCAGACGATCAAGATTAGGGTGATGTATCTGTGATGTCTTCCAACAGTGTGCCTCCGTCGTCACAATTAATGAAGGGCTAGCGGAAAAGTGCTCATGTAATACGCCAATTGCCTAAGAGGACCCTAGTAGGTTCGACGGCCTTTGACGTCCGCTAGCTCGCCCGGTGTAGCGTCCATTCACCGAATGGTTCGGCAGCCGGGTTCGTCCGTTGCGGTCTAGAAGGAATTTTGGGGTGATGCGAGCACTA
The DNA here is from genome assembly GCA_031216915.1 of Pictodentalium vernedei. Taxonomy (NCBI): domain Eukaryota; kingdom Metazoa; phylum Mollusca; class Scaphopoda; order Dentaliida; family Dentaliidae; genus Pictodentalium; species Pictodentalium vernedei. Next base: position 20,248,209 of record CM062294.1, read on the forward strand.
TAAAATTAACTTAATGCACACCCAGTGACGGCGGATCGGAGGGAGAACGGAGGAAGCCTTTTAGTCCGGTTCATAGCTCGTTCCGGTCCATCCGGACGGCAAGCGAGAGAGGCCCCTCTCTCGTTCAACAACATCTGGCCCCAGATGTTGTGGTACGAATGTGTCGCTAGCGGAGCATACGTCCGTCGCTCAGGACGCTCCGTTGTATAGGCAGTCCGCTGAGACTGCTAAGGCTTCCTCTTCTCGTCAGCGCACACGACCGCACCTTGGCTGCGTGACCGCCGATATATTACCAGCTTCGCCGATCAAGGATTCTTCGGCGACCAAGTCACACCATCCGGCAGCCAGGGATTCGAGACCGATGGACTCCGGACGTTCGCATAGGAAGTATGCGGGAGCCATCTGATGCGGAGCTGCCCTCGGCGAAGCAGCGATAGACTGCGCCTCCGCAGGTCTCGACGCCGGACATTCTTGTGCACATAGCACAGCTTATCGCAGCATCCCAGCAGCCGACAGAAACGGTGTCGGATCGAGAATTATCCGACAGCGCTGGGTCGGTAGCCGGGGACTCGAGGCCTGCAGACTCCGGACGTTCGCATAGGAAGTGTGCGGGAGTCAACGTACACGGAGCTTCCAGCGGCAATGCATCGTAAGTCCGCTACTGCACAGGCCTCGGGAACGGACGTGCCTTCCTTAATAGCACAGTTTATCGCAGCATCCCAGCATCAACCGAATCTGTCGCATATATTTTATCCGACGATGCTGGGTCGGGACGCTCCGCGGAAGCGGGTACGGACGTCCGAAAGTTTCATCCGGTCCGACGGGATACCGAAAGGGATTCGGAGGATTTCAAGCTTTCCCTTTCGGAACAACATATGCTGCGATGCCGGATAAGAAACTGATAGCGTCGGTGGACTTAGAAATTTTTGGTTCGGTTCAGGGACATCGTCCCTCAGTTCCGACATAGTCCAATAATGTCACACAAACTTTCGAATTATTGAACGACGCTATATATATATTATTATTTTATGCTTGCTATCCAAGCATTTCTGGTTTCTTGTTCGAAGAGTTATGGAGATGTCTTTCAAAAGTGTGCCTCTGTCGTCATAGTTAATGAAGAGTTAGCGGCAATAAGTGCTCATGGAATATGTCTATCGCTTACGGAGTGACATTCGCTAGCTCACCCGGTGTAGCGTACATTCATCGAATGGTTCGGCTGCCGGGTTCGTCCGTTGCGGTCTAGGAAGGAGATTTGGGTGATGCGAGCACTTTAATTACTTTAGTACTCACCCAGTGACGGCAGATTGAGGACAGATCGGAGGAAGCCAACAACATAGGGGACCGCATGTTGTGGTTCAGATATTTTACATTCGGAGCATATGTCCGTTGCTCGGAACGCTCCGTTATATTGACAGTCCGAGAGACTGTCTTTAATGCTTCCTCATCCTCACAGCAGGGCACACGACCGCACATTGGCTACGTGACCTCGAGTATCCGATCAGTTTCGGCATTCAGTGATTCCACGGCGAATAGGTCGCGCCATCCGGTAGCCAAGGGACACGAGGCCTATACACTCCGTTCGCTCGCATATTGGAAGTATGCACGGGGTAACGATCTCGGAGCTTCCTGCGGCAATGCATCGTAAGACCGCTTCTCCTCAGGCCTCAGTGACGGACGTGCTATCCGAGTTAGCACAGTTGTTTCGCAGCATCCCAGCATTTGACAGTTTCTCGGTCGAATCAGGAATTATCCGACGGCGCTGGGTCGGTGCGGTCCGCGGTTGCATCAGCTACGGACGACCGAACGCTTTATAGGGTCCGACAGGATGCCGAAAGGGATTCGAAAGATTTCGAGTTTTCCCTTTAGTAGTATCGGAAGATGCCTTTCATATCTTCTGGCATTTCTTCCAGTGATTATTTTTCGGACTTCATTGCTGCGATCTTGGATAAGAGACTTATAGCGTCATTGGACTCGGATTTTTCGATCGGTACAGGGACATTGTCCCTGACTTACCGACGCAGTCCAATATTGTCATTACAACATGTGTTTTATTTTTCGACGCTATATATTTATATATATATACAAGCCTGCTACTAAGCATGATAGTTTAGTTTCTTGTCCGCGTGGCTCATTCTGCCATTTTATCATTTTTACAAATAGTTTATTTTGGCAGAGCAGGGCATACCGAGAGTTCATATGCGTCTAGACGGTGTGATTAAAGACTGCATATTTTCTTTTTCTCCATTTATGTCTTTTCCAATTTCAATGTTGGGAACGACATTATGTATAGTAGACTTAACTTAGACGCTTTATTATACGTAATCCGCCTTACTGAGGCGTTATCATTACATCTTCAAGAAAAGATTTACGGGATATTATTCTCAATGTATTTCTTTTGAGGGCAGTAGTTTGTTCACGTATAACTCCGCCCTTCAGTGGCTGATTGGAGTTGGTTAGACGTGACGCAGCCCTAGCTACATCCACGCGTGGATAGTAAGGTTAAGAACTCTCTCAGAGTCGCTTCGTTCTCGGAGGAGCTTCTCTTCGACGGCAACTTTCCGGCAATCCATGAATTGCTCGATTTATACATTCTCTTGTCTATCTAGTGTTACAAGAGATTCAGACTGGGGCAAACATTCGGTGGTTGACTCAGAGAGTGCCGCCGCAGTTGCCGGACCCGAGTGTGGCTGTTATGACGGTTGCCAGTCAAACAGATTGGGATATATACTGATCCCTACGGATTCGAAGTGCCAGGGTCTTTGGGTTCCGCAGTCTTTTAGCTATCAGTTTAACTTCCGCGGAATAATGTTTTTTAGGCTTGCTTTATGTCATTGCATGAACATTATTCAGAAACGCATGCCCAAATTCCTGTCCGTTAATTCGACAGTAGTGGCGTATCTCCGGAACCAGGGAGGCACTCTTTCGTTTCCGTTATTCAATTTAATGGAAAGAATCCGTCTGTTGGTTATAGTACACCAAGTTCAGTTTTGGTCCGTCATATTCTGGGTCGTCTGATTGTTTTATCGGACTCCCGTTCTCTTACGGGTCGCTTGTTGCTGTCAGAATGGACTCTCATCAAACAAGTATTCAATCAGATTTGCTATCTATGGGAGCGCCCAATGATGTTTTATTTATGACACAGCTTGCTAATCAATTGCAGACGTATGTGTTGGCTTGTCCAGATCTCTGAGCTAATACTGTTAACGCTCTATTGATCTATAGGACGGAATGATAGGATACGCGTATCCTCCGGCGCTGTTGTTTAGCAGGTATTGCTAAGATAAACAACCACAATACATTTCTGTTGATAGCATCTCTATCTTCACAGAGATCATGAGTAATTTACTCTCTTGTCTACTGTGGATCTTAACGTGAAATCTTCCTCTATGTGAGGATCTTTTTTCACTGGGTAAATCGTGTCATCTTTATCACAACCAGCAAGGTCGCAACCTTCATGTATTCCGTTGTGTGGTCCGTATTGCATTGTAAGCACTGTACTGGACGAGCTTTGGACGCGATTTCTTGCTATAGGAGATCCTCTTCTTCGCTATTCTATACGACTAAAGTGGAGGCTCTTCCGTCGTGGTGTAGGGATCATTATGTTCATATTGTTGATCCCTCCATACTACTCATTGCTATTTTTTAGTATACTTGTTTCACAAGATCTACTGCAGCCTGTTATTATTTAGGTTATAGGTATATGTTACCTCATACCTATGCACTCTACGATAGTTTACAATTGAGTCTTTTGTCTCTTTATCTAAGTCAGTTAGTAACTTTTTGATAAATAGACTTAGAATCTTTAGATTAAATTCCTATACGGATTTTAACTTCGGTTCTTATTTAGCTAAGTAATCATTTGAGCCTCTGGAAACAGTAGTTTTCAAATTCTGACCTTTTAGACAGTAATTCTGTTGGTTTCTCTTTTACTGTAGAGTCAGTGAGTTTCATGCACTATCGATGGATGATTTTCACTTTCGTAGTTTCGGAATCAATACTTCCGTTACTATTTAGGTTGGATTGTTGCATAAGAGTTAGGCTCCTATTATCCGGAACCTATTATTTTAAGGTCCTTCCGTCTTCGTATGGGCATAGGCCTTTACTCTTTCCGGGTACAGTTTATGTATTTATAAACAGATATCTGTTTATTACAAGGGCGTAAGCTTCTTCTGTCTTTGATGTCTATTAGAAGGACGTTACGCTCCATTTTATTGTTAATGGATTCTATTAACTAGCGTACTGCTTATGGTATATCATTGACTTAGCAGTTGTGCTTAAGATTTCGGCTCATGAAGTAAGAGTTCTTCTACTTCTTGGGCTTACATTAATAGTGTTGCTATTATAGATTTTTGAAGGCTGCTCATTGCGCTCAGCCATCCACATTCATGAATTTTATCTCAGAAATATCGAGTCCATTTCTGGAGGCCTCTATTGTTAGGTCTATTATCTACTGCTCAGAATGTCATTCACTTAACAGTTGCTACTATAGCTAGGTAGGCTGTCTGTTTCGGCAGTGTCTCCGTTCGGCTGCCCTCTTCGCTCTGGGCTATTTGACCCAGGGCAAGAAAAAAAGGGGGGGGGGGGGGGGAGGGTGTTCCCTTGGGTCACCTGTTTTTACTATGAAAACAAGGGGATACCTCCTCCGGAGTTAGTAATTCTGAGCTGTTATTGGGATGGTTGTTTAGTGAGAAGTTTAAGTTTATAAAATTCATTCAAGTCTTAGTTTTTAAAGTATAGCTTTTGAATATTGCATATGTCAACGGACATGATTATGCAATTCTCAGACACTTTTAGGAGTATAAGTGTCTCTATTCTCTAGACTTACTTTATTATTGGCTTACTTTAAAAATTATTAGTATAAGGATTATTGGATATTAATAGAGTACATGGATGTATGAAGCTCAATTTTTGGAAGGTGTTGTATCTTTCTAATTTATCATAAATAAGAAAGATACATGTGAGGCCTATTACTTCTTTTCCCTACAGGGGATGACTCTATTTTATTTTATTGAGCGTATTCCATTTTGCTCTATGTCCTTGGCCCTCCAGCCTTTTTACTATTCAGCTATGTCTGGGTCATTGGTACAGTATAAAAATGTTAAAAAATTTATAGTAATTTATATATTTTTTATACTTACCAATGACCCAGACGGGGATGGCCCTCCCAGGAGTTGGGAACTCTTGCCTCCCCGCTGAGTACATAGCGCTTACCAGGCACTGGTTATTAGAATGATAAATGGCGCCAATTTCGGAACGTCCTTGACACTGCGCATGCGCAGTGGGGGCGAAGTGTGGAGGGCCTTTCAGGACATGTTTTCTTTAGTTTTAGATGCAAATTTTGGGGATTGGGGGGCAAAATTTGTGTTTGGCCCTATATTTTAAGAGTTAGCGCCAGCTATGTCTGGGTCATTGGTAAGTATAAAAAATATATAAATTACTATAAATTTTTTTAACTTTCTCAAGAATCACGGACAGTGAAATCAAAGTCAAATCTGATAATCGTCTTTTAGATGATTTATTTGGTCTATTGTTGAACGCGGGGGCAAAACTTGTGTGAGATATCTATGGACGAACAACCCTGCACAATTTGAGATTACCTTTTTTTACCGTTTACTTAAAAAAAAAATGAAGCTAGCATGAGGAAGAGGAGTTGTGGTGTGATGAATTGGCCGTTTGCTACCCATGCTTCCCTCTATGTAGGGATAAGGGTACATGAGGACTTGATGATTCTGCTGAGGAAAGGGAGTGTGTGGGGGGGGGGGGGGGGGTGGGGCATCTTTTTTCTTTTTGTTGATCTGATTTTCAAAATTTGCGGTGAATAATTAATTTCTTTTTCAACTGTCACCCCAATGCATATTTTTTTTACAGAACACCAACTATCTCTTGAAATTTAAACTTTCTTTACAAATAGCTGAGCATTCTGATGTCTTAATTCGCACACAACACTTTCAATACACAGTCAGTTCGGTACTCTGTGGAGAGCGTTCTTTGTTTCCAACCATGCTTGTCTTCTCATAGTTCTTCCCTAAGAACAGCTGCGATTCATACATAGTAGGCTAAAAATTCTCGAAATGAAAATGTCATTACTTCTGCCTTCTCAAGGTTTAGCAGTCTTGAATCAACCTGCATGATTTTCTCATCAATCTTCGAAAACAAAAATCACGTAAATACTTGTATTGTCGTGAAATGAATTGATAAGGGGGTGTGGGGGGGGGGGGGGCAGATCAATGAACATCATCTCGTCCTCTGAGTATCTGCATTCTAATATTTAATTGCCACCTTATGTCAGTAGGAGTTGCGACTGAATTACTGTTGATTGCCTGTTTCAAGAACTGAATATCAATCAGCCGCCGCACGTTACAATTCTGCAGAAATCGCGATACACTGCCATGCATGAGATGTGATTCTCTGATGATTTGCTGCTCTAACCTAACGTGCTATTATTTCAAATTAGTGCAGAATATGGGACAGGACTTCTAGTTTTAACTGTACAGGCACCACCTGGGGGCCGAATCAAAAATCCAAAACATGCAGATCTACAGACCCAACCTGAACACATGAATACACTTTCAGCAGGTCGTATTAAAATTCTTAGGAGCCTTTTGCCGGAAACCAATTTATACTCTAACAATAAAATTGGCACTGCTGTGTCGGGAAGTTCCGAATCGAAAATCTGAAACCTTTATGCACATCTAGAGAACCTACCGGAACATATGAACACACTTTCAGCACTTCAAACTAAAACACCTCGGAGCCTTTTGCTAGAAACCGATTCTTAAATAACCAAAGTGGCAAAAGATATTCTGTAATTTCTCCTCTTGAAGGTAATGAGATTGACACATTCTGTTATATGTTTTACAGGGACTTAGCATGTAGTGCATCAAATGGATGACCCATTGTAAGTTAAAATGATGTCTTCCCAGACACACCAAGAAAAGATTGCAGAGCAGTAAATTTACAGAGTAAACTGAAGAGTATAAAGAAAAACATCAAAGTATACAAACAGCAGCCAAACATTAACATATTCTTCCTGACTGACAGAGAAACTGAATTAAGCAAATCAAAGAAACAGTAGATTCCCCAATCAAGGAGTAAGAAGCATTATAGAAGAAACAGGTGGAGACAGTGGATCACATGATCTGTGAAACTTGATAGTCCAACAGGCATTCATCCATACAGGTAGTACCTTCCACATACACACAAGGAAGATAACAGGACAGCCATTGTGGACTGGTCACTTTTAGAGCTGTAGGTTAACCGAAACCGAACCGAGGTTTTTAGTTTTTTTAAAAACCTGAAACCGTCGACATCCCGTAATCTAAGGTTTTTTCGTTTTTTATTAAATACTCTCTTGCTGCAGAAATTCACAGAATGTAGCCATCCCAGAGTAGCGAGAGTACCCAGACACTGCCAATGGCAGTGTCAAATTCACAGAATGTAGCCATCCCAGAGTAGCGAGAGTACCCAGACACTGCCATTGGCAGTGTCTGGGTACTCTCACCTCTCTGGGAAGGCTACATTCTGTGAATTTCCGACATTTCAGTTTAGTTGTGTTTGCAGCTTTCCTCAAGTTGCATGTAGGTGTCAGATCTTGAAAAATGGCCAAGCACAATAAAAGTTCTGTATATTTAGGTAATTATTATATTGGCCTTCCTGATTCTTCATGTATTATAGCTTATTTCGGGCATTCATTGAGTTTCATTCAATTTCACTACCATTCAGTTATGACTCCGGACATAAGAATGAGTTTTATTGAATTTTACTTGGCCTCATGAACAAACCGAAAACCGAACCGAACCGAGGTTTTTCTCCACCTGAAAAACCAAAACTGAAACCGAACAAGAAATTTAAAAACCTACAGTTCTAGTCACTTTCTACAGGTGTGCAATATTTCCATGGATACAATAATCTTAGATTTAAAACACCAATTATAGGAATAATCATCAAAAATTTAACTAATGAAGCACCCGGTACAACTCTGTAACAGTCTAACTCCCCCTTCCACCCCCACCCCAGAGGAAGGTACATGTACATGTAGTACTTTCCACACAGGGAAGACAAGCTGGTTTACAATAGGCCCCACAAAGTAGAACTTCTGTTTCTCTGGACATCTTTTGTAAAATTGTATTTGGGCTGATTGTTTTTAGCTCACCTGAGTGAAAGTCAATGATCAATCTCCGTCCGTTGTCTGTCATCCGTGAGTATGGTATTTGAAGAGCACTTACTCCTCCTAAACTGCTTAACCGATTTCAATTAAATTTGAGGTGGTGGCTTTTTCTGAAATCACATTTTGTTTTTGCCCAAATCAACTTGCCCAACCTCAAAGGGAGGGGGTTGGGGGAAAATGCTCCAAATAAAAAAAAGAAAATTTACTTCTCATTAACCAGTGAGTAGAGTGACATGATATTTCCTTTTGAGGAATTAAGTTTGCTCAAACAGAATGTGTGGAGCAAAATCTGCCCCTGTAATGGGAGGGGCAAGATTTTTGGCCCCACCCCAAATTTCCATTTTCAGAACCGATTTAAACCAAATTGATCTGTGATATTATTGAGTCATAAGTACTTGATACATGCAAAAAAGAAATTTCCTGTGTCCCCAGGAGCTAAAAATAGAAATATTTTCAAACGCTAATATTTCTCAATACATATTTTTGGTATACAATGTGGTCTCAATACAGAAGCCTGAATTTTAACTTATATGGGGAATGATGTTTAAAAATCTTCTTCAGAACCACCAGTCAGAATCTTTTAATGTTTGGTATACATCATTGTTATGAGGGTCAGGTTCAAGATTGTTGAAATCAAGTCCAACAGTTAATATTTGGGCTTCCTATGGGTCGGCCTTCAGATTACCCCATTTCACACCATTTACAGGTGTGCCCAAATTAGAGAATATTTGGGCTTCCTATGGGCAGGCCTTCAGATTACCCCATTTTCACACCGTTTACAGGTGTGCCCAAATTAGAGAAGATGTGAAAACATCAAGAAAAATATATAAATTTTCTGTGATCTTCATATTTTGAGAATAACTTCCGTCATAATATGATCATAGAAACACAAAGAAAGGCATGGTAATAAAACGTAACAGGATAAGGCTGTTATTTCTGGTTTTAAGGTCCCCAAATTAGGACAAAACAGTATGCCCAAAATAAAGGAATTAAAAGGCCTGCCTATGGAGCCTAAATTATAACTTAGAGCAATATGGGGGATAATCTTTAAAAATCTTCTTCTGATCCACTGGTCAGAATCTTTTGATATTGGTATACAGCATCCGTAGGGAGGTTAGATCTGATTATGTCTCCCGTTCCCAGAAGGGAGACATATTGTTTTAGTGCATATTCTTCTTCTTCTTCTTCTCATACAAACTTTGTCCGGGCCATAACTTTTTTGTCTTTTGACCTACACCTTAGATACTTGGCATGTGGATGTATCACCATGAGCCGGTGTGCAGGGTACCATAGTGACCTTCATGTGACCTTGACCTTTGACCTGAAGGTCAGATTTATGTGTTTTTTAAGGGAAACATCACACAAACTTTGTCCGGGCCATGACTTTTTTGTCTTTTGACCTACACCTTAGATACTTGGCATGTGGATGTATCACCATGAACCGGTGTGCAGTGTACCATAGTGACCTTCATGTGACCTTGACCTTTGACCTGAAGGTCAGATTTATGCGCTTTTTTAAGGTAAACTGTCTGGACCAGAACTTTTTTGTATTTCGAGTCAGGCCTTAGATATTTGGCATGTGGATGTATCACCATGAGCCGGTGTGTAGCGTACCATTGAGACCTTCATGTGACTTTGACCTTTGATCTGAAGGTCAGATTTGTGCTTTTTTCAAGGAAACTTTGTCCGGACCAAAACTTGTTTGTCTTTTGAGCCAGGCCTTAGATATTTGGCATGTGGATGTATCACCATGAGCCAGTGTGTTGCATACCATTGTGACCTTCATGTGACCTTGACCTCAAGGTCAAATTTATGTACTTTAAATAGATAGTAATTGTCCAGACCAAAATTTTTTTGTTTTTTGACCTAGGACTTGGTTATTTGACATGTGGATGTGTCACCATGAGACCGCATGTTGTGACCTTCATGTGACCTTGAACTCAAGGTCAAATTTATGTACTTCAAATAGGGAGTAATTGTCCAGACCAGAATATTTTTGTTTTTTGACCTAGGACTTGGTTATTTGACATGTGGATGTGTCACCATGAGACCGTATGTCGTCTACCTCGATGACCTTCATGTGACCTTGACCTCTGACCTTAAGGTCAAATTTATGTACTTCAAATAGGGAATAATTATCCAGACCAGCACTTTTTTGTTTTTTGACCTAGAACTTAGATATTTGACATGTGGATGTATCGCAATTAGACCGCATGTCACATGTAATCATGACTTTCATGTGACCTTGACCTCAAGGTCAAATTTATGTACTTTAAATAGGGAGTAATTGTCCAGACCAGATTTTTTTTTTGGACATGTGGATGTGTCACCATGAAACCGCATGTCCGCTACCTTGATGAACTGCATGTGACCTTAACCTCTGACCTCAAGGTCAAATTTATGTACATTGTACTTCAAATAGGGAATAATTGTCCAGATCAGAACTTTTTTGTTTTTTTTTTTACCTAGGACTTAGATGATTGACATGTGGATGTATCACAGTGAGACCACATGTCATCCTGACCTTCATGTGACCTTGACCTCAAGGTCAAATTTATGTACTTTAAATAGGGAGTAATTGTCCAGACCAGAATTTTTTTTTTGACATGTGGATGTGTCACCATGAAACCGCATGTCCGCTACCTTGATGAACTGCATGTGACCTTGACCTCTGACCTCAAAAGGAAGGGGAGACATATGTTTTAGTGTGCTAAAACACTTTCTAGTTTTTTTTTAAATCAAGTCTTTGGTTTTCTATTTGGGCTCCCTATTGGAGCAGTCAGAATCAGTCAGTATATGGCATACAGAATGTTTACAGGGGTTGGATTCAGTATGTTGAATTCAAGTCCATCGGTTAACCCTTTACCCAATGAAGAGAATATCAAAATTTATTATTTTTATACTATAACCAATGGCCAAGACTTAGCTGGTGCAAACTCATAAATACTCACAGCCAAACACAAATTTTGAACCGCCAACCCATAAAATTGGCATACAAATCCAAAAATCCTGAGTCCTATCTGGTCCTCCATACTTTTGTACTGCGCATTCATGGTAACCAGGAAGACACTGATATTGGCACCGAGCATCATTATTTCTTTTGTTTGGCCCTAGTCCGTAAACATCTCAACTGACATCTGTGCTTTAAATTTCATTTTTAGCTTATCTTGACAAAGTCAAGATAAGCTTTTGCAATCACGCATGTGGAAGTATGTTTGTCTGTGAGTCTGTTAGTCTGTGAGTCTGTTCACATTTTCCTTTAGCACAGGCTACACCCCATAGTTCTTGTCTGATCATCACAAAATTTCATATACAGGTTTTAGGTCATGTCTAGATGAGAATGTCCCATTTTGGTCACGATCGGTCAACCGTGATGGCTGCCTGAGCCCAAAACCTTTAGCACAGTCTACAGGTCATATTTATGAAGGGATTTAATAATAACTTGGTAGGATAACTCTGTATAATATCCAGATGACACCGTCCCCTTTTGGTCATGGTCTGTCCTCCTTCACAACTGCCCAAGCCCAAGACCCCAAAACGTTTAGCACAGTCTACAGGTCATATTTAATATGGAGGGACTTCCCTGTAACTTGATAGGATGTCTCCATATAATGTCTAGATGAGAATGACCCCTTTTGGTCATGATTGATCAACTATGATGGCTACAATGTCCTGAAGCCCCAAAACCATTAGCACAGTCTACAGGTCATATACTACTCAAAGTTTGTTATGCACCAAGTATATCCAACTACCTGTTATACGTTTTAGTTGAAATATTGTGATGAAAAGTGTGTATATTTTATATTTAATTATATCTTTAATGATTTAAGTACAGAAATTAAGATTTTGTTTGTGTTCGACATTATTTTTAGCTTTTGAATACGATAACCATGGAAAATGGATATTATTCGTAAAAAAGGAATTGTTTCAAATTTGCCAATTGCGAACTGATATGGGTTCAGTATCGAGTATGGGACCCATTATTGTTAATGACAGCTTGACAACGCCTCCTCATACTCCCAATCAGGTTCCAGATGGTCCTTTGTGGGATGTTGTTCCATTCTTGGACCAGCATGGCACCAAACTCCTGGACACTTCTTGGTTGGACAGACTGAAATTGCAAGCTGCAACTCATTGCAGACATGTTCGATTGGATTGAGGTAAGGGAATCTTGCTGGCCAGCCCATACGCTCAATCCCCTCCCTCTGTCGGTACTCCCGGACAGCATGGGCAACATGAGGACGGGCATTATCATCCATCCGAATGAATCTATCACCCACTGCACCTGCATACAATCTGATGTGGGCATCCAGGATCTCATCAATATACCGCTGCTCAGTCAATGTACCGCAGTCAAGGATACAGAGCTCTGTACGTCCATCCCAGCTGATGCCGCTGAAGACCATTATTGACCCTCCACCATAGCAGTCATGCTCAGCAATGTTGGCTTCATGGAATCGCTCTTCTGGATTTCCCCATACCCTACAACGCCTGTGTTGTCTTGGCAGTACCTTGTGTCATCTGTAAAAAGGACAGGTTGTCAATTTTCTCTGGTCCATCCAGCGTGATCCATGGCCCATTCATATCATGCCTGGTGGTGGTGGTTCTTGGACAGGTGAATGCGAATACATGGTCTTCTCGATCGGAGACCACCTTTGTGCAACCTTCCCCGGATAGTCGGCATCGAAACATTTACCCTGGATGCATTCTGAAGGTCACTGCGAAGCTGGGTTGCTGCTGTGTCAAAGCGGTTCCTACGGGCAAGTAAAGTCAGATCGAAATTATAACCGCAGGTGCACAGGTTCCCATGGTAGTGAACATCCAAACCAAGTTTCAGAGAAATTGACCAAACATTTCAGAAAATCTCTGGATAAAATTCAAGCATTATAAGAAAAAAAAGGGCATAACTCTTGCAGGAGAAGTCCTATTGGAACTATAATAGCAGATGCACAAGTTCCCATGGTAGTGAACATCCTTATGAAGTTTCAAAGAAATCGACCCATAAACATCTGAGAAAATCTCCAGACAAAATTCAGGCATTCTAGGAAAAGGGGCATACCTCTGGCAAGAAAAGTCTGAACAAAACTATAATCACAGGTTGCCATGGTAGTGAACATCCACATCAAGTTTCAAAATCATCAACACATAAACATTTGAGAAAATCTCCAGACAAAATTCAGGCATTCTAAGATGAAAAGGGGCATAACTCTGGCAAGTAAAGTCAGATCGAAACGATAATCGCAGGTGCACAGGTTCCCATGGTAGTGAACATCCAAACCAAGTTTCAAAGAAATTGACCAAACATTTCAGAAAATCTGCGGACAAAATTCAAGCATTCTAAGAAGAAAAGAGGCATAACTCATGCAGGAAAAGTCTGATCGGAACTATAATCACAGGTGCACAAGTTTCCATGGTAGTGAACATCATTACCAAGTTTCACAGAAATCAACCCATAACCATCTGAGAAAATCTCTGGAAAAAATTCAAGCATTCTAAGATGCAAAGGGGCATAACTCTGGGAAAATAGTCCGATCAAAACCATAATCGCATGTGCACAGGTTCCCATGGTATTGAACAACCTTACCAAGTTTCAACAAAAACAACCCATAATCATCTGAGAAAAGCTCCAGACAAAATTCTAGGCAATTCAGGCATTCTAAGATGAAAAGGGGCATAACTATGGCCAAAAAACTCAGATCAAAACTCCAATTGCAGGTGAATAGGATCCTAAGGCAGTAAACATCCATACCAAGTTTCAAAGGAATCGATCCATAAACATTGGTTAAAATCTCCAGACAAAATTCTAGGCCTGCTTTTTCTAGTCAACAAAGGGCATAATTCTGGAAAAAATTATCCGACCGGAACTATAATAGCAGGTGCACAGGTTCCCATGGAGGTGTACATTCATTCCAAGTTTCGAGCAGATTGGTCCATAAACATCTGAGAAAATCTCTGGTCAATATTATGTCTATGGATGGACAAACAGACGGATGGATGGTCAGATGGACGGACGAGGTGATTCCAGTATACGGCTTATGTTTCTGGAAGCGCACATGTTATACTGATTACCTTATTAAATTTCATCAAAATCTGAGCACACTAATCTTCAAAATGACATGAATGGACATCAGGTGGATGTACGTACGGACGGGCAGGGGGACGGACGGACAGATGGATGCACTGACAGATGCAATTCAGTATACCCAACTTTCTTTTAACGTAGTTGGTATAAGGCCACACAAAGTAGATCTTCTGTTTCTCAGGCCATTATTTGTGAAATTGCATGCGGGCGAGCGGTTTTTTATTTTATTTTTTATTTCAGTAATTGTTTCTTCGCCATCAAAAGTTCATATTCTTGGTTCAAGTTTTAGGCCTCATAATCTACAGAATAGCATGGGTGGTGGTGTATTTCATCCCTTGAGTGCAAGAAGGCTTTGCAATGCTAAAGCATTGCAAAGCCTTCTTGCACTCAAGGGACAAATTCATCAATTGTTTTAACTTGGGTAAAATATCAGACATAAACCATTTAATTTTTATTTTTTTTAAGTTTAAATTGGTTATAAAAAGAGAGCATGCGGCAGCGAAAAGGACCATGCGGGAGGACCTGAGAAACAGATTTTTTATATTTTTATACTGTACCAATGACCCAGACATAGCTGGTGCTAACTCTTAAAATATAGGGCCAAACACAAATTTTGCCCCCCAATCCCCCAAATTTGCATCTAAAACCAAAGAAAACATGTCCTGAATGGCCCTCCACACTTCACCTCTACTGCGCATGCGCAGTGTCAAGGACGTTCCGAAATTGGCGCCATTAATCATTCTAAGTTTGGCCCTTCATCAGTTAACATCTGACTGATCTTTGTGCTTGTTCCCCATGGGAACCCCGGGAAGTAAGCAGCACTTGTTTACTGTGGTAAACCAGTTCCGCTTTACTAGTAAAATAGGACCCAGTCACCAATGCTTGGGGTGAAAGTCCTCTAAAATGGGCAACATGTTGATCAATGATTGACTACACTTGACTTCATCTCCATGTTGTGTCACGATTAGCCATGGTGCATAAATATGTGACGTTAACCACCAACAAACAAACAAACATCTTTGTGCTTGTAAATCTCAGTTTAAATGATGCCAGACACATAAATATTAGTGAAATGGTGATTCTAAGGAGGATAGAGAAGGAGGAGAGGAAAAATGTGTGACAGAATATTATCAGGGCGGTAACTTAAAATTTTTTAATGAAATTATGTTAAGTTACCTATTTTCGAGGCAGCAGCCATTTTGTTGTCATTCTGGTTATTTAGTTACACTGATTTTTCAGTGTTTTTCTCTCTCCCTTTCCTTTAAGTCCCCTCTTGCTATTCTCCCATGCTTTTGGCATAGTTTCTGTAATTATTATTACTAAAATTTCTTGGGAGTTTTAGCTGAATAACAGAATGAATTCTGTTCTTTTCCCCATGTTTACGTCTTCACCTACGGGTGGTTAGGCGTTGTGTTCTGCATCTACCATCTGATGTTCTGCAGTTTCTTCCCTGGAAGTCTCTGTTTTGCATCAGATAGTGTATTTTTGGTAACTGATTCCGGGCCTGGGTGCCTGGAGTCTTATTTTAGTGTTTTTACACTCATTTGTTTACATTTACAACAGCCCTCTGTGTGAGGGGGGGGGGGGGGATTTCTTGAAAATAATATCTTGATGTTATTTTAATCATAACTAGATACATTATTATTGTTCGTAAGTGTTGAATAAATTGTTTAAAATATTTTTAAAATTTTTGTCCACACTTAGGCTTGGGATCCATTGGGGCTCAACGTTATTTTTCAGAAACTTGGGCTGTTCTGAAAAAATATTTTTTCAAAATATTTTGATTTCAATTATTTTTTCTATATTATTGGATCATATTATTATTATGCATTTTGATTGCCAGGGGTTGGTGCGAGTACCAAGACTTTGTTTTCTTTTCACATTGAAAGGATTTTGATCAATTGTAATAAGAGGAAGTCTTCCTCTGACTTTTATAATCATTCTATATGTGGTCAGTGTACTCGCATTAACTCCTGTTCTGTATCGTATGATTTCGATGACAACATGGGAAGCGTATGTCACGGTATGTTAATGGGGAATTGGACACTCCGGTCCTTTCCCTGCAGGGTCACTCTACTTTATCAATTTCTATTTCAGACGATCAAGATTAGGGTGATGTATCTGTGATGTCTTCCAACAGTGTGCCTCCGTTGTCACAATTAATGAAGGGCTAGCGGAAAAGTGCTCATGTAAATACGCCAGTTGCCTAAGAGGACCCTAGTAGGTTCGACGGCCTTTGACGTCCGCTAGCTCGCCCGGTGTAGCGTCTATTCATCGAATGGTTCGGCAGCCGGGTTCATCTGTTGCGGTCTAGAAGGAGTTTTGGGGTGATGCGAGCACTATAAATCAACCAAATGCACACCCAGTGACGGCGGATTAGAGGGAGAACGGAGGAAGCCTTTTAGTCCGGTTCATAGCTCGTTCTGGTCCATCCGGACGGCGAGCGAGAGAGGCCTCTCTCTCGTACAACAACATCTGGCCCCAAATGTTGTGGTACAAAATGTTTCGCATTCGGAGCATACGTCCGTCGCTCGGGACGCTTCGACATATAGTCAGTCCGGAGTAGACTGTCAATAAGGCTTCCTCATTCTCATGGTAGCGCACACGACCGCTCTTGGCTACGTGACCTCGGATATCCAGTCAGCTTCGCCAGTCAGAGAATCATCGGCGACCAGGTCACACCATCCGGTAGCCAGGGACACGAGGCCTGCAGACTCCGGACGTTCGCATAGGAAAGTGTGCGGGAGTCAATGTACACGGAGCTTTCGGCGGCAATGCATCGTAAGACCGCTACTGCACAGGCCTCGGGGACGGACGTGCTTTCCTAAATAGCACAGCTTATCGCAGCATCCCAGCATCAACTGAATCTGTTGCATATTTTTTATCCGACGATGCTGGGTCGAGACGCTCCGCGGAAGCGGGTACGGATGTCCGAAAATTTCATCCGGTCCGACGGGATACCGAAAGGGATTCGGAGGATTTCGAGCTTTCCCTTTCGGAACAACATATGCTGTTGTGTATGTCATCTGGCTTGATCTTCTACAGGTTCTTTCGTCGGACCAGAATGCTGCGATGCCGGATAAAAAACTGACAGCGTCGGTGGACTTAGAAATTTTTGGTTCGGTTCAGGGACATCGTCCCTCAGTTCCGACATAGTCCAATAATGTCACACAACTTTCGAATTATTGAACGACGCTATATATATTATTATTATATGCTTGCTATTACCAAGCATTTCTGGTTTCTTGTTCGCAAAGTTACGGAGATGTCTTTCAAAAGTGTGCCTCTGTCGTCATAGTTAATGAAGAGCTAGCGGCAATAAGTGCTCATGGAATATGTCTATCGCCTAAGAGGTCCCTTGTAGGATCGACGGAGTGACATTCGCTAGCTCACCCGGTGTAGCGTACATTCATCGAATGGTTCGGCTGCCGGGTTTGTCCGTTGCGGTCTAGGAAGGAGATTTGGGTGATGCGAGCACTATAATTACTTTAGTACTCACCCAGTGACGGCGGATTGAGGACAGATCGGAGGAAGCCTGTTAGTCTGGTTCCTGGCTTGTCCAGGTCCGTCCGGGCTGTGAGCGAGAGAGGTCCCTCTCTCGTCCAACAACATAGGGGACCACATGTTGTGGTTCAGATATTTTACATTCGGAGCATATGTCCGTCGGTCGGGACACTCCGTTATATTGACAGTCCGAGAGACTGTTGATAATGCTTCCTCATCCTCACAGCAGGGCACACGACCGCACATTGGCTACGTGACCTCGAGTATCCGATCAGTTTCGTCAATCAGTGATTCCACGGTGAATAGGTCACGCCATCCGGTAGCCAAGGGACACGAGGCCTATACACTCCGTTCGCTCGCATATTAGTAGTATGCACGGGGTAACGATCACGGAGCTTCCAGCGGCAATGCATTGTAGGACCGCTTCTCCACAGGCGTCAGTGACGGACGTGCTATCCAAGTTAGCACAGTTTTTTCGCAGCATCCCAGCAATCGACAGTTTCTTAGTCGAATCAGGAATTATCTGACGGCGCTGGGTCGGTGCGGTCCGCGGTTGCATCAGGTACGGACGACCGAACGCTTTATAGGGTCCAACAGGATGGCGAAAGGGATTCGAAAGATTTCGAGTTTTCCCTTTCGTAGCATCGGAAGCTGCCATTCATATCTTCTGGCATTATCTTCCAGTGATTGTTATTTCGGACTACATTGCTGCGATGTTGGATAAGAGACTTATAGCGTCATTGGACACAGAATTTTGGATCGGTTCAGGGACATTGTCCCTGACTTACCGACACAGTCCAATAATGTCATTAGAACATGTGTATTATTTATCACAGTCCAATAATGTCATTAGAACATGTGTATTATTTATCGACGCTATATATGCATATAAGCCTGCTACCAAGCATGATAGTTTAGTTTCTTGTCTGCAATGCTCATTTCTGCCTTTTTATCATTTATACGAATAATTTATTTTGGCAGAGCAGGGCATACCGAGAGTTCATATGCGTCTAGACGGCGTGGTTAAAGACTGGAAATATTCTTTTTCGCCGTCTATGTCTTTTCCAACCACAATGTTGGAAACGACAATGATGTCTAGTAGACTTAACTTAGACGCTTTATCATACATAATCCACCTTACTGAGGCGTTATCATTACGTCTTCAAGAAAAGAATTACGGGATATTATCCTCAATGTGATTTCTTTTGAGGGCAGTAGTTTGTTCACGTACAACTCCGCCCTTCAGTGGCTGATTGGAGTTGGTTAGACGTGACGCAGCCCTAGCTACATCCACGCGCGTGGATAGTAAGGTGAAGAACTCTCTCAGAGTCGCTTCGTTCTCGGAGAAGCTTCTCTTCGACGGCAACTTTTCAGCAATCCATGAATTGCTCGATTTACACGTTCTCTTGTCTATCTAGTGTTGCAAGAGATTCAGACTGGGGCAAACATTCGGTGGTTGACTCAGAGAGTGCCACTGCAGTTGCCGGATCCGAGTTTTATTATGACGGTTGCCAGTCAAACAGGTTGGGATATAATATTGATCCCAACGGATTTGAAGTGCCAGGGTCTTTGGGTTCCGCAGTCTCTAAGCAAGCACTTATCTTCCGCGGAATAATGTTTTTTTAGGCTTGCTTTATGTCATTGGATGAACATTATTCAGAAACGCATGTCCAAATCCTGTCCGTTAATTCGACAGTAGTGGCGTATCTCCGGAACCAGGGAGGCACTCATTCGTTTCCGTTATTCAATTTAATGGAAAGAATCCTTCTGTTTGTTATAGTACACCAAGTTCTGTTTCGGTCCGTCATATTCCTGGTCGTCTGATTGTTTTACCGGACTCCCGTTCACTTATGGGTCGCTTGTTGCCGTCAGAATGGACTCTCAACAAACAAGTATTCAATCAGATTTGCTATCAATGGGAGCGCCCAATGATAATTTATTTACGACACAGCTTGCTAATCAATTGCAGACGTATGTGTTTGCTTGTCCGGATCTCTGAGCTAATGTTGTTAACGCTCTATTGATCTAATAGGACGGAATGATAGGATATGCGTATCCTCTGGCGCTGTTGTTTCAGCAGGTATTGCTAAGATAAACAACCACAATATATTTCTGTTGATAGCATCTCTGTCTTCACAGAGACCGTGGGTAAATTTACTCTGATGTCTACTGTGGGACTTAACGCGAAATCTTCCTCAATGAGAGGATCTTTTTTTGCTGGGTAAAATCGTGTCATCTTTATCACAACCCGCAAGGTCGCAACCTTCACGTATTCCGTTGTGTGGTCCGTATTGCATTGAAAGCATTGTACTGGACGAGCTTTGGACGTGATTTCTTACTCTAGGAGATCCTCTTCTTCGCTATTCTATGCGGCTAAAGTGGAGGCTCTTCCGTCGTTGGTGTAGGGATCACTATGTTCATATTGTTGATCCCTCCATACTACTCATTGCAACTTTTTAGTATACTTGTTTGACAAGATCTACTGCAGCCTGTTATTATTAAGGTTATAGGTTTATGTTACCTCATACCTATGCACTCTATGATAGTTTACAATTGAGTCTTATGTCTCTTTATCTAAGTCAGTTAGTAACTTTTTGATAAATAGACTTAGAATCATTAGATTAAATTCCTATATGGAATTTAACTTCGGTTCTTATTTAGCTAAGTAATCATTTGAGCCTCTGGAAACAGTAGTTTTCAAATTCTGACCTTTTAGACAGTAATTCTGTTGGCTTCTCTTTTACTGAAGAGTCAGTGAGTTTCATGCACTATCGGTGGATGATTTTCACTTTCGTAGTTTCGGAATCACTACTTCCTTTACTATTTAGGTTGGATTTTTGCATAAGAGTTAGGCTCCTAATATCCGGAACCTATTGTTATTAAGGTCCTTCCGTCTTCGTACGGGCATAGGCCTTTACTCTGTCCGGTTAGAGTTTATGTATTTATAAACAGATATCTGTTTATTACTACGGGCGTAAACTTCTTCTGTCTTTGATGCCTATTAGAAGGACGTTACGCTCCATTCTATTGCTAATGGATTCAATTAACTATCGATACTGCTTATGGTATATCTTTGACTCAGCAGTTGTGTTTGAGATTTCGGCTCATGAAGTAAGAGTTCTTCTACATCTTGGGCTTAAATTAATAGTGTCGCTATTTAGATTTTTGAAGGCTGCTCATTGCGCTCAGCCATCCACATTCATGAATTTTTTATCTCAGAAATATTGAGTCCATTTCTGGAGGCCTCTATTGTTAGGTCTATTATCTAATACTCAGAATGTCATTCACTTAACAGTTGCTACTATAGCTAGGTAGGCTGTCTGTTTCGGCAGTGACTCCGTTCTGCTGCTTTCTTCGCTCTGGGCTATTTGACCCAGGGCAAGAAAAGGGGGGGGGGGGGTTCCCTTGGGTCACCTGTTTTACTATGAAAACAAGGGGATACCTCCTCCGGAGTTAGTAATTCTGAGCTGTTATTGGGATGGTTGTTTAGTGAGAAGTTTATGTTTTAAAAATTCATTCAGTCTTAGTTTTTAAAGTATAGCTTTTGAATATAGCACGTGTCAACGGACATGATTATGCAATCCTCAGACACTTTTAAGGAGTATAAAGAGTCTCTATTCTCTAGACTTACTTTATTTATTGGCTTACTTTAAAAATTAAAAGTATAGTATAAGGATTATACTAGATATTAATAGAGTACATGGATGTAATGCTCAATTTTGGATGGTGTTGTATCTTTCTAATTTATCATAAATAAGAAAGATACATGTAAGGCCTAATACTTCTTTTTCCCTAGAGGGGATGACTCTGTTTTATATAATTGAGCGTATTCCATCTTGCTCTATGTCCTTGGCCCTCCAGCCTTTTTACTATTCAGCTATGTCTGGGTCATTGGTACAGTATAAAAATGTTAAAAAATTTATAGTAATTTATATATTTTTTATACTTACCAATGACCCAGACGGGGATGGCCCTCCCAGGAGTTGGGAACTCTTACCTCCCCGCTGAGTACATAGCGCTTACCAGGCACTGGTTATTAGAATGATTAATGGCGCCAATTTCGGAACGTCCTTGACACTGCGCATGCGCAGTAGAGGTGAAGTGTGGAGGGCCATTCAGGACATGTTTTCTTTGGTTTTAGATGCAAATTTTGGGGATTGGGGGGCAAAATTTGTGTTTGGCCCTATATTTTAAGAGTTAGCACCAGCTATGTCTGGGTCATTGGTAAGTATAAAAAATATATAAATTACTATAAATTTTTTAACTTTTTTAGGCCTAATGAGCCAATTCAAGGCTCGCATAACACAGATCGCCAATGAAAAACAAGAATAGTTCAGTTTTTGTGCAATGATGCTTTGAATCCATGTTTTCTTGTTCGTCTTGAAATGGTACTCTCGAAGCAACCTGGTCAGCAACAAATCGACAGATCTGCATTTAATCAGGACACACATTTCAACACACGTTTAACGTTTAATAATTTCATTTGGTGATACAATAATTTATTTGAATCATTTTGACTCACAAATACAGTAAAACCTGTCTTGAGAGACCACCTGTCTTGAGAGACCACATCTGCGAGGCACCGATTGGTTTTACTCTATAATGGACCTGCTATGGGAGACCACCTGTCTTGAGAGACCACCTGCTACGCCCATTTACACAGTTTGGACTTTGTTTTTTGGGGTTCATAACTCAAGAAATAGACAAAAAGAAACAATCATTGCTATGGGAGACCACCTGTCTTGAGAGACCACCTGCTACGCCCATTTACACAGTTTGGACTTTGTTTTTTGGGGTTCATAACTCAAGAAATAGACAAAAAGAAACAATTATTCCTTAAATAACTTTAATGATATTTCTTAAGTATCAATTAGCACGAGAATAAATAGTTAACATAGCATTTTACATAGCAATTAGAACATCTTTGAATCTTTCATTCAATTTCAAATGTTTCGAGACAAATTCTTTCAAGTTATGTATTTGTGGACTAATTTTATGATTGGTCATTGGCCATTTACATCAATTACCATATTTACTCTCTGTATTGGGACACTCTATGATTTGGGACACACATTTTTTCCAGAAAACTATAATTTTTTTATGCTCCAAAGTTTGGGACATTCAGGAGATTTATTTCCAGTTGGCCCGTCGCAATTAGCAGACAACACTCATAAAAAAAAATTCTTGAGTAACTAACAATTTTCATTTTTTGCTTCCAAAACATAGCTTATGATCCCTCATTGGATTGAGCGCAATGCGCTCATTCCAATGAGGGATCATAAGCTATGAAAATATAAAAAAAAATTGGACGGCGATTTTCGTATACAGTGATGGAAAACGAATCACACACAACTTTATTCAGCATCAAATCAAGACCAGGCTGTGTTCTTTCCCCATTTTCTAAGAATTGGGACACCTGTGAAAAAAATTATTTTTAGCTGTCCCAATACATAGAGTAAATACGGTATGTTTATTTTTTATCTCAAAATTTTGCGATTAATCATTGTTAAACGTTACATGGTGGTGCCTTTTAGTTTTTCAGTTTCTTTCTGAGCATACTTGCAAAATTCTAACATTTTTTTAGGTTTATTATATGTGTCGCACTACCGACGCGTCAAATTCAAATAATTGAATTCAAGTCGACACTGATAACATGCTTTTTACCATTGAATGCGAGAAGATGAACTTGGATGACTCTTTGTGTCAGCCATACCAATCCAGTTACCAAATTTTAAATAGATCCGTGTAGGTTGTAGACGTCGCATTACCATCACCTCAAATTAAACGCAAAAGAAATATGATAATTGTTTGTTAATAAGGAAAACGCTGAATTCCTTGACATATTTTACAATTTTTGTTAACGTTCGTAGAGGAATTGAATTCAAGCTGATGGTGATGCATTGTCTGTAATCAACACGCAACATGGATCAAATTCAGGTTTTGGAATTGCTTTTCTTCCTTGTTGGTTGGGGTGGGGGGTGGGCAACCAACTCAGCTATGCGTCACTACTCGGCAGTTTCTTTTTAAAACATGCATCATGTTACTCCATTGAAGCAGTACAAATTTCTGAAAAATATGCTTGTATATGCAGGTCAAACTATCTAAACCTTATAATATGAAAGACAATCTCCAACTGAATTCAGAGCGATGATTGGGGTGCCTGTATAAATAAAACGAAGCCATAGTATATCAGGCCTCGACAATTCAGGCGAATGGTCATTCCGTTCGCCTGGAGGTTATGCAATCAAAAATTAAGGCGAACAGACAATCGGTTAACTAAAAAGATCCATCGGTTAACCAAATTTTTTTATGATCATTATATTAAGGTGCCTGTGGAGATAGTACACATCGAAATATTAAATTTTTACTTGTTATTCAGTAAGCATAATTAGAAACATGTCGCAGTTTATGGAAATTGAAATGCACTGTAGACTGATGTATGATGGGGGCCACTGTAGACTGATGTATGATGGGGCCACTGTAGACTGATGTATGATGGGGCCACTGTAGACTGATGTATGATGGGGCCACTGTCAAATCAATTCTGCACCTATTCACCACTGCAGGTTCTTATATATAAATCTGCCAATAGAAGATGCACAACTCTATATTTCTAGTGATTGCATATCTCTGCTTCGCTGATATTTTTATCATCGGAAGGCGTCACATGTTGCCAACAGAAGAGGCATAACTGTACATCCCCACCCCCACACCCTTTCCCAGCTCAGGCCTATGGCCTTTGGGATATACCTGTGGCATATCGAGTTTGGATTTTGAGTTTAACCAACAGGTTAATGAAACAAATTTACTAAACCATCAGAATAGGTTAATGAACAACTAAATGGATAACCTGTTTATAGGTTTACCAAAATATGGAATTGTCAATGCCTGATATATTGTTTTCCTATACGTGTACACAGCTAAAATACATGTATAGATATCACATAAGATTTGCGTGTAGACTCAAACATTGTGACTTTAGGTCTTGCTTCAGTTGAATTCAGTGTGACGGTAGAGTGACATATATAAGCAGGCTTACAGTACTTAATATGATGTGCTTCTTAATACAATACTTATAATAAATACATTTGCTAGTTTGCTACCAATAGTTTTGCGATTATTCTTTGTTAATCGCCAGTGGCACCTTTAAATGAATAATTGCAAAAATATAAGAGGTTTTTTTTGCTGTTTTTCCATGTTGTATTCCAGTTGTGACCACCAGTGTGCACACTCAAACCAAGAAGATGCTTGACTCTCACTCCAGTGCTGGAAATGAACAAAATTGACAGGTGTAGTTTTAAGCTCCCACAAAATCACCGCCAAGTGTATCCAACTACCTGTTTTACGTTTTAGTTGAAATATTGTAATGAAAAGTGTATATATTTTTTATTTAATTACATCTTTAATGATTTAACTACAGAAATTAAGATTTTATTTGTGTTTGATATTATTTTTTAGCTTTTGTATACAATGACCATGGAAAATGGATATTATTGGTAAAAGAGGAAATTTTTCAATTTGCCAAAAAGTTCACACAGCAACTGGTATGGGTTCAATAACGAATATGAGACCCATTACTGTTAATTACAGCTTGACAACACCTTCTCATGCTCCCAATCAGGTTCCAGATGGTCCTTTGTGGGATGTTGTTCCATTCTTGGACCAGCATGTCACCAAGCTCCTGGACACTTCTTGGCTGGACTGGATGGGCTGAACTTGCAAGCTGCAGCTCATTCCAGACATGTTCGATTGGAATGAGGTCAGGGTATCTTGCTGGCCAGTGCATACGCTCAATCCCCTCCCTCTGTCGGTACTCCCCGACAGCATGGGCAACATGAAGACGGGCATTATCGTCCATCAGAATGAATCTATCACCCACTGCACCTGCATACAATCTGATGTGGACATCCAGGATCTCATCAATATACCGCTGTGCAGTCAGTGTACTACGTTCAAGGACACACAGCTCTGTATGTCCATCACTGCTGCTGCCAGCCCAGCCTGTGATTGACCCCCACCATAGCAGTCATGCTCAGCAATGTTGGTTGCATGGAATCACTCTCCTGGTGTTCTCCATACCCTCTGTGTGGTTTAGGCAGTACCTTGATTTATCTGTAAAAAGGGCAGGTGGCCAATCTTCTCTGTTCCATCCAACGTGGTCCATGGCCCATTCATATCATGCCTGGCTGTGGTTCTGGGACAGCGGAATGCGAATACATGATCTTCTCGAGCGGAGACCACATCCGTGCAACCTTGCCCAGATAGTCTGCGTCGAAACATTTACACCGGATGAATTCTGAAGGTCACTGCGAAGCTGGGTTTCTGTGGCAAAGCTGTTCCCACTGGCCTGAATGATCAAAAACCAGTCTTCAGCTGCAGATGTTGCCCTGTCTCTGCCACCACCATGCCATCTTACTGGTGTGCCATACTGCTGAAATCTTGCCCAGGATCTTGTGATAACCATATGGTGCACACCATGGGCTTCACCAGCTTAACGATGGTTAGCCCCTTGCTCCACACTCCCCCACATTTCTGCTTCAGACAAATGTCTTCTTACATTTGCATTTGTCATATTCAGTCATTAAATCACAAGGGTTTGAATTAAAATGAAGACTGAATACCCTACACATGTCATGTACATATAGACAGTACACAAAAACATCATGGAAATCAAGGGGTACAAGATTTCCATGACTGTCCCGAAAGGTCTGCCTGTCAAGAGAGCTAATGAAAACACTGGGGACCATCTCAATACATTCCTCAATCATGTCCACCAAAAATATCGCAAATATGTCACAAGCAAATTTCACAATGATTAGTCAAATATTTGGTGCTTAGCGAACTTTGAGTAGTACATAAGGAATTGCTGAATTATGACAGTAACTTGCCACTGGCAATAGAGTGCTGCTTTCTTAAAATGACGCACATTTATCCTCACAGTATATTTATTAGTCCTCCACAATATTTTTCAACAAGTGCATTTTTTAGCTCACGTAAAATAGAAAACACTCGTGCCGACGGGAGCAATTTCACTTGCACCCATTTCATTTCACTGTATACAGTGAGGGCTATAGTCATGACTTTTGACCAGCTGTCCATCCGTCTGTCCGTTTGTTAACATTTAGAGTTTTGGTTAAAGTTTGTGAAGGTTCAAGTGGGTTGTTTTTTTTTCCCTTTTAGTCATGACTTTCTTCTGTCTGTCTGTTAACATTTGGAGTTTTGGTTAAAGTTTGTGGTTAAAGTTTTTTGGGTTTTTTTCTTTTAAATTGATATTACTATTGATTGTATTATTCTCATTATGTTTTTATTTTTTTTATGTTTCATGTTCTTTTGGGAAATATTGAACCCCTTTTTGTATGGCAATTTAACTTACAACTTCTAGGTTTAAGTTTTGGTTTTTTGGGGGGTGGGGGGGGGGGGTTCAAAATTACACCTGTCACTGTTTCTTATTTGGGGCAATGTCTACTATCTACTGAACATTTCTACATTGATTTTTATTAATATCGGCATGATTTTAACCCTTTACCCAACATCTGCCCGCGTAATATGCAAATTCGTCGAGCTCGTTCCAACGAGGGGTCACATGATATGGTTTTGTTGAAATTTTTTGAAAAATTTGAAAAAATGATATTTAAAATAATAAATTTTGATATCGTCTGCATTGGGTAAAGGGTTAACCCCTTTTAAACATGTTTTCAGACTTACTTTATTTGTATTTGAAATTAGACTTTGCCACATAATTTTTAGTCCCCTACCAGCATCGCCAGAGGGGACTATAGGTTTGCACTCTGTCCAGACCGTCAGTCTGTCAGTCACACTTTAGTTTTCCGGACTTTTTTTAGAAATGCTTCAACCGAATGATTTCATTTTTGGTAATCTACTATAGAACGATGACTTACAGATCAAGTTTCCGTTTCATGGTGATTGCATTATTGTTGTGTGAGTTATGGCCCTTGGAAATATGGAAAAGTGCCAAAATATCAGTATTTTTATACTGTACCAATGACCCAGACTTAGCTGGTGCTAACTCTTAAATTCTAGGGCCAAACACAAATTTTACCCCCCCCCCCCCCCCTTTTTTAGCTCAACTTGACAAAGTCAAGCTGAGCTATTGCCATCACTTCTCGTCCGTCGGCGTACGTATGTACGTACATACATATGTACGTACATTAGTATGTTAGTACGTTAGTACGTTAGTACGTACGTCCACAATTTCCTTTGGCACACCTCACAGGTCGCATTTATGATCAGATCACTTTGAAACTTGGTATGCTTGTTTTGGGTGACCTCTAGATGGGAGCTATCAATTTTTTTCAATTTCTGTCAAAAAATGTTGCCGCGGCCAACGTTCTAAGAACAAAGTTTAGTCAGACCACAATATTTCCCTTTGGCACACCCTACAGGGCACATTTATGATTGGATTGCTTTGAAACCTGGTATGCTTGTTTAGCATGACCTCTAGATGGGAGCTATCGATTTTCTTCAATTTCCGTCAAAAAATGTTGCCACGGCCAACGTTCTTAGAACTTAGTTTAGTCAGACCTCAATATTTCCTTTTGGCACACCCTACAGGGCACATTTATGATCGGATTGCTTTGAAACCTGATATGCTTGTTTGGGGAGACCTCTAGATGGGAGCTATCGATTTTCTTCAATTTCCGTTAAAAAATGTTGCCGTGGCTAACGTTCTTAGAACTTAGTTTAGTCAGACCTCGATATTTTCCTTTGGCACACCCTACAGGGCACCTTTATGATCGGATTGCTTTGTTTGTTTGGCATGTTTGTTTGGGGTGACCTCTAGATGGGAGCTATCGATTTTCTCCAATTTCCAATTTCCGTCAAAAAATGTTGCTGCGGCCAACGTTCTTAGAACTTAGTTTAGTCAAACCACAATATTCCCCTTTGGCACACCCTACAGGGCACATTTATAATTGGATTGCTTTGAAACCTGGTATGCTTGTTTGGGGTGACCTCTAGATGGGAGCTATCGATTTTCATCAATTTCAGTCAAAAAATGTTGCCGCGGCCAACGTTTTTAGAACTTAGTTTAGTCAGACCACAATATTTCCCTTTGGCACACCCTACAGGGCACATTTATGATTGGATTGCTTTGAAACCTGGTATGCTTGTTTGGGGTGACCTCTAGATGGGAGCTATTGATTTTTTTCCATTTCCGACAAAAAATGTTGCCGCAGCCAATGTTCTTAGAACTTTGTTTAGTCACAAGACCTCAATATTTCCCTTTGGCACCCCCTACAGGGCACATTTATGATCGGATTGCTTTGAAACCTGGCATGCTGGTTTGGGGTGACCTTTAGATGGGAGCTATCGATTTTCTTCAATTTCCATCAAAAAATGTTGCCGCTGCCAATGTTCTTAGAACTTAGTTTAGTCATACTTTACCTGTACATTTGTAACAGGCTATGGTCAGTATTTATGTACAGACCTTTACAACACTTTACATGTGCCTTTGTTATCGGTTATTGCTGTGTCACATACAGTACATTTAGCTGTCTAACACAAGTTGAGCTACAGTGTCATTGACACTTGCATTTGTATGGCAATTTAACTTACAACTTCTACATGTAGGTTAAAGTTTTGTTTTGTTTTTTTTTTTGGGGGGGGGGAGTGTTTTAAAATTACACCTGTCACTGTTTCTTATTTGGGGCAATGTTTGCTATCTACTGAACATTTCTACATTGATTTTTATTAATATCGTCATGATTTTAACCCCTTTTAAACATGTTTTCAGACTTACTTTCTTTGTATTTGAAATTAGACTTTGCCACATAATTTTTAGTCCCCTACCGGCATCGCCAGAGGGGACTTTGCACTCTGTCCAGTCCGTCAGTCTGTCAGTCACACTTTCGTTTTCCGGACTTTTTTTTGGAAATGCTTCAACCGAATGATTTCATTTTTGGTAATCTACTATAGAACGATGACTTACAGATCAAGTTTCAGTTTCATGGTGATTGCATTATTCTTGTGTGAGTTATGGCCCTTGGAAATATGGAAAAGTGCCAAAATATCAGTATTTTTTTCTGTACCAATGACCCAGACTTAGCTGGTGCTAACTCTTAAATTCTAGGGTCAAACACAAATTTTACCCCCCAATCCCCCAAATTTGCATCTAAAACCGAAAATTACATGTCCTATATGGTCCTCCATACCTTTACTCCACTACACATGTGCAGTGTCAAGGAGGTCTCGAAATTGGTGCAAAAAGTCATTCTTTGTTTGGCCCTCAATTCAGTTACAACTGACTGATATTTGTGCTTAGTAGAGGCGTAGTAGGGTTCGACCCGGAAAAAATTTGATACAAGCTGATTTTGGTGTCATTCGACGCAGAATTTATTTCGGAACAACATATCCAAAATCTGCAAAAATCCGCCTTGGGGAAAATTTTTCATGTCAGATTTCCCATCAGGGGGTTGTTCGTGAAGGGGGAAAATTGTGTTTCCGGGGTTTCGGCCATTTATATGTCACAGATTGAGTTTTATATATTATTTTGTGTTGCAGGCGACCAGATACAAATGTTAATTATATTGAGAGGCAATTGCCTGATGAAATCCTCACACTTTTTATGAGGAAAAAGGGTTAATAACCCCCAAAATCACATTTTTTTCTCAAATTTTCACTCCCGATTTAAGATACTTCTGCACAGAATACAAAACTAGAAATGGTTCTTTGATCGATTTTTTCGCATACAATGAGGTGCAGATAATGTTGACTGGTCCAATATAATAACAGGAATTTAACTACATGATGAGGTCTAACAAGACATTTGTTGGTGTTCTTCACGGTTATTCATTGTCGCCGATTTCCTCCCCGATCTCAATCGGCTCGGCATTGAAGCAATTCTCACCCCGACAGTCTCCACAGGCAGACAAGCATTTGAGCGCATTCATTCTACAAGAACATATGTTTGTTCCGCATGGCTTTTTGGATGTCATTTTGCATTTGCAGCGGATAACTTTGAGAAGAGCCTCAGGCGCTGCACCCAGATCAGTCATCACAGGTATCAACTCATTCCCACGACTTTCTCAGCCCCACTCCTCAGGATCTAGGGTATCGTTATCCAATAGTTTCCAACCATTATTTGTTGGCCCCTGCGTCAGGCTGTGGAAATGTGCTGCACGCTCAGTCGGGGGAAGTTTTTGTGGTTCAATTCCCGATTTGCTGGAAGTGACCATTGTCATAAATTTTGAATATCTCAAACCATTCAAAGTGTCTGCATGTTTGCCAGAGTACAACATAACGAACAGTTCAGTCCCCATTTTCCCAACCTCTGTCAGAGAAATGGTACTGTCGTGCATTGCTTCTGATATATTTTGAATAGGCAATGACTTCTCTAACTTCTTGAGAAGCAACGTTTTCCCGTGCCCAAACGTTGCTGATGTGACATCACACCCACTCCATGCATGAATGAAGAGGAGGTTCTTCTGAGTTGTTTTTCCAATCTTCTCTACTATATCTGCGATTTTCCATGCATCTCCACCCCTGTGTGACTTCCGTGCTTCTGACTGGAAATAGATATCAGACCAAGTACGATCCCAATGGTATACGGACATAACTAGTACATCTGTATCATCTGCAACAATGACAACTATTTTTCCCTGGGACGAAAGTTGAACTGCATTGTCAACAATGTTAGTGTCAGCATCTCCAGAACTGCATTCGACAATATGCCCAGCCTCTCTCAGTAATGTGGAAAGCATTTTTATAAACTGCATTTTATTATTTCCATTCGATAAGAACAGTTCCTGATTTTTGTGGGAGTCGTGTTGTTCGTCAAACGGATATCAGCACAAACGTGGAGAGCTCTTCTTCTCTGCTCCTGAGTCTTGGTTGTTGGTCGTTGACCATAACCATAGAAAGACAATTCGACAATTCTGCCCATATTTCTTCATCACGTATCCAACATACTGGTTTGCCACTTCCAAGTAAGTGGTGTTTGTCTTCCATTTAACTCTGTGGAGGAGAGCGCCCCCATCGAGCACGTACAGACCATCAGATGGTGGTTTAGTAAAGGATAAGCCATCAGTTATTGCAGTTGCTAGGTCCGCCTTGTTTGCTTTTCTAAGGAAAAAATCTTTGAAGAGGGCTGTTGGCTTTACAGTTAGTTCATACGCAAAGAACTGTGCCATGTCTTGCTCTCTCTGGGCAATAGCAAACAGTCTAGTAAACAAAGTTGAGGGGTCAATTGTCACCCTCTGGTCATCTAGCTTCAACCCGGGGGTGAGGTGAGCTAGGGTACGGATTTGATCACTTCGGTTGATAGTGCCATCGGAAACAATAGCGTTGTCTAATCTAGAGTGTATCTCTGCCCCTACAGACTCAGTGATATCGCAGTTGATACCATCTCCCTCGGAAGCTAACAAACCAGATGACAGAGAACGCAATCGTTCGTTTCCATCGAACGGGTTGTGTGTGTCAAACCACTCTAGTATTCTGGCCATGTCTAAGTTGTCTCGTTTTCGACGAGATGTGCCCATATCTACATGCTGTTCGCTGGTATTGAGCTTTAGGTCGGTCAACGTTGTCATGGCTTCATATATCTCTGCGCATTTATGCATCGTGTAAATCCACTCCTGTCGTACAGATTCCGTCACGCCACGACCTCGCGTCAACCCACCCCGACTTTTAATTGAACGCATAAGAACTTGCTCAATAACAAGATCACTAGGCCTGCCCAAATCCTAGAACTTCGACGTATAGCATGAAAGCCGTCACAGTAGAATCTCTCATACAACCAAGGATGTTTTTCTGGTAGTTCAAGCATCATTTGCAGATAGACTCTGCAACTCTTGGCATAGTGTACATGCCCTGTTGCGGCAAAGAGGTTCAGCATTCTACCAACAGCAATGAGATGGAGATTCCAATCGCCAAGACGTTCTCCACGGATGAACATTTTCAGTACCTGAATATATTCTAGATATTGTACCCATAGCTTAGCGGTGCGTGATTCTCTTGACAGTTTGGCTTTGTAGTTGTCAAGGCAAGTGTTCACCGTCACGAGAGCTGATGAGCTGCTAACATCAGAAAGGGTGACCGCGCCTTCAAGCACACCTTTGTATAACTCCTTCACACCATCTAAGTCCCTCTGGTTTATCTGTACACTCTCAACAGTGGGTGGGCTCATCGGAGGAGAAACATTCGCGCTCATTTCGGATGTGGTTATGGCACCCAATAATTTATTCGTCAGTGCAGCTTCTACATAGCTCTGGAAACAGCTTTGCCGGTCAACATCGACCGAACTGCTAGTGGACCATAAACTTCCTGCAAAGCTTCATCAAGACCTGATCCAGCCATCATCGAGCCGATACTGCCGAAAAAGCTCATGATTGTGTGGAAACCACCCAACCTGCAGACAATGTTCATGGATTGATCAATTATTATCTCATTTGCCTTCAACCATAAAGGCTGGTCAAACGTGACGCACGGGGATGGGATGTTCAATCTGATCGCTTGCTCTGAGATGAATTTCAATGTGGAAAAGATGCATGTGCTGTCTGTTGGGCTGAGATCTATTATTGGGATAAAGAGTATATCTGATTTCGCTTGATGCTCTGAACCGTGCACAGAATGCGCTAGTTGCATGAAGCCGGACCAATTAGGAACAGTGTCATCTACTGCTCTAGATAGCCACTCACAATGCCATAGAACGTCAGTACTCAGGCTAGATGGAAGTGTATGTGGTGATTGCAGCTCTACTACTGGTTTGTACCTCAAACCACCAAAGCCTCTCCTCGTTGATTCCAAGTAATCAACCACCAACATTTGTTCAACGCCAACTCGAGCTCTGCGTTTTATCGATGTATGCGACATAGGGGTGGATGGCACCTGAGTTTGGGTTGACACGGTGATTATACCCATACCATGAAGTGAACCTTTCCCATCGATAGTCGCAACGTTATGGTCGACGTTGTCTGCGACCCACTATACGAATTCTCCGGGGAAATAGTCAGAGGTATAGCTGTCAACAGAATCTAGCTCCATCACACTTTGCTTATACCGTTTGACCTCCTCATAGGTGATAGAAAATCCAAGCCTAGCTAGTTCATTAACGAGCCATTTTGACCCAAAAGTATGGTCCATTTCTACTCCTAACCCAAATAGGGTAGGTGTTATGACTGATCTTGGTCTAGCCGATTGGACTATAGAGTGACCTATGCTGTTTCGTTTTATATCATTTGGTATCAAGCACTGTAGAAAAGACTATAGGTAGGCTGGGATCCAGGTTTTGCCTCGCGAAATGTCCTGTATGTCAGCAGGGGTTGGATACCAATCTATATCATACTCCATCTCTCTAAGCTGCCCCTTGATCAATTTTGCTGCAGTAACAATGATCCTTTCAGCTTCATCACTTATACTTTCTTTCTTGTCCGCATACCATTTTTCATTTATCAGATATTCAGCCATGTTGCGAAAGCATAGGACATTGTCGCGACCCTGTACCCTGGCGAAAAAGATATAATCGCCATATCGCTCTTCTAGTTTCTGCTTCAGTCTCTTTTTTGTGTACACAGTTGATTCACCTGCGATCTCTTCCATCTTCGAATGCAACTCGGTCAATGTGTACAGTTCTGAATCGGAATGAGTTTCTAAGAATTCACATATGCACTCAAACCAATGTTTCATGCCATGGTCAGGTTTTCGACCAACTGGTCTTGCAATTTCCAACTGTCTATAGTTTAGGAATTTCGTATGGCAGAGTGGATGATAGACATCCTCGGCAGCTACCAGATCAATGCAACTCAATAGCCGAACGCTTACTTCTGAAGCTAAACTATCCCCTCTCATTTCGCAATGTTCAAGGAGGGTTTCTCGTATAGGTAGTGTCTCGACGGTCCTGATAATTTTGTTCCTATCGGGGTGGCGTGGATCAATTTTTGCGGCACTACCACAGAACAAACAGTGTGACTTGAAGTCGAATACAGGCACATTACATCTCAATTTCTTGGCCGACGGAGCTTCGATGTCAGAAGAGCTTGCAGCAGATGCCCGCTTCGCATCAGTGAAATCCCTACGGTAATCTGAATGAACCAGAACAACACCTACAGGGTCCTGTTGAAGCTTGTCCAAAAGGTGTGCTTCAAGGTCTGATCTCTCCCTGGCATTACAGAAATTAAGCATGGTATGACAACCTTTCTTGGTGACTTTAACTGATTTGACTTCATCGAAACCAACCTGGCAAATTACACAGGTATCATCTCGAAAGCGACCACCTTGGTGTGAAGCCATATCTAATCCAATGGTGGAAATATGTCGATGGAGGGAACGGATTATTTTCTCTTAGCTATAAGTAGTACGGATCCTGAGGCGGATTATCGAAACTGGATTAATAGACAAGAAATATGATATTGACGAAATATGAAAAAGGACAATGTGACTAAGAATTGTTTCCTGTGTATGTTAACACCGAAACAAAGAAAATATGACAGAATGACAAAACAATCGAATAATTTGAGAGCACGTGGCGATAAGCTTATAGCGATGTGCTGTGTGTAACAGAATCGCTGGAATACCCGCGACTGATATGATGTAATTATCTTTCTCCAGTGTACTATACAACGCTCTTTATTCGCGGTGTACATCAATTACATGGGCTGGTATAATACTATAGTCATTATATTGTATTCTACTGACAGGAAAAATCTGAGAAGAGACAAATTCCTGCCCTTAATACAGAACCGCCTGGAAAATGACATCGGGAAATTGGTAAAAATGGCCACCACCCCACCCTCAGTTGAGACGCTATGAAAAATTTTCCGCAAGGCGGATTTTAGCGGATTTTGGATATGTTGTTCCCAGATAAATTCCGCGTCGAATGACACCATAATCAGCTTGTATCAAATTTTTTCCAGGTAACACCACTTTTTTTAGTTCAACGCCTGTACTAGCTTGTAAATCTCAGTTTAAATGATGCCAGACACATAATTATGAGAGAAATGGTGGATATAAGGAGGAAATAGAAGGAGGAGAGGAAGAAACAGTGGAAGGAAATGTTCAGTGCTGTAACTTATAATTTATTTTACGAAATTATTTCATGTTACCTATTTTCGAGGCATGACCCTGTTGTGGTCATTCTTGCTATGAATGTTCCATTGTTTGATCAGTGTTTCCTCTCTCCCTT
Source organism: Pictodentalium vernedei (assembly GCA_031216915.1). NCBI lineage: Eukaryota > Metazoa > Mollusca > Scaphopoda > Dentaliida > Dentaliidae > Pictodentalium > Pictodentalium vernedei. Next base: position 20,284,098 of record CM062294.1, read on the forward strand.
TCCTTTATTCCCACCTAGCTATTCTCCCATGCTTTTGGCATATTTTTTTGTAATGTTTATTACTAAAATTTCTTGGGAGTTTTGGCTTGATAACAGAATAATTTTCTGTTTTTTCCCCATGTTTACCCTTGGGTGTTTAGGCATTTTGGTCTGCATCTACCATCTGATGTTCTGCAGTTTCTTCTCTGGAAGTTTCTGCTTTGCATCAGATAGTGTTTAAATTGGTAACCGATTTGGGGCCATGTTTATCAGTGCCTGGAGTCATGTTTCCGGTTTGTGTACACTTTTTGTTTATGTTGACAATGGTTACTTCTGATAGTGATTACTTGTCCTCTGCTTAGTTCAGTTCATAACAAGATACATTATATTGCCGTAAGTGTTACATTAATTTTTTGAAATAGTTTTAAAATTTTTGTCCACACTTAGGCTTTTTTGGGATCCATTTGGGCTCATTGTTCCCATTGGGAACTTGGGCTCTTCTGAAAATTTTTTCAAAAATTTTTTTTGGGGGAAATTATTTCCTTTTGAAATGTTATAATGGATTATATCATATTATGTATCTTTATTTCAAGGGATAGTGCGACTAATATGACTGTGTATTTTTTCTTGATGAAAAAATACTGTTCAAATTGTAATGTGAGGATATCTTCCTCTAATTCTCAGGTTCAATGTATTCGCACTAATTCCTGCTCTGTGTGTGTTGATTGGAATGACAACGTTGGAGGCATGTGTCACGGTATTTTGTTAGCGGTGAGGGGTCCATACTGGTCCTCTATCCGTAGGGTCACTCTGTATTATCAGTTTATTTTTCAGAATTCAGAGTGATGTTTTCGTGATGTCTTCAACAAGTGTGTCTCTGTCGTTGCAATGTTAGGGCTAGCGGCTAAGTGCTCAGGGAAATACGACAATTGCCAAAGAGGTCCCTAGTAGGATCGAAGGCATTGATCGTCCGCTAGTCAGCCCGGTGTAGCGACCATTCATCGAATGGCTCGGCAGCTGGGTTCATCCGTTACGGTTCAGGGAAGCAGTTTGGGTGATGCGAGCACTATAAACTTGGAACGTGCATACCCAGCAACAACGGATACGAGGATAGTACGGAGGAAGCCTGTCAGTCCGGTAGCTAGCTCGACCAGGTCTATCCGGACCGCGAACGAGAGAGGCCCCCTCTCTCTTACAACAACATTTGCGCCGCGATGTTGTTGTACGTTCGTTCGTTAGTCGGAGCATACGTCCAATCCTCCTGTTTGGGATGTTCCGTCACATACACAGTCCGAACCGGCTGTTCTATTGGCTTCCTCATCCTCATGTCAGCACACACCACCGCACCTTGGCTATGTGACCATAGAGTTCCAGGGGATGTACGCATATTATATAAATGCAGGAATGAACGTTCCTGGAGCTCCTACTTCGCCGACCAGGGAATCAAAGTCGACCAGGTTACTCCATCTGTTAGCCAAGGATATGAGGTCTTTCCAGTTGGGACGTTCGCATATTATATAAATGCAGGAATGAACGTCCCTGGAGCTGCCAGTGGATAATTACGTAAGATCACGGCTCTACAGGCCTCATTCAGGAACAAGAATACGGTGATTTTCCGTGATGTCTTCAAAAGGTGTGCTTCTGTCATCACAGTCAAATGAAGAGCTAGCGGAAAAAGTGCTCATGGTAATACGTCAATTGCCTAGGAGGTCCCAAGTAGGATCGACGGCTGTGGCGTCCGCTAGCTCGCCCGGTGTAGTGTCCATTCATCAAATGGTTCGGTAACCGGCGGGTTCGTCCGTTGTGGTCCAGGAAGGAGATTTGGGTGATCCGAGCACTATAAAAATACCACGTGCACACCCAGTGACAATGGATACGAGGATGGTACGGAGGAAGCCTATTAGTCCGGTTCCTAGCTCGTCCAGTTCCATCCAGGCTGCGAGCGAGAGAGGTCCCTCTCTCGTACAACAACATCTGGATTCAGATGTTGTGGTACAAACGTTCCTCAGTCGGAGCATACGTCCACCGCTCGGGACGCTCTGTTATATAGACAGTCCAGAGAGACTGCTCTATTGGCTTCCTCATCCCCACGGCAGCACATACGACCGCACCTTGGCTACGTGACCAGTGATATCTAGCCAACCTCGCCGACCAGGGATTCCACGGCGACCAGGGCACGCCATCCGGTAGCCAAGGATACGAGGCCTTCATACTCCAGACGTTCGCATAAAGAAATAGGCAGAGTCTACGTCCAAGGAGCTTTCTGCAGCTAAATCCTGTAAGACCGCAGCTCCACAGGCCTCCGTTACAGATGTGCTATCACAGATAGCACAAATTATCGCAGCATCCCAGCAACCGACAGAAACTCTGTCGGATCAAGAATTATCCGAGGAAGCTGGGTCGGTACGTTCTATTCCAGGTGCAGGCACGGACAACCAAGAATTACAAAAGGTCCGACAGGATGGCGAAAGGGTTACCGAGAAGTTGGAATCTTCCTTTTCGGAACAACATAAATTGCCGTAGAGTTCATCCGGCATTATCTTCCTGACGTTCCTCCGGACAAAATGCTGCGTTGCTGGATAAGAGACTGATAGCGCCACTGGAGATAGAAGTCCAGAAATGTCTCACGGACATTTATACTATTGAATGACGTTATCTAACCTTGCTACCAATAACCAGCAAGTCCGGTTTCTTATCGGCAAATGCCCTACATCTGCCTTTCATCAATTCAAGGAATAATTCGAAACGGCAGGACAGGGCATTCCAAGAGTTCCTCTGCGTCTAGACGACCAGGCCGAAGACATAGAATTGTCTATACCGCCGTCTATGTCAATTCCAACCACGACGTTGAAAACGACAATATCGTCTGGAGGGATTAGCTTAGACACATCATCGTACGCAGATCACCTTACCAGAGCGTTATCATTACATCTCAAAAGAAAAAGAATTCTAGGAGGTACAACCTCCTTAACAGTTCTTTCAAGGGCCTCACGTATAACTCTGCCCTTTTAGTGGCGATATGGAGTTAGTTAGACGTGACGCGGCCCTGTCTACATCCACGTGTGTGGATAGTATGGTGAAAAACTCTCTCACAGTCGTTCTGTTCTCCGGAGAGTTTCTCTTCGATGGCAAGCTTTCCGCAATCTATGATCAGATAACTAGGAAGCTTCGGGGAGCGCAGTGGCTCAGTAGGTAGAGGTGCAGGCTGCAAGCCGAGAGGTCCTCGGTTTGAATCCCGCCCGCGACAACCGCGTTGGGCAAGACACTTCATCTCCATTGCCCACATGGGGGCACGATGACGCCGTGTACTAAGGCGTACTGCACGTCGATGGTACACATGTCTTCAACCAATCTAACCCTGCCTGTGCTGCAGTGCTGAGTTACAATATTGGGGAGCTGGCAGCTGCTCATCGTTGCTCGGTGGTTCTCTCCGGGTACTCCTGCTTCCTCCACCCATAAAACTGTCACGGTCATGATTAGCCATTGTGCATAAATATGTGACCTTAAACATCAATAAATAAATAAATAACTAGAAAGCTTCAGACTCTCTGCTATTCAAATCCGCTTCCATAGAGTCGGATTCAGCGGAGAAAAGTAGCACAGGCACTTCCAGGGCGAATACGTCCAAGGAAGTTCCTATAGAGGTTCCTATGCATCCTCTAAGTCTTACTCTAGAGACTGTCAGGGTAGCAACTCAGGTAGGGGCTGTAATACTGGCTGAGTCATCCGGTCAGATGCCCCTAGGTCGACGGGGCGAGGTGCGGGCCGTGGAGGACATGCTTTCTCCTTCCGCAAGCCTCGCAGGACCAGGAGGTAATGGTATTAACCTCTATCGTGTATCAGTGAGCGGAAGACTGTCAAGTTTCTCAATCAATTGGGAGTAGATTATGGACATCCCTTCGATTCGAGAGGTAATTTCGGAAGGACAGATTGTCCTTCAAACGAAAACCTCCGTTAACTTGAAGTCCAAGATGGACTCAGCTTCCGTAAGTCTGCTGGGAAGAGGCTCGCTTCCATCAGAAGTCCAGTCTCTTCTGGAATGATCGCGATAGAGATCGTAGAAATCCAGGAATTTCCAGGTTTCTACAACCATCCTTTTATGGTTCCAAAACCAGATGGCTCGTTCTGTCCACTCTTAAATCTGAGCTGGATAAACAAGCTGATCGTGGCTGCAAGTTTCTATATGGAGACCATCCGATCGGTTAGAGCTAGTATTTGGGTGTACGACTATGCTACGTGCATAGATCTCAAGATGCGTACTTTCACGTCCTGGTACATCAGCCGTTCAGAAAGTATCTTCGCTTCTTCATCATAGGAGTCGTGTTTCAGCTCCGAGCAATGTGCTTCGGTCTGAATCTAGCGCCCTGGTCTTTCGCTCAAATATTGAACTCGGTAATGACTCATTTCCAAGCTCGTTCGTCTGCGATAACGTCGGCCTACCTGGACGACATTCTTCAGAGGTATGGCAATGAGTTAACGCATTAGAACGATGTGCAGAATCTGCTTCTGTTGCTCCGACGTCTCTGTTTCATAAGTAAACGAGAAGTCAGATCTGGTATCATCCAAGTCATTCTCCCACCGGGGGGATGAGCTTAGAGACGCGTTCTCGTTCATCTGCCGTTAACCAGAGCGAAATTAATCAGTTGTCATGCTCGCTATTGTTTTTACTCAGACAAAGTTACAGCGAGAGAATTCATGAGACTGATAGGTTTGTGCAGAGCTGCCGCGGATCTTATTCCAATGGGGTTGCTACGCACTTGTCCTCTCCAAATCTTTCTGACTCAGAATTGGAGGGTGAAGATTCATTCGATCGATACGGACATCCTCTTGTCAAGTCAAGTGAAACAAGAGATTCAAACTTGGGCAGATATTCAGTGGTTAATTCAGGGAGTTCCACTGCAATTGCCGGATCCGAGTTTTACAGTTTTGACGGATGCCAGTTAAATAGGTTGGGAACCAACATTGAGCCCAACGGATTTGATGTGCCAGGGTCCTTGGGATCCATAGTTCCTAATCAAGCATATAAACATCAGGAATTGATGTCATGTTGGCTTGCGCTACGTCATTGGTTGAACATTATTCAGAATGCTCACGTGCAATTCTGTCCGACAATTTGACGGTATTAGCGTATTTTCGGAACTAGGGAGGTACTCATTCCATTCTGTTATTCAGGGTAATGGAATGAATCCTTCTGTTGGTACTAGAACATCAAGTTCTCCTCTCGGTCCATCATATTCCGGGTCGTCTGAACGTATTAGCGGTCTCCCTTTCACAGAGGGGCCGCTTGTTGCAGTCAGAATGGACTTTTAACAAACGAGTATTCAATCAGATTTGCTACCTATGAGAGCGGCCAATGATGGACTTATTTGTGACACATCTCAACAATCAGTTGCAGATGTATGTGTCAACATGTTCGGATCCTCGAGCGCTTGCAGTAGACGCTCTATCGATCTCGTGAGATGGAATAATAGGATATGCGTATCCTCCAGCGCCATTGATTCAGCAGATATTGCTTAAGTAAATAATCTCAATGCAAAATTCTGCTGGTAGACCATGGATTAATCTATTCAGGTGTCTGTTGTGGCATATGCCATGGAAGCTTCCTCCACATTTCGGTCCATTCTATGGCTAGATGGATTCAATTAGCTATCAGTACTGCTTATGATAATATCTTCAACACAGCAGTCTGCGCTTAAGATTTTAGCTCATGAAGTAAGAGTTCTTTCTACATCAGGGGCTTACGCTAATAGCGTTGCTATTACAGATCTAATGAGGGCTGCATATTGGTTTCAGTCTTTCACTTACACGAATTTGTACCTCAGAAATATTGAGTCCTTTTCTATAGATCTGAATTGTTTAGGTCCGTTATCTGTTGCTCAGAATGTCGTCCACCAAACAGTTGCAACTATAGTTGTGTAGGCTTTCGGTTCCGGCAGTGACTCTGTCCTGCCGCCCTCTTCGCTCTGGAGTATTTGATCCAGGGCAAGGGGAAGGGGGGGGGGGAAGGGAGGGAGGGGGGGGGTGGCGGGTGTTCCCTTAGGTCACCTGCTTTATAGTGAAAAGCAAGGGAATACCTCCCCTGGAGTCAGTAATTCCAGTCGGTACCCGGGATGATTTTTAAAGTGTAAAGCTAATGTTTACTCATCCATGTAATATTTTTAAAGTGTAGCTCGGTGTGTAGTATTTGTATATGTCACATATCATGCAGACGTTAATATACAATTCTCGGACACTTTTAATGAGTATAAAGAGTCTCATTTATCTGGACTTCCTTTATTTATCGGCTTTCCTTTAAAAATAATTACCATAATGGATTATACTGGAGGTTAATAGACATCATTGATGTTATTGTGCTCAAGTACAAAATGGTGTTGTGTCTTTCTCGTTTTGATGCAAATAGAAAGATACATGTAAAGCCTATTTCTCCTTTCTCCTCGAGGGGATAATTCTGTATATGTAGTTGAGTTTATTGGATTTTCTTTATGTCCTAGGCCCTCCAACCTTTTTACTATTCAGCAAAGTCTGGGTCATTGGTACAGTATAGAAATGTTAAAAAATTTATAGTAATTTATATATTTTTTATGCTTACCAATAACCCAGACGGGGATGGCCCTCCCATGAGTTGAGAACTCATACCTCCCCGCTGAGTACATAACGCTTTCCAGGCACTGGTTGTAAGAATGACTTTTGGCGCCAATTTCGAGACCTCCTTGACACTGCACATGCGCAGTGGAGTAAAGGTATGGAGGACCATATAGGACATGTAATTTTCGGCTTTAGATGCACATTTTGGGGATGGGGGGGGGGGGTAAAATTTGTGTTTGGCCCTAGAATTTAAGAGTTAGCACCAGCTAAGTTTGGGTCATTGGTAAGTATAAAAAATATATAAATTACTATAAATTTTTTAACTTTCCGGACCTTTTTTGGAAACGCTTCAACGGAATGATTTCGATGACTTACAGATCAAGTTTGAGTTTCATGCTGATTGCAATATTCTTGTGTGAGTTTTGGCCCCTGGAAATATGGAAAAGCACCAAAATATCAGTTTTCCAAACTTTTTATGGAAACGCTTCAACGGAATGATTTCATTTTTGGTAACCTACTATAGAACGATGACTTACAGATCAAGTTTCATTTGCACTCTGTCCATCCGTCAGTCTGTCAGTCAGTTTGTCAGTCACACTTTAGTTTTCCGACCTTTTTTTGAAAATGCTTCAACCAAATGATTTCATTCTTGGTAACCTACTATAGAATGATGACTTACAGATCAAGTTTGAGTTTCATGCTGATTGCATTATTCTTGTGTGAATTACAGCCTTTGGAAATATGGATAAGTGCCAAAATATCAGTTTTCCAAACTTTTTTTGAAAACGCTTCAATGGAATTCATGCTGATTACATCCAGGTTATAACATTTGTATAATTATTAATGCTCATTAGTCCGGTAGGGGACATTGTATTGCTTCAGCGATACGTGAGCTCTTGTTTACTCCACTTCTTGCATGGTCAATACAACTTAATGATTCCATTTACATCAGTGATTTCTTTTATCGGTTTTATGAAATATTTAACCCTTTTTTGCCAATCAATTTTACTTAGTATTCCCAGCTTAACGTTTCGGATTAAAGTTCTGCCTTTCATTCTCCAAACACTCTGTTACAACGTCATTTCTTTTTTTCATTTCGGGCAAGGTCTACTGAAGCTGTACACATTGGTTTCAAATAAGATTGGCATTAATTTAACCCTTTTCACAACACTTTTCAAACTTTTGCTCTGTCCGTCTATCACTCAGTCCATCCATCTGTCAGTCCATCCGTCTGTCCGAACTTTCTTTATGCCATAACTTAAAAAAAAGTTAACAGATTTCAATTCTTTTCAATACATGTCTTTAGGTCACGTTTGATGACCACAATTATCCAATGAAAATTGTTGAAGTTATTTCCCTGCCCACCCCCCCTTCCCCTCCCCCCCCCCCCCCCCTTAGGCATTTTTTGTTCTTTTCTCCAATATGCATTTTGAACTATTTACAGTCACTACACATGGAACCTTTTTTAAACGCACTTTTTCGTCAAAAATGTTTTTTTTTTCAGTTTTGGTTAAACTTTGTGGTTAAAAATACAAACACCCCCCCCCCCCCCCCCCCCCTCTCACCCCAATTAGGCATTTTTTTTTCTTTTATCCAATATGCATTTTGAACTATTTAGTCACTACATGCAGAACCTTTTTTTAAACTCAGGCATCCCCCCCCCCCCCCTTCCTGGGCCAATTAGGCACTTTTTTTTTCTTTTCGTCAAAAATGCTTTCTTACAGTTTTGGTTAAAGTTTGTGGTTAAAAACACAGACCCCCCAATTAGGTATTTTTCTTTCTTTCCTCCAATACGCGTTTTGAACTATTTACAATCACTACATGCGGAACCTTTTTTTAAACTCATGTTCTAACCCCCCGGGCCAATTAGGCACTTTTTATTCTTTCGTCAAAAATGCTTTTTTACAGTTTTGGTTAAAGTTTGTGGTTTAGATATTTTTTTTTCTCTTTGCTCAAAATGCATTCTGAATGATTTAGACTGACCACATGTGGAAAAAAAATGGACTCCCCTAATGCCCCCCACTACCCCCCCCCCCCCCCCTCCTCCTCCTCACCCAGGGCCATTTAAGCAATATTTTTTCTTTGGTAATAAATGCATTTTTAGACTGACTGTTTATAGTCAGGGCTATAGTCGTGACTTTTGTCCATCCACCCATCGGTCCATCCATCTGTCTGTAAACAATTGGTTTCCGACTCCAGTTTGAATTATTTGATTTTTAACCAAAGTTGATATGTGTATTTTCCAGCTAGTAATACAGGCCAGGTTTGAATATAGGTTCCATAATTTCCCCCCCCCCCCCCCCCCCCCCCCCCACACACACACACACACACATGTCACTTAGGCAAATTATTCCCAAAATGCATTTTGAAGGATTGGGAGTTAATACATGCAAAAAAGAAAATTGACTTCTATAGCCCAACATTGCTTTATGTACTGCATCTTTAATCCTTTACCTAACACAAGTTGAAGTCAACAGTACAAATTATTTTTCTGAAACATCAGATTTTTTCATTTTTTACTTCTAACCATGGCTTCTTAGTCCTTAGTAAGCTCATCAAGATTGTTCCGTTAATAGATCATGAGGTATGTTTTGGAGTAGAGAAATGAAAAAATAAAATTTGAATAACAAATTTTGTATATCACGAGTGCAGATATGGCAGATTAGTTAGGTAAATGGTTAACAAAAAATGGCTCCGACTATTTTGTGTCTAAGCATTGCCATTGCTGGGACAGTCGGGCTGCATGCACGACATCTTTCTAGTTTTCAAATTGTCATGATCACAAAGGTTGCTGATTATTAATCACCGAAGTCCGCAATAAAACTAAACTTTTATAAAAACTTTAAACAATAAATAATGTGTCCCTAAATACTATTAATCACGCAACTTGTTTCATAAGAGATGAATCATTGAAAAATAATTTCTTCCCAAGACAGGTCAGAGAATAAAACAAACCACTGATATATTCCTCTTGATTATGCTTTTGAGCAGTACTAAAAACTAGTTGAGACTGTTGAGTACACTTTTAAAGGAAACAAATCACCAATTTATTTTCAAGGTGTTTGGCATGTGCCAAAGATCATGAAAAATGGTGTATTTGAAGGTTTTTTGACAAATTATGTATTTTCTCATGATTATGTACAATAAGAGAGACAAGGTACATGTACACTAGAGCTGTAGGTTAACCGAAACCGAACCGAGGTTTTTAGTTTTTTTTAAAAAACGAAAACTGTCAACATCCCGTAATCTAAGGTTTTTCGTTTTTTTTTAAATACTCTCTTGCTGCAGAAATTCACAGAATGTAGCCATCCCAGAGTAGTGAGAGTACCCAGACACTGCCAATGGCAGTGTCTGGGTACTCTCACTACTCTGGGAAGGCTACATTCTGTGAATTTCCGACATTTCAGTTTAGTTGTGTTTGCAGCTTTCCTCAAGTTGCGTGTAGGTGTCACACCTCGAAAAATGGCCAAGTACAATAAAAGTTCTGTATATTTAGGTAATTATTATATTGGCCTTCCTGATTCTTCATGTATTATAGCTTATTTCGGGCATTCATTGAGTTTCACTCAATTTCCCTACCATTCAGTTATGACTCCGGACATTGGAATGATTTTTATTGAATTTTACTTGGCCTCATGAACAAACCGAAAACCGAACCGAACCAAGGTTTTACTCCACCTGAAAAACCAAAACCGAAACCGAACAAGAAATTTAAAAACCTACAGCTCTAATGTACACAACTCGTTGGCTTGAAAAATGTCTACCTGCCTTCTTCAAACTCAGAGAAAAACAACGTGTGAATTTGTGGTCAAGATAATGATGTGATCCGACAACTCAGACCATAAGCTTTATGTTGGTATACCACTTCCCCAATATCATGAGAAAATACATAATTTGTCAAAAGAAATCATCAAATGCACCATTTTTCATGATCTTTGCACATGTCGGACACCTGTTATTTTAGTGATGTTTTGTGAGAAAATTGCTTCTAAATTCAATTTTACAAAAACTGCTATTTTCTTTTGTTATGTATTGTATTCATTTGGTACATGTAACTTATTTCAGTAAACAGGAGAACAATTAGTGTGTTTCTTTGTGTAATATAATAGAGTGAAAAGTAATTTCACCTCGGCAAATCTTGAACATGGCATTGGCCTTGACATACACATTTTAGTGATCACCAGTGTAACTTGCAAAGTTTGTTCTTTTTACCAGTTTTGGTTACCGTATTTACTCTATGTATTGGGACACTCTATGATTTGGGACACACATTTTTTCCAGAAAACTATATTTTTTTTATGCTCCAAAGTTTGGGACATTCAGGAGATTTGTTTCCAGTTGGCCCGTCGCTAGTAGCAGACGACACTCATAAAAAATTCTTGGGTAACTAAAAATTTTCATTTTTTGCTTCCAAAACACAGCTTATGATCCCTCATTGGAACGAGCGCAATGCGCTCGTTCCAATGAGGGATCATAAGCTGTGTTTTGGAAGCAAAAAATGAAAATATAAAAAAAAATTGGACGGCGATTTTTGTATATAGTGATGGAAAACGAATCACACACAAATTTATTCAGCATCAAATCAAGA
>CM062294.1:20295349-20491334 GCA_031216915.1 Pictodentalium vernedei
ATTTGCCACCCCCCCTTGACTAGAATCATTATTTGTCATCTCCTTTTGATTATTACCATTATTTGGCCCCTCTTTTGATTATTATACTTATATGCCACCCCCTTTTCAGTATTATCTTATTTCCCACACCCTTTTGAGTATTATCTTGTTTTCCATCCCCTTTTAACTGATATTCTTATTTGCCATCTCCTTTGACTATAATGGCTCCCACTTTGATTATTATAGTTATTTGCCACCCCCTTTTTCAGTATTACCTTATCTTGCCAGCCCCTTTTCATTGTTATCATTATTTGCCCACCACCCCATTTGATTATTACCATTATTTGGCAGCATGTTTGTTCAGCCTGCTTTAAATTGTTTTTATTTGCCACCCCCCCTTTGACTATAATCTTTATTTCTCATCTTTTGATTATTACCATTATCTGGCACCCATTCTGATTATTATAGGTATTTCCCACATCTTTTTCAGTATTGTGTTTACTTGCCACTCTGTTTAATTGTTATCATTATTTGCCACCCCCCATTTGACTATAATCTTTATTTGTCATCTCCCTTTGATTATTACCATTATTTGGCATCACTTTTGATTATTATACTTATTTGCCACCCTCTTTTGAGTATTATCTTATTTGCCACCCCCTTTTGAGTATTATCTTATTTGCCACCCCCCTTTTAATTGTTATTATTTGCCATCCCCTTTCATTATAATGACTCCCGTTTTGATTATTATAGTTATTTGCCACCCCCCTTTTCAGTATTACCTTATCTTGCCTGCCCCTTTTCATTGTTATCATTATTTGCCATCCCCCTTTGACTATAATCCTTATTTGTCATCTCATTTTGATTATTACCATTATTTGGCACCACTTTTGTTTGTTATTGTTATTTGTCACCCCCTTTTCAGTATTATGTTTATTTGCCACCCCCTTTTCATTGCTATAATTATTTGCCAACCCCCTTTGACTATAATCTTTATTTGTAATCTCCTTTTGATTTCTGCTAGTATTTGGCACCACGTTTGTCCATTATTGTTATTTGTTACCGCCTTTTCAGTATTATGTTTATTTGCCACCCCCCTTTTCATTGCTTTCATTACCTGCCACCCCCCTTTGACAAAAATTTCTTTCATCATCTCCTTTTGATTATTACCATTATTTTGCACCTCTTTCGATTATTATACTTTTTTGCCACCCCCCTTTTCAGTATTATATTATTTGCCACACCCTTTTCAGTATTATCTTATTTGCCACCCTCTATTCGTATTTGCCATCCCCTTTGACTATAATGGCTACCATTTTGATTATTATAGTTATTTGACACCCCTTTTTAGTATTACCAGCCCCCTTTTCATTGTTATCATTATTTGCCATCCCCCCCTTGACTGTAATCTTTGTTTGTCACCTCCTTCTGATTATTGCCATTATTTGGCACAACTTTTGTTTATTATTGTTATTTATCACCCCCTTTTCAGTATTATGTTTATTTGCCACCCCCTTTTCATTGCTATCATTATTTGCCATCCCCCCTTTGACAAAAAATTCTTTTCATCATTCCCTTTTGATTATTACCATTATTTGGCACCACTTTTGTTTAGTATTGTTATTTACCACCACTTTTCAGAATTATCTCTATTTGCCATCCCCTTTTCATTGTTATCATCCCCCCCCCCCCCCCCCCCCCCGCCTTGACTATAATCTTTATTTGTCTTCTTTTGATTATTTCCATTATTTGGCACCCATTCTGATTATTATAGTTATTTCCCACCCCTTTTTCTGTATTGTCTTTACTTGCCACCCTTATAATTGTTATCATTATTTGCCACACCCCCTTGACTATAATCATTATTTGTCATTTCCTTTTGATTATTGCCATTATTTGGCCCCTCTTTTGATTATTTTACTTCTTTGCCACCCCCCTTTTTAGTATTATCTTATTTTCCACACCCTTTTGAGTATTATCTTATTTTCCATCTCTTTTAACTGATATTCTTATTTGCTATCCCCTTTGACTATTATGGCTCCCACTTTGATTATTATAGTTATTTGCCATCCCATTTTCAGTATTACCTTATCTTGCCAGCCCCTTTTCATTGTTATCATTATTTGCCCCCCCCCCCCCCCCCCCCTCCCCCCCATTGACTATAATCTTTGTCATCTCCTTTTCATTATTACCATTATTTGGCACCACTTTTGTTTATTATTGTCATTTGTCACCCCCCTTTTCAGTGATATGTTTACCTGCCACTCCCTTTTCATTGCTATCATCATTTGCCACCCTCCCCCCCCTTTGACTATAATCTTTATTTGTCATCTCCGTTTGATTATTGCCATTATTTGGCACCATGTTTGTTCATTATTGTTATTTGTCACCCCCTTCTCAGTATTATGTTTATTTGCCACCCCCCTTTCCATTTTTATCATCATTTGCCATCCCCCTTTGACAAAAATCTCTTTTCATCATCTCCTTTTGATTATTACCATTATTTGGCACTACTTTTGGTTATTATACTTACTTGCCAACCCCTTTTCAGTATTATCTTATTTGCCACCCCCCTTTTCAGTATTATCTTATTTGCCACCCGCTTTTAATTCTTATTCTTATTTGCCATCCCCTTTGACTATAATGGTTCCAATTTTGATTATTATAGTTATTTGCCACCCCTTTTTCAGTACTGTGTTTACTTGCCACCCCATTTAATTGTTATCATTATTTGCCACCCCCCCTTTGACTATAATCTTTATTTGTCATCTCCCTTTGATTATTACCATTATTTGGCATCACTTTTGATTATTGTACTTATTTGCCACCCCCTTTTGAGTATTATCTTATTTGCCAGCCCCTTTTTGAGTATTATCTTATTTGCCACCTTCTTTTAATTGTTATTTTTATTTGCCATCTCCTTTGACTATAATGGCTGCCGTTTTGATTATTATAGTTATTTGCCACCCCCTTTTCAGTATTACCTTATCTTGCCTGCCCCTTTTCATTGTTATCATTATTTGCCATCCCCCTTTGACTATATTCCTTATTTGTCAACTCCTTTTGATTATTACCATTATTTGGCAACACCTTTTTTATTATTATTTTTTGCCACCCCCCTTTTCAGTATTATGTTTATTTGCCACCCCCGTTTGATTGTTAGCATTATTTGCAACCCCCTTTGTCTATAATCTTTATTTGCCACCTCCTTTTAATTGTTTCCATAATTTGGTACACTTTTTGTTTATTAGAGTTATTTGCCACCCCCATTTTCAGTATTATCTTTATTTTTCACTCCATTTCTGTTGCTATCATTATATTTGTCACCCACCCCTCTTTGACTATATTCTGTTTTCGTCGTCTCCGTTTGAGTATTACCATTATTTGGCACCACTTTTTTTATAATTGTTATTTGCCACCCCTTTTCAGTATTATCTTTATTTGTCACCCCCATTTCATAGTTATCATTATTCGCCGTCTCCCTTTGAATATAATCTTTATTTCTCATCTCCTTTTGATTATTACCATTATTTGACACCCCTTTTGATTATCATAGTTATTTTGTGCCCCCTTTTCCGTAGTATCTTTATTTGCCACCCTCTTTCCAGTGCTATCATTATTTGCCACTCCCTCTGAATTTAATCTTTGTTTGTCATCTCCTTTTGATTATTACCATTATTTGACACCCCTTTTGATTATTACTATTTGCCACCCCCCTTTTCAGTAGTATCTTTATTTACCATTCCCTCCCCCCTTTCATTGTTATCATTATCTGCAATCTGCCTTTGATTAATTTGTCATCTCCTTTTGATTGTTTCCATCATTTGACACCCATTTTGATTATTGCCACCCCTTTTTCATTATTAATTGCATTTGTTATCCCCTTTTGACTTGCCACCCCCTTTTATTACTACACTTATTTTTTATTTGCCCTCATTGATTGCTTTTATTAATTGCTATCTGTTTTGATTACTATCACTTTGCTATCCCCTTTTCATTTTTAGGTACATTTGCTAACCCCTTTTGAATTTATCATAGTTTACCACCCCTTTCTATTACTATTGTTATTGTGTTCATTATTGTTATTTGCCACCCCCCCTCTGATTGAAATCACTATTTGCCATCGTGGTGGTAATTAGCTTAAATAATGAGAAATAGTTATTTGCCACCCAGGTGCCAAATAGGTTAAATAATGAGAAATGGGTATTTGCCACCAGGGTGGTAAATAGTTTAAATAATGAGATATAGATATTTGCAACTGGCGTGGTAAAACGTTTAAATAATGAGAAATAGTTATTTGCCACCCATCTGGCAAATAGCTTAAATGATGAGAAATAGTTACTTGCTACCCCGGATGGTAAATAGCTTAAATAATGAGAAATAGCTGTTTGCCACCCCGGCGGTAGATAGCTTAAATAATGAGAAATAGTTATTTGCCACCCGGGTGGTAAATAGCTTAAATAATGAGAAATAATTATTTGCCACCCGGTTGGTAAATAGCTTAAATAATGAGAAATAGCTATTTGCCACCCGGGTGGTAAATAGCTCCTGCCGTAAACAGACGGTCTTTCTCATGGAAGTTACATCAAGTACCTTTGTAGTTATTTTTAGTGAAGTCTATACAGACAGTCATGTATTCACTAGACATCACTACTAAGTCAGTGTTACTTTAATATGATGGACAAAACATAAGTAGAATTGGCCAGGCATTTAATGATGCTTTTAAAAATGATGATGAGAATCATATATGAGCCAGGCCTAAAGATTTACACCAAATTCACGACGTTAAATGCTGTGCCCAAAATACTAAAATATTTCCAAATTACAAAAAGTAGTTTTAAAATTATCGTCAATCTGAGTGATGGTAAAGATATTTATCGAGAAACAATTAAGTCAAAATGTAACAAAGTTGCGCAAATACGTCTCATCGTCATAGTTTTATCACATTTATAAGTTCTTGCTGTCGCGTAAAATAGTTCTGGAAAATAGAAATTTTGGGCAGGGCTAAAAATCTTACCCCTCCCATTACAAATCCAAATATTGCTTCATGAACCTCCGTTGAACATTGAACAAACTTCATTCTACACCCCAAAAGGAAGCTCCATAGCCAATATCAAGTCATTGTACACACTGGTTCATGAGAAGAAGATTTTAAAAATATTTTGGAGCATTTTTCCCCATTCCCTCCCTATGGGGCTGGGCAAGCTGAGTTAAACAAAAATGCAATGCCCCTGCGGGACCATTACTCACACAAACTATTACTTGAATTGGCCTAGTGGCTTTGGAGAAGAACAAAACATGGTGCTGATGGACAACGGCTGGACAGCAAAGGGATTAGCTCAGATTGACTTTGTCAAGATGAGCTAAAAACTCAAAATAACCCTCAGATGCAAGAACCATGGTCTGCCTGTGTATGGTTCGTCTTGCGGTAGCAATGGCCCTTGCCCCTTGGTTGCCCCATTAAGTGTAAAAATATCAATTCCCTTTGTAATCAAATTTTAATCATATCAAAATATCAGTCACACAGTCACAAACTCAACAGTCTCCAAAGTCTGAGTCATTCTGTCCACGTCGTGTTTATGGAGTGATGAAATAATTCAACATGAAAGTATGTTCAGACAGGTAAACATCATAATAATAGTTAGGTGAGTTTTGTCAAAATTCTTTATTTAGAAGCAAGAAGCAAGAAAAATGCATTTCAGATTTTCAAAATTTTCTCATACCAGACCAAACCATATGACCCTCGACTCAGACCATGTTGTGCCCAAATTATGTTAATCTAAAAATGAGTATTTGTATGAATAAAAGTTGATTTTCATTGTTTTCCTTGTGAGAATCACCTGTATGTGATCTGATGTGCTTCGACACAGGATTCTTTACTGGATGCTTTTCTGCACAAATTACACTGAAATTGTTTCCTCGCCTGTATGTGTTCTCAGATGTATTTTGAGATTTGACCTTTCATCAAATGGCTTATTACATATATAACATTCAGATCCATTCAAATGGTTTCATCACCTGCATGTGTTCTGGGACGTCTTTTTAAAGATGATTGGTCAGCAAATGTTTATTACATATATTAGATTCAAATGGTTTATCACCTGTGTGTGTTCTGAGATGTTTTTTTAAAATTTGATTGGTCATCAAATGTTTTATTACATATATTACATTCAAATGGTTTCTCACCTGTATGTGTTCGGAGATGTTTTATTAAAGATGACTGGTACACAAACATTTTATTACATATATTACATTCAAACGGTTTCACACCTGTATGTGTTCCGAGATGTTTTTGGAGAGATGATCCACGACCAAATGCTTTATTACATACATTACATTCAAATGGTTTCTCACCTGCATGTGTTCTCAGATGTCTTTTGAGATCTGATTCTTGACCAAATGCTTTATTACATACATTACATTCAAATGGTTTCTCACCTGTATGTGTTCTGAGATGTCTTCTGAGATTTGATTCGTGACCAAATGCTTTATTACATACATTACATTCAAATGGTTTCTCACCTGTATGTGTTCTGAGATGTCTTTTGAGATCCAATTCTTGAACAAATGCTTTATTACATACATTACATTCAAATGGTTTCTCACCTGTATGTGTTCTGAGATGCATTTTGAGATTTGATTTTTGACCAAATGTTTTATTACATATTTCACATTCAAATGGTTTCTCACCTGTATGCGTTCTGAGATGTATTTTGAGTTGTGATGCTTGACCAAATGTCTTATTACATATAATACATTCAAATGGTTTCACAGCTGTATGTGTTCTGAGATGTCTTTTGAGATCTGATTCATGGCCAAATTCTTTATTACATACATTACATTCAAATGGTTTCTCGTCTGTTTGTGTTCTGAGATGTTTTTTTAAAGTTGATTGGTCACCAAACATTCTATTACATATATTACATTCAAATGGTTTCTCACCTGTATGTTTTCTGATATGTATTTTGAGATATGATTTTTGACCAAATGTTTTATTACATATTTTACACTGAAACAGTTTCTCGCCCGTATGTGTTCTGAGATGCTTTTTTAACGTTGATTGGTCACCAAATGTTTTATTACATATATTACATTCAAATGGTTTCTCACTTGTATGTGTTCGGAGATGTATTTTGAGAAGAGGTTCTCAACCAAATGTTTTATTGCATATAGTACAGTAAAATGGTTTATCATCTGCATGAATTCTGAGAGGGTGGACGACATCAAAATTATTGCTGAATGCTTTGTTACATATATCACACAGAAACATTTTTTCCCCTGTATTAAATCTGAGATGTGTTTTGAGTTGTTTTGTAGCAGTAAATTCTTTACTACAAATGTTACATTTAAAAAGTTTCTCTCCTGTATGAATTCTGATATTTTTGGAGGGCTTGGAATAATCAATGAATGCTTTATTACATTTTTCACATTTAAATAGTTTCTCACCTGTACAAGTTGTGATATGTTTGATGAGAAATGATTTGGAAGCAAACCCTTTATTACATATAATACATTTAAGTACTTTGTCACTTGAGTGTATTTTGAAATGTTGCTTCAGACCTTGTTTTTTGATAAAGGGTTTAACACCATTAATCCATTAGAAAGTCCCTCCATACTGTTTGTGATCAACCAAGTCAGTTCTGTTTGAACAGTTCAAAGAAAACAGCCATGTACCTCATTTACAAACAACATTTCAACTATATCTTCTCAAAACTCTTCATAAATCTGCAATCTGTGTCAAATTAACTGTCAATTTATAACATTAATGAATGTAACTGCATGTCTGCTTTCAATCTGAATCTTTTTGATTTTTCACCAATAATAAACATCCAATGCACACCCACAAGTTCCACTTTTCATTACATGGATATTAAACAGCATTCTCTTATCATCATGGTATCCTGAAGAACAAAAAACTAAAATTACTGTATCATCTTTCAGAGCTCCAAGAAATGAAAGTGTCAATGACACTGTAGCTTATCTTGACCTTATGGAATATTTTGGGGATTAATGTTATAAATACTCAACTTTTATGTTACATTCAAGTAAATTGGGCCATAATTATTGACTTTTTGTTGTCTATCAGAAACTACAGATTTTTTGGCTTTAAAAAGTGTTTTGGATATTTTCTGAGATTTTATGCCCCCCAAAAATCCACTCCATGGAAACCTTATTCAATGTGACTGGTTTCATAAGGTGAATATGTTTTTACTTTAAAAAACATTTTGAAGGATTTCAAGTAATTTAATGCAAAAAACAATTCCTGACTGCCTGCCCGGGGCATCTTATATTGCCAACTGGGTGAATTTAGAGGTCTTTTTTTTTGCATCAAATCACTTTCATCCACTGGGAACCCACACCCACCTGATGGGGTGAACAAGGAAAAAATGTTGCACCTAATTGTATTTTGGGGAATTTGAGAGATTTTATTCAAAAAAGTTCACCCCATCAACCTATCACCCCAAGCCCAACTGTATGTGGCCCTGTGACTCAAAATCCCCCAAAACACATTAATAAAGGTAAAAAAAAGAAAAAAATCCCCCACCCCAGATCCCTCCCCATGTGTTGAACTGGGTGAACAATTTTTTTTCCGTGGCCTTGAAATGTGTTTTGGGGCATTTTTAGTGATTTCAAGCACAAAAAAAAAATTGAATCGCTCCTTTGATGACATTTTTTTGTCATGAAATTAATTTTTTTGACATGAAATTCCTCAAAATCCCCCAAAATAAACTCTAAAGCAAAAAAAAAAACTCACCCATGGGACCCCCCCCCTCCAGCCCCCCTCTCCCCGCCCCATCCCCAATTTCGTTGTAATTGGGAGAAAAAAATACATGGTTGCAGCAGCCATGCTACAATTGGCTGATCTGAAGCCAAACATTATGAAAAATAGACATTGGCAAAGCTAAACCTACATATGAAATTTTGTTGAAATCAGAGAAAAGAATACATGACTGCAGCAGCCATGCTACCACTGACTGATTTAAAGCCAAACATTATGAAAAGTAGTCATAGTCAAAGCTGAACTCATATATAAAATTTTGTAAAAATCGGAGAAAAAAATACATGCCTGCAGCAGCCATGCTACCATTAGCTGAATTGAAGCCAAACATTATGAAAAGTAGTCATGGTCAAAGCTAAACCTGCATATGAAATTTTGTTAAAAGCCTGCAAAGGAAATTTCATCAATTGGAGAAAATAAATACACATTTAGAATGTACTTACTGATCTCAAACACACACAGTTGATGACAGTGTCCTACATGCCTGAGATATATTAGATTCACACAATGACAATTTTATTCAATGCTTTATTGGGTTTTTTCACTCAATGTAGTAGAAGAAAAAAGCCAAATCAATTTCACCCCTCAATTCCCACACCCCAGGGGCAGCCACCATGACCAAAATGGGAAGGTTTCATCTACACATCAGTCTAAGACAACCTGCCAAATTTCAAGAAAATTGGTTAATATAAAAAAAAATTTAAAATCATCCCACACTGCTGCTGCTGCAGTCGCCACTGTGTGCAGCCAACTGCGACCAAAATAGGACATTCTCATCTAGACATCAACCCGAACATGCATATGAAATTTGGTGATGATCAGATGAGAACTACGGCCTGTAGCCTGTGCCATACAAAACTCATGACGGCTGCTGCAGCAGCCAATGTAAGCAGCCGACCATGACCAAAATAGGACATTCTCATCGAGACACCAACCAACCTGAACATGAAAAAGAAATTTGGTGATGACCGGTTAATAACTATGGCCTGTATCCTGCACCATACAAATTGTGGAGAGACAGACTCACAGACTTCCACATTCCCTATGACAATAGTTTAGCTTGACTTTGTAAAGATAAGCTAAAAATGAATACCAGTTGTTTTGCCCTTCGCATTACATCTGTTATGAATGAGCTCTGTTTTACTTCACTTTTGTTGCACCTCAACCCTTTGAATCTTAGTGGTATCTTCCACAACAGTTTAGTGACAGCAAATGGAAGAGTCCATATTCTTTATTTGGTTGTAGGCCGATCAATATCAAACACTTCGAGTTGAAAATATTTATTAGTCTACCCCACATGTGCACTTGATGAAATTATGACATGTCATGTTCCTGGACCGGACAGTGGGCTTCTCGTTTTCAATTGCTTCAGAAGTATACTCGATTTTGTGCTCCTAAAATCCAACAGGGGATTTATCTAATATACTACTCAAAGTTTGCTAAGCACCAAGTATATCTAAATACCTGTTTTACGTTTTAGTTGACATATTGTGATGACAAGTGTATATATTTTTTATTTAATTATATCTTTAATGATTTAAGTACAGAAATTAAGATTTTATTTGTGTTTGACATTATTTTTTGGCTTTTGATTACGATATCCATGGAAAATGGATATTATTAGTAAAAGAGGAAATTTTTCAATTTGCCAAAAACTTGACGGAGTGAACTGGCATGGGTTCAATATCGAGTACGAGACCCATTACTGTTAATTACAACTTGACAACGCCTTCTAATGCTCCCAATCAGGTTCCTGGTGGACCAGTGGTGGTCCTTTGTGGGATGTTGTTCCGTTCTTGGACCAGCATGGCACAAAGCTCCTGGACCCTTCCTGGCCGGACTGGATGGGCTGAAATTGCAAGCTGCAACTCATTCCAGACAGGTTCGAATAAATTGAAGTCAGGGGATCTTGCTGGCCAGTCCATACGCTCAATCCCCTCCCTCTGTCGGTACTCCCCAACAGCATGGGCAGCATGAGGACTGGCATTATCGTCCATCAGAATGAATCCATCACCCACTGCACCTACATACAATCTGACGTGGACAACCATGATCTCATCAATATACCACTGTGTAGTCAATGTACCACGTTCAAGGACACCGAGCTTTGAACGTCCATCCCTGGTGATGCCGCCCCAGACCATGATTGACCCTCCACCATAGCAGTCATGCTCAGCAAAGTTGGCTGCATGGAATCGCTCTCCTGGTCTTCTCCATACCTTAGATGCCTATCTGTGTGGTCTAGGCAGTACCTTGACTCATCAGTAAAAAGGACAGGTATCCAATCTTTTCTGGGCCATCCAACGTGGTCCATGGCCATTCATATCATGTCTAGTGGTGGTTCTGGGACAACAGAATGCGAATACATGGTCTTCTTGATTGGAGACCACCTTCGTGCAACCTTGACCAGATGGTCTGCGTCGAAACATTTACCCTGGATGCATTCTGAAGGTCAATGCGAAGCTGGGTTGCTGTGGCAAAGTGGTTCCTACGAGCCTGAGTGATCACAAACCGGCCTTCTGCTGCAGATGTTGCCCGGTCTCTGCCAGCACCCTGCCGTCTAACTGGAGTGCCATCCTGCTGAAATCTTGCCCGGGCTCTGGTGATCACCTATGGTGCACACTAAGGGCTTCACCAACCTGGCGATGGGTAGCTCCTTGCTCAACCATCCCTACAGCCTGCCACATTTCTGCTTCAGACAAATCTCTTCTTACATTTGCATTTGCCATATTCAATCATTAAATCACAAGGGTTTGTGTTGAAATGAAGATTGAATACCCTATACATGTCATGTACATAGTATACTAAAACATCATGAAAATGAAAAAAAAAATATAGTAATTTATATATTTTTTATACTTACCAATGACCCAGACTTAGCTGGTGCAAACTCTTAATTATTCAGGGCCAAACACAAATTTTGCCCCCCCCCCCCCCCCCCGCCCCATCCCCCAAATTTGCATCGAAATCAAAAAAATCAATGTCCTGTATGGTCCTCCATACTTTTGTCTACTGTGCATGCGCAGTGTCAAGGAAGTACCAAAATTGGCACCAAATCTTCATTCTTACAACCAGTGCCTGGTAAATGTTATATAATCAGCAGAGAGGTATGAGTTCCCAACTCATGGGAGGGCCATCCCCGTCTGGGTCATTGGTAAGTATAAAAAATATATAAATTACTATAAATTTTTTCATATTTTTATACTGTACCAATGACCCAAACTCAGGTGAATAGAAAAAACGGCTGGAGGGACTAGGACATAAAGGAAAATCCAATACACTCAATTACATATAAACAGAATTATCCCCTCAAGGAGAAAAGGAGAAACAGGATTTACATATATCTTTCTTGTTTACACAAAAAAAAAGAAAGACATATTACCAGTCCGTAATTGAGCACAATAACATCATTGATCTCTGTTAACATCCAGTATAACCCATTATGCTAATATTTTAAAGGAAAGCCAATAAATAAAGATAGTCCAGAGAATGAGACTCTTTATACTCATTTAAAAGTGTCCAAAGATTGTATCTTAACGCTTGTATGACACGTGACATATACAAATGCTTCACACCGAGCTACACTTTAAAAATATTACATAAATGAGATAAACATTAGCTTTACACTTTAAAACCATCCCAGCAACGACTCGGTATTACTGACTCCAGAGGAGGTATTCCCTTGCTTTTTACTATAAAGCAGGTGATATAAGGGGACACCATACCCCCCCCCCCCCCCCCCCCCCCGCCTTTCCCCTTGCCCTGGGTCAATCACCCCAGAACGAAGAGTGCAGCAGGACACAGTCACTGCTGGAACAGAAAGCCTGCATAACTATAGTTGCAACTGTTTAGTGGACGACATTCTGAGCAACAGATAACGGACCTAAACATCAAACGTCGCCAGAAGTAGACTCAATATTTCTAAGGTAAAAATTTGTGAACGTAGAAAGCTGAGAGTCAGAGACCAGTATGAAGCCTTCATCAAATCGGTAATAGCAATACTATTAGCATAAGCCCAAGATGTAGACAGGACTCAAACTTCATGCGCTGAAATCTTAAGCACAGACTGCGGAGTAGAAGATAATCTTTCATAAGCAGTACGAATAGTCAATTGAATCCACCTGGAAATAGAATGGACCGTGATGTCCCTTCTATTAGGCAGCAGAGACAGAAAGAAACGTTTTCGTCCCTTTCTGATAAACTCAGACCTACGTTTGTAAATACGCATGGACACAGCAAAGGCCTATGGCCATCTGAGGATGGAAGAGCCGTAATAACAATAGGCCCAGGGTACTTATTAGGAGCCTGATTCTTAGCCAAAAATCCAACATTGGTAGTCAAAGTAATAGTATTACCCACACTACTATAGTGAGAATCATCAACAGATAGAGCATGAAGCTCACTAACTCTTCTAGCAGAAGAGAAGGCTAAGAGAAAAGCTGTCTTATAAGATAAGTATTTGAAGCCTAACGTATCAAGGGGTTCAAATGGCACTTCTTTTAGCTTCAGAAGAATCCAAACTAAATTCCACTTAGGAATTAACCTAAGGGTTCTAGGTCTATTTATTGAAAAGTTTTTAACTAACTTCGATAAAGAGACCTTAGATCCAATTTGTAAGCTATCAAGATGAGCAGAAGTATCCAATAGCATAGACCTATAACCTTTAATAGTTATTGGCTGCAGTTTGATCTCGCCAAACAAGTAGACCAAAAAATTAGCAATGTCTGGAATGGAGGGGGTCATAGATATCAGTAGAATGATCCCAACACCAATGAGAGAAAACCTTCCACTTAGCAGCATAATTTAGCGAAGGGGAGTTCCTCCTACAGTTAGAAATTGCGTCCACTGCTGGTCCTGTAAATTGCTTGCAGTGCAAGAAGGACAGCACAATGGAAATACATGAAGGTTGAGACCTTGCAGGTTGTGATGCAGTGTGCACGATTTCCCCTGCGAAAGAAGGTCCGCCCATGGAGGAAGCTTCCGAGGAATGTCCCATAACAGACACCTGAGTAGATTTATCCATGGTCTCTGGGGTGACAGAGATGCTACCAACAGAATCTTGCAGTGAGATTGTTGATTTTTAGCAATACCTGTTGAAGCAACAGTGCTGGAGGATACGCGTATCCTATCATTCCGTCCCAAGAGATCGAGAAAGCGTCTACTGTGAACACTCGAGGATCTGGGCATGGCGACACATGTCTGCAACTGATTGTTGAGATGCGTTGCAAACAAGTCTTATCATCGGACGATCCCATTGGTAGCAGATCTGATTGAATACTCATTTGTTGAGAGTCCATTTTGATGGCAACATACGACCTTTCCAAGAAAGGGAGTCCGCTAGAATGTTCAGACGACCCAGAATATGACGGACCGGCAGAAGAACCTGATGCTCTGGGCCAAACAGAAGGATTCTGTCCGTTAAGTTGAACAATGGAATGGAATGAGTGCCTCCCTGGTTCCGAATATATGCTACTACTGTCGAATTGTCAGACAGTATTTGAACATGTGAATTCTGAATAAAGTTCATCCAGTGACGTAGCACAAGCCAAACTGACATCATCTCTTTGAAGTTTATGTGCTTGTTCAGGAATTGCAGATCCCAAAGACCCTTGCACCTCGGATCTGTTGGGCTCAATGTCGCGCCCCGACCTGTTTGACTCGCATCCGTCATAATCGTAAAAATCGGATCCGGCAGTTGCAGAGGAACTCCCTGAGTTAACCACTGAATATCTGCCCAAGTCTGAATCTCTTGTTTTACTTGGTTCGACAAGACGATGTTTGTTTCGAGTGAATGAATCTTCACACTCCAATTCTGAGTAAAACATATCTGGAGTGGATGAGTGTGTAGGCGCTCCGCACAAACCTATCAGTCACATAAATTTTCTCGCTGTAACTACATCTGAGTGTAGACGAAAGCGAGAGCAACAACTGACTAATTTCGCTCTGGGTAACGGCAGACGAACCAGATTGTTGTGCGACTTGAAACTCATTCCCAAGTGAATGAACGACTTGGACGGATCTATATCCGACTTCTTTTCGTTTACTATGAAACCGAGATGTCGGAACAATTGAAGCAGACTCTGAACATCGTTCTGAAGCATTAATCTGTCGCCGTACCTCTGAAGAATGGCGTCCAAGTAGGCCGACTTTACCGCAGACGCATGAGCTCGGAAATGAGTCATTACCAGGTTCATTAATCGAGTGAAGGCCCAGGGTGCTTGATTCAGTCCGAAGCATGTTGCTCGGAACTGATAAACGACTCCTAGGACAGCAAAGCGAAGGTACTTTCTGAATGCCGGATGTTCCATGACGTGAAAGTACGCATCCTTGAGATCTATGCTCGCACCATAATCGTTCACTCGAATGCTCGCTCTCACCGATCGAATGGTCTCCAAATAAAATTTTGGAGCCACGATCAGCTTGTTTATCCAGCTTAGATCTATAACTGGATGGAACAAGCCATCTGGTTTTGGTACCAGGAACAGATGACTGTAAAAAACGGGAGATTCCCAGAAGAGATTGCACCTCTGATAGCAGCGAATCTCTCTTCTGAAGGTTTGATGGAAGCAGAGTCCATCGTGGACTTCGTGTTAATGGAGGTTTTTCTCTGAAGGACAGTTTTAAACCTTCAGAAATAACCTCCTGAACCCATCGGTCGTCTGTAATTGACAACCAATTGGTTAAGAATCTTCACAGCCCTCCACCCACTGGAGCGCAATAGAGGTAGGTTCTGACCTTCACCTCCTGGACCTGTGAGGCATGCAGGAGGAGAAACTACATGCTCCCCGACCCGCACCTCGACCAAGGGGCATCTGACCGGTTGGCTCGGCCAGCATTATGTCCCGTACCTGAGTCACTACTCTAACGGTCTCTGGAGTAAGACGTGGAGGTTTCTAAGATCCTCTATAGGAACTTCCCTTGGAAGTACTCGCCCCAGAAGTCCATGACTTACTCCTCTCTGCTGAGTCCAGTTTTTTCGAAACGGACTTAAAGAGAAGAGAGTCTGAAGCTTTCTTGGCAATCTGATCGTAGATTAATGAAAGCTTACCATCAAAGAGAAGTTTTCCTGAAACTGGAGTGACTCGAAGAGAGTTTTTCACCTTAGAATCCACCCTAGTGGATGAAGCCAGGGCAGCATCACGTTTCACTAACTCCAAATTTGCCACTGAAAGGGCGGAGTTATACATGGAATATGCGATTGCCCTCGAAAGAACTCTCAAGGAAGTTTGAACATCCTGGAATTCTTTACCATCGAGACATTGTGATAAAGCTCAGGTAAGGTGATCTGCATAAGATAAGGCGTCTAAACTGGCTTTGTTAGACGAGATTGTCGTCTCCAACGTACTGGAGAGAATCGACATAGACGCCGGCAATGACAACTCCCAAGTCTTCTGCCTGGTTATCGCAGAGGAACTCTCGGAACACCCTTTCCTGCTTCAAATTTATTTCTACTGTTGATGAACGACAGATGTAGAGCATGTTGTGATAAGAAACTGGATCTGCCAGTCTTAGAGGCTAGCCTAAAAATAGCGTCATTCAGCAATTCAAACGTCCGTGAGACATTTCTGGACTGGGTCGGAAACTCAGGTGCGATGTCCTTAGTCCGGCCGATTAAGTCTGTGTCCAGTGATGCTATCAGTCTCTTATCTGCTATCGGAGCTCTCTGGTCCGGATGAACAACATCTGGAAGGTGTGCCGGATGAAATCTACAGCCACCTTATGTTGTTCTAGAAGGGAAAAATCCAGCTACGCAGATTCCCTTTCACCATCCGACTGGACCAAATGTGAATCTCGGTCGTCCCTATCTGACACTGCAGGCGAGCGTACCGACCCAGCTTCCTCAGACAGTTCCTGATCTGAAAGTTTCCGAAGGTTACTGGGATGCTGCGATGAATTGCGCTATCTGTGATAGCAAGTCTGTCAAGGAGGCCTGTGGAGCTGCAGTCTTACGTTTAGCCGCTGGAAGCTCCTGGGACGGTGCCTCTTGCATAGTTCTTTTATGCAAACATCCCGACTGGTAAGGCCTCGTGTCCTTGGCTACCGGATGGAGTGACCTGGTCGACGTGGAATCCTTGGTCGGTGAAGCAGGCTTGATATCTGAGGTCACGTAGCCAAGCTGCAGTCATGTGTGCTGGAGTGTGGAAGAGGAAGCCAATAGACTAGTCGACCCCTCTCTGCGATGGAGCATCCCGAGCAAGAGGAGTGGACGTATGCTCCCACTGACGAACATTATGTACGACAACGTCTGGCCCCAGATGTTGTAAGAGAGAGAGAGAGAGAGGGGGACCTGAACAAGCTAGCTACCGGACTGACTGGCTTCCTCTGATCCATCCTCCGATCTGTCGTCGCCAGGTGTGCGTGATCCAAGATTATATATAGTGCTCGTAACACCCCTTCTCCTCTCCTGGATCGCAACTGACGAACCCGGCATCACATCACCCACTTTACGAGTGATAGCTTCGCCGGGCGAGCTAGCTGGCGACAAGGTCGTAAATCCTACTGAGGATCTAGGCACTCGTCGAATTTCCTTGAGCACTTTTGCCGCTAGCCCTTCATTTGTTTGCGACGATGGCAGCACACTTCCTGAAGACATCATGGAAATATCACCCTGTTTTTGTTCCTCTGAAAAAGTGACTGAAAAACTAGAGTGACCCGGTGGCGAGAGGACCGGCATGGACCTCTCACCACTAACAATATACTGTGACACACGTCTCCAACGTTTGTCATCCCATGTGGCACACACTGAGCAAGAATTAGTGCAAGTACAGTGACTACAGCAAACACAATGAGCATGAGAATCAGAGGAAGACTTCCTCCATTTACAAATCGAACAATATTCTTTCATATTTAAAAAATATTAAACAGCCGTAGTACTCGCACTAACACTTGAAAATACAAAGATACATAATAATAATATAATCCATAACAAAAATTTCGAAAAATAATTCAAAAGAAAAAATTTTCGAAAAAATTTTGACATGAGCCCAAGTTCCCAAAGGGAACGATGAGCCCAAATGGATCCCCAAAAAAGCCTAAGTGTGGGCAAAAATTTTAAAACATATCTAAAGATTAATGTTACACATACGGACAATATTAATGTATCTGGCTATATAATGAACCTTACAGAAGACAAGGAATCACTGACCGAAGTAACCGTTCTCAACGTAAACAGAAGTCAATAAAAAGCGGAAACAAGACTCCAGGCCCAAAATCAGTAACCAATTTAAAACACTATCCGATGTAAAACAGAATCTTCCACGGAAGAAGCTGCAGTACATTGGATGGTAGATGCATGACCAAAACACCTAAACACCCCTAGGGTGAGGATGGAACCATGGGGATAACAGAATAAACATTCTGTAACTATGCTAAAACTCCCAAGAAATTTCAATAAAAAAATTCAAAAATTATACCAAAAGCATGGGAGTTTAGCAAGGGGGTTATCAAGGAAAGGGAGAGAGGAAACACTTAACAAACAGTGGAGATTTCATAGCAAGAATGAAAACATCAGGCCCATGCCCCGAAATTAGGGAACATGAAATAATTTTACATAAAAATTAAAGTTACAGCCCTGAACACATCCTTCCACTGTTTCTTCCTCTAATCCTCTTATTTCATCCTTGGATCCACCATTTCCTTCATGATTTTGTGTCTGGCATCATTTTAACTGAGATTATAAGCACAGATATCAGTGAGATGTTACTGATAGAAGGGCCAAACAAAGATTGAAGATTTGGCGCCAATTTCGGTACTTCCTTGACACTGCGCATGCGCAGTGGACAAATGTATGAAGGACCATACAGGACATTGATTTTTTGGATTTGGATGCATATTTTGGAGATTGGGGGGGGGGGGGCGGGGGGGGGGCAAAATTTGTGTTTGGTCCTGAAAAATTAAGAGTAGCACCAGCTAAGTCTGCGTCATTGGTACAGTATAAAAATTTCAAGAGGTACATGCTTTCCCATGACTGTCACGAAAAGTCAGCCTGTCAAGAGAGCTAATGTAAACACTGGGGACCATCTTAATACATTCCTCAATCATATCCACCAAAAATATCGTTAATATGTCACAAGCAAATTTCACAATGATGTGTCAAATATTTGGTGCTTAGAAAAACTTTGAGTAGGTTATAGTTACTGTCTAATTTCAGGTCTACCTGGGCTTGTAGGAGTGTAGTAGGCCAGAAGTAAAGCGAAGTGTTACTGAGTACACTAGTAGAAGTACTAGAAACACACAGCAATGTTACTGTCTTTAACTGCAGGCAACGTTTATTATTTGCCTAGCTCAATTGGTCATAAAATAAAACATAAATCAAATCCCTAATCCCATAAGTCTAACAATCTTTTCAGGACTTCATTTAAAGATAGCACATTGTATAGACATATGGATTCTTTCTGGCTTTTGTTGCATTAATATCTGCAGAATGAATTCTTGGATTCTCATCAAAATATAAGCCCTGCAGTTTTTGATACACAGTATATAGATTAATGCAGGAGTTATTTTCCACTCAAGCATTATAATGTGCTCTTTCTGAAATACATCACAATCAAATTTCTGCTCATGGTCCATCTTAAAATTGCATAATACATGTACATGTATTCATCTCATAAAATTTAGCTGGGAAGCATCTCTGGCATAACAACAACAGAGGCACCAAGGGGGCCATAATTGCACACTTGAAAGTGATTCAAAGAACTTAATATGGGTCACATTCAGTTAGTCATGGTTCAACACTGAAGTGTGTAGAGTGTATATTATGTCACTAGCCTTTTCTCCCCGTCAAGTATAGAGCCCAAATATTAGCCCAGGGACCCTGATTTGAACAAACTTGAATCTGACACACACACAACCACAACATGCCCCCCCCCCCCCCCCCCAACACACACACCCTTAAAGATGTCGTGTACCAAATATGAAAGCATTGAGACTGGTGGATCTGAAGAAAATATTTAAAGAAATCTCCTCAGAGCCCAAATATTAACCTAGGAACCCAATTTGAACAAACTTAAATCTGACTCCCTGGAGATATAATATACCAAATATCAAAAGATTCTAACTGATGGTTCTGGAGAAGATTTTCAAAGAAATTCCTTCATATTGCACAAAGTTGAAACTCAGGCTCCCATAGGGAGCCCAAATATTTACACAGGGACCCCAATTTGAACAAACTTGAATCTGACTCCCTAGAGATATACATGTAGTATACCAAATATCAAAAGAATCTAACTGATGGTTCTGGAGAAGAAGATTTTCAAAGAAAGTCCTTCATAATGCACAAAGTTCAAACTCAGGCTCCCATAGGGAGCCCAAATATGAATCCCCAGAATCTATTTGAACAATTTTGAATCTGACCCCCATCCCCCCAGAGATGTTGTATACCAAATATTAAAGAATTCTGACAGCTGGATTGGGATTTGAAGAGAAAGATTTTTAAAGAAATTTCCTCATATTTCACCGAGTTAAAATTCAGGCTCCCAACAGGAATCCCAAATATTAACCTGAAACTCGATTTGAACAAACTTGAATCTTACCTCCCCACAGATGATGTATTCCAAATATAAAAGCCTTCTGACTGGTGAATCTGAAGATTTCTAAAGAAACTTCTTTATATTGCACAGTTACAATATGGGGAGCCTAAATATTGACCTTGGGAGTCGATTTGATCAAACTTGAATCTGAACCCCCTAGAGCTGTTGTATACCAAATATGAAAGGATTCTGACTGGTGGATCTGAAGAAGATTTTTGAAGAAATTTCTACATATTGCACAAAGTTAAACTTTGGGCTCCAATACCAAGCCCAAATATTAACTCAAGGACCCGATTTGAACAAACATGAATCTTATCCCAATACAGATGTTGTATACCAAATATGCAAGGCATTCCCACAGGTGAATCTGAAGAAGAAATTTCATCATATTGTATGAAGTTAAAATTCAGACTCGATTTGAACAAACTTGAATCGGAGCCCCTCAGAGATGTTGTATACCAAAGATAAAAGGATTCTTACTGGTGGATTTGAAGAAGATTTTTAAAGAAGTTTCCTCATATTGCACTACATTAAACTCTGGGTACCAATAGAAAGCCCAAATATTAACCCAGGGACTCGATTTAAACACACTTGAATCAGACAACCCCCCACCTCCCCCTTGAGATGTTATATAGCAAATATCAAAAGATTCTAATTGATGGTTCTGGAGAAGATTTTTTTCATTTTGTTAAACAATTTATGGGTGATGTCAGAGTAATGCCCCCTGTAGATATGTTATTAACTTTATTTGAACAAACTTGCATTGACATTTAAAAAGGGACATGCACATTAAATTTGGTTTGATTTGGCCCAGTGATTAATGAGAAGTCGATAATGTTAAGTTCTTGTCTGATGGATGACAGATGGATGGACAACAGACAAAAAGTGATCATTTAAGCTCCCCATGACTTTCAGTCTGGTGAGCTAATAAAATCAGATTAGGTTGCACAAAGTAGATCCTCTGTTTCTTATGCCATTTCAGTAAAATTGGGAAGGGAAGCATGCAAAAGAAACTTGGACGAAACACATTTATCCATTTGAGCAGCATCACTTGATGTTACCATTTTATTATCTGTTGCTAGATGATGAAACTGACAAATTGTTATTTTTTACAAATTTAAATTTACTAACGGATGACATTTGTATATATTTGAGGAAATTAAACTTTACTAATGGATGACACAGCTCTACCTAAAATGATATAATTCCTAATGAAAAGCAACAGTATAACAAGAGGCCCCAGGGGGCCTGAGGGCGCTCACCTGACATGGTAGCCTAAATATCAACCCAGAGAATTGATTTCCACAAGTTGCATCTGCTCCTCCTAAGAAAAGCTGAAACCAAATATCCAAATATTCTGACCAGTGGATCTAAAAAAAGATTTTTAAAGAATATTCCTCATACTGAACTAAGTCATAATTCGGGCTCCCACAGGGAGCCCATATATGAACCCAGGGACTTGGCTTTAACAAACCTGAATCTCACACCCCTAAGGATTCTGCACACCAAATATCAAAACATTCCGACTGCTGGATCTGAAGAAGAAGATTTTTAAAGAAAATTCCTCATTTTGAACCAAGTTACAATTCGAGCTCCCACAATCAGCCCAAATATGGACCTAGGGACATGGCTTGAACAAACTTGAATCTTACCCCCCTAAGGATGCTGCATAAAAAATATCAAAAGCATTCATCTGCTGGATCTAAAGATTTTTAAAGAAAATTCCTCATTTTGAACTAAGTTGTCATTCAGGCTCCCATAGTGAGCCCAAATATGAACCACTTGGCTTGAACAAACTTGAATCTCAGCCCCCAAGGTTGCTCCATGCCAAATATCAAAACATTCCAACTGCTGAATCTGAAGAAGAAGATTTTTAAAGAAAAATTCCTCATATTGACTAAGTTATAATTTGGGCTCCCACAGGGAGCCCACATATGGACCCATGGACTTGTCTTTAACACACTTGAATCCCCCCTCCCCCCAAGGATGCTACTCACCACGTATCAAACCATTCGGACTGCTGGATCTGAAGAAGAAGATTTTTTAAGAAAATTCCTCATTTCGAACAAAGTTACAATTCAAGCTCCCACAGTGAGCCCAAATATGAACCTAGGGACATGGCTTGAACAAACTTGAATCTCACCCCCCTAAGGATGCTGCATACCAAATATCACAAGATTCTGCCTGCTGGATCTTGAGAAGAAGATTTTCAAAGAAATTTGCCTGAAATGCACTAAGTTCAAATTTGGGCTTCTATCGTGAGCCCAAATATGAATCCAGGTGGCTGATTTGAACAAACTGGAATCAGATCCACCCCACAATGTTGCATACCAAATATCAAAAGATTCTGCCTGCAGGATCTGGAGAAGAAGATTTTTGAAGAAATTTGCCTGAAATGCACTAAGTTCAAATTCGAGCTTCTATAGTGAGCCCAAATATGAATCTAGGGAGCCGATTTGAACAAATAGAATCAGATCCACCCCACAATGTTGCATACCAAATATCAAAAGATTCTGCCTGCTGGATCTGGAGAAGAAGATTTTTTTAAGAAATTTGCCTGAAAAGCACTAAGTTCAAATTTGGGCTCCTATACTGAGCCCAAATATAAACCCAGGGAGCCGATTTGAACAAACTTGAATCAGATCCACCCCACAATGTTGCATACCCAATATCAAAAGATTCTGCCTGCTGGATCTTGAGAAGAAGATTTTCAAAGAAATTTGCCTGAAATGCACTAAGTTCAAATTTGGGCTCCTATACTGAGCCCAAATATAAACCCAAGGGGCCGATTTGAACAAACTTGAATCAGATCCACCCCACAATGTTGCATACCAAATATCAAAAGATTCTGCCTGCTGGATCTGGAGAAGAAGATTTTCAAAGAAATTTACCTGAAATGCAGTAAGTTCAAATTTGGGCTCCTATACTGAGCCCAAATATAAACCCAGGGGGCCAATTTGAACAAACTTGAATCAGATCCACCCCACAATGTTGCATACCAAATATCAAAAGATTCTGCCTGCTGGATCTGGAGAAGAAGATTTTTTAAGAAATTTGCCTGAAATGCACTAAGTTCGAAATCGGGCTCCTATACTGAGCCCAAATATGAACCCAGGGGGCCGATTTGAACAAACTTGAATCAGATCCACCCTCCAATGTTGCATACCAAATATCAAAAGATTCTGCCTGCTGGATCTGGAGAAGATTTTTTAATGTTTTTCCCCATTGCCTACAGTGTTAAAAAGTGCTGACTCAGCACTTTTTCAAAGTCCCGAAACTGTACCCTATGATAA
Organism: Pictodentalium vernedei; assembly: GCA_031216915.1. NCBI lineage: Eukaryota > Metazoa > Mollusca > Scaphopoda > Dentaliida > Dentaliidae > Pictodentalium > Pictodentalium vernedei. The sequence continues at coordinate 20,318,929 of CM062294.1, forward strand.
AACCGATGGCAATTTTTTTTTACCAGTTCTTTCTGTTGGTCCTAAGGAAGCTTCACACCAACTAAAAATTCTCGGTGCCGTGCAGTTTTGGAGATATGGGCGTTTTAATTTTTTTTCTATTTTTAGCTCCTGCGGTTCCCATGGGGCTACGGGAAAAAAAAAAATCAGCATAAATTAGGTACTTATGACCCAATAAGCCCTCACATAAAATTTGGTTCAAATCAGCCTCTCGGTTTGGAAAATAGAAATTTCGGGCGGGGCCAAAAATTTTGCCCCTCCCATAACGACGCCAAGTATAGCCCCACAAACTTCTCTTGAACAAATCTGAGTCTACACCTCAAAAGGAAGCTGCACACCAAATATCAGGTCTCTGCTACTGCTGGTTCATGAGAAGAAGATTTTTTAAGATTTCAGCTCATTTTTTGGGTGTGGCCCTACCCACGGGCGGGGCAACTTGATTTGAACAAAATCAAATTGCGATGTCATAACAAACTATTATCTCAAATATCAATTAAATTGGTTCAGCGGTTTGGGAGGAGAAGACGCAAACACCATGTTCACGGACGACGGACGACGGACGCCAGAACGACGGACGACGGACGGTGAGTGATCACTATAGCTCTCCTGACTGAAAGTCAGGTGAGCTAAAAACCTGATGTGCCATGAGTGGGTGTAAAGCGCCCACAGACAGTATTCTTGCATTAAAAACCAGAGGCAAAAATTCGATGAAAAGCATAGAATAACGAGGTGCATGATACACATTATAATATAAAATATAAACAACTAACCCCAAAGCAGAAGAGCAAGAATGATGATAATCAGCCCAAATTAAGAAGTAAACAAGGGTGGGAGGGAGGGAAAAGTTGTGTTAGGCCTAAAAAAATTAAAAATCTGTTTCTCAGGCCCTCCCGCATGGTCCTTTTGGCTGCCACATGCTCTCTTTTTATAACCAATGTAAACTTAAAAAAAAATAAAAATTAAATGGATTATGTCTGATATTTTACCAAAGTTAAAAAAATTGATAAATTTGTCCCTTGATAGCAAGAAGGCTTTGCAATGCTTTAGCATTGCAAAGCCTTCTTGCTCTCAAGGGATGAAATACACCACCTCCCATGCTATTCAGTATGCTGAGGCTTAAAACCTGAACCAATAACATGAACTTTTGATGGTAAAGAAATAATTACAGAAATACAAAATAAAACAAAAAAAACGCTCGCCCGCATGCAATTTTATGAATAATTGCCTGAGAAACAGAAGATTTACTTTGTGTGGCCTTACCACATGTCTTACTCTTTTGGAAGTTGAGAGAACAAAGGACGCGTTAAGCTGGCAGCTGTGCCGATCAGGTTCCTGGCACCTCTTTGATTGGCTCTCTAAAATCGCAGATTCACTTCATTGTTCATTTTAATTACTAATTCCAGGGGATCAAATGACCAAATTGAAGACACACTGAACTGAAGTCGACCTTTCCCCAGCTAGGGCATAAACATGTAATTTCCATTTATTTTTGTAATTATTTCTTTGTCATCAAAAGTTCATGTTCTCAGTTTGTTTTATATTTTAGTCATCATAATCTACAGAATAGCATCGGAGGAATTTTATCCCTTCAATACCAGAAGGCTTTAGCATTACAAAGTCTTGTTACACTCAAGAATCTATAGAATAGCATCGGAGGAATTTTATCCCTTCAATACCAGAAGGTTTTAGCATTACAAAGTCTTGTTACACTCAAGAATCTATAGAATAGCATCGGAGGAATTTTATCCCTTCAATACCAGAAGGCTTTAGCATTACAAAGTCTTGTTACACTCAAGAATCTATAGAATAGCATCGGAGGAATTTTATCCCTTCAATACCAGAAGGCTTTAGCATTACAAAGTCTTGTTACACTCAAGAATCTATAGAATAGCATCGGAGGAATTTTATCCCTTCAATACCAGAAGGCTTTAGCATTACAAAGTCTTGTTACACTCAAGAATCTATAGAATAGCATCGGAGGAATTTTATCCCTTCAATACCAGAAGGCTTTAGCATTACAAAGTCTTGTTACACTCAAGAAACTATAGAATAGCATCGGAGGAATTTTATCCCTTCAATACCAGAAGGCTTTAGCATTACAAAGTCTTGTTACACTCAAGAATCTATAGAATAGCATCGGAGGAATTTTATCCCTTCAATACCAGAAGGCTTTAGCATTACAAAGTCTTGTTACACTCAAGAATCTATAGAATAGCATCGGAGGAATTTTATCCCTTCAATACCAGAAGGCTTTGGTATTACAAAGTCTTGTTACACTCAAGAATCTATAGAATAGCATCGTCGGAGGTGTAATTTTATCCCTTCAATACCAGAAGGCTTTAGCATTACAAAGTCTTGTTCCACTCAAGAATCTATAGAATAGCATCGGAGGAGGTGTAATTTTATCCCTTCAATACCAGAAGGCTTTAGCATTACAAAGTCTTGTTATACTCAAGAATCTATAGAATAGCATCGGAGGAGGTGTAATAATTTTGTCCCTTCAATACCAGAAGGCTTTAGCATTACAAAGTCTCGTTGCACTCAAGAATCTATAGAATAGCATCGGAGGAATTTTATCCCTTCAATACCAGAAGGCTTTAGCATTACAAAGTCTTGTTACACTCAAGAATCTATAGAATAGCATCGGAGGAATTTTATCCCTTCAATACCAGAAGGTTTTAGCATTACAAAGTCTTGTTACACTCAAGAATCTATAGAATAGCATCGGAGGAATTTTATCCCTTCAATACCAGAAGGCTTTAGCATTACAAAGTCTTGTTACACTCAAGAATCTATAGAATAGCATCGGAGGAATTTTATCCCTTCAATACCAGAAGGCTTTAGCATTACAAAGTCTTGTTACACTCAAGAATCTATAGAATAGCATCGGAGGAATTTTATCCCTTCAATACCAGAAGGCTTCAGCATTACAAAGTCTTGTTACACTCAAGAAACTATAGAATAGCATCGGAGGAATTTTATCCCTTCAATACCAGAAGGCTTTAGCATTACAAAGTCTTGTTACACTCAAGAATCTATAGAATAGCATCGGAGGAATTTTATCCCTTCAATACCAGAAGGCTTTAGCATTACAAAGTCTTGTTACACTCAAGAATCTATAGAATAGCATCGGAGGAAGTTTATCCCTTCAATACCAGAAGGCTTTAGCATTACAAAGTCTTGTTACACTCAGGAATCTATAGAATAGCATCGGAGGAGGTGTAATTTTATCCCTTCAATACCAGAAGGCTTTAGCATTACAAAGTCTTATTACACTCAAGAATCTATAGAATAGCATCGTCGGAGGTGTAATTTTATCCCTTCAATACCAGAAGGCTTTAGCATTACAAAGTCTTGTTATACTCAAGAATCTATAGAATAGCATCGGAGGAGGTGTAATTTTATCCCTTCAATACCAGAAGGCTTTAGCATTACAAAGTCTTGTTGCACTCAAGGGACATATGTATCAATTTTATTAACTGGTAAAGTGCTGAGTTTTTTCTGACAACAAATCAAAGCTCATCATATACTGCTCTATTACATTTAATTGGATAGTGCCTTATGGGCACTATCCAATTAAATGTCAGAGAGCAAGGTATTGTATAAAAAATCTGATCCATATCAGGGACAATTAAGGCTTCCTCAAGCAGAATGTAGCTACAGACAGTTATTGCCTGTCACTTTTAGTAAAGCCCAAAAGAGGGCATCGTCAGCCAAACGTCCATGAAAGGGAGGAGGGGGGGGGGGGGGGGTCTGAAACAGATTTTTAACTTTTTTATGCCTTATATGACTGATAACACAAGCAATATAAAATTATCATGACTCAAACAAGAGGCCCCAGGGGGCGCTCACCTGACATGGTAGTCTAAATATCAAACCAAGGACTTGACTTGAATAAGTTGCATATGCCCCTCTTAAGAAAAGCATTTACCAACTAGATGAAGCGATTGTGCCCACACAATACACAGAATTTTCCTTCTATTCTCAGTTCCTGCACTTTTACGTCTCAAAATTGAGATAAACGCATAAAAAACAGATTTTTTTATTTTTCGAAGTTCCAAACAAAATATTTTCAGACTAAAATTTGTTTTTCTTCTTAAAATTTACCAAAACGCATAAAGACCAAAGAATTAATTTCCGGATTATGGTCCAAAATTTCTAAGTGAATCTCCCCCCTCCCCCCCCCCCCCCCCCCCCCCCCCAAGCATGCTGCATACCAAATATCGAAAGATTCTTATTGGTAGATCTGAAGAAGATTTTTAAAGAATATTCCTCATATTGCACTAATTTGAACATTTGGGCTCCCATAGCGAACCCAAATATGGACTGCGGGATTTGATTTCAACAAATATGTGAATCAATGTTCCAAAGATGTTATATGCAGAATATGAAATCTTTTGGAGCAGTGGTTTGGAAGCAAACAATTCTTTAATTTTTTCCCATTGAGCACAGTGTTAAAAAAATGCTGACTCAGCATTTTTTTAATGTCCCGAAAAAGTACCTTATGACAAAACCGATGGCAATTTTTTTCACCATTTCTTTCTGCTGGTCCCAAGGAAGCCTCACACCAAATAAAAATTCTCCGTGCCATGCAGTTTTGGAGATATGGACGTTTTCGTTTTTTTTTTATTTTTGGCTCCTGAGGTGCCCACGGGGCTGCAGGAAATTTTTTTTTGCATAAATCAAGTACTTATAATCCAATAATAGCTCATATTAAATTTGGTTCAAATTGGTCACTCTGTTCAGAAAATAGAAATTCTGGGCAGGGCTGATTCTTGCCCCTCCCAAAACAAAGGCAAATATTGCCCGTCAAACTTCTCTTGAACAAATTTGATTCTACACCTCAAATGGAAGCTGCACACCAAATATCAAGTCTCTGCTACGGCTGGTTCATGAAAAAAATATTTTTAAAAATTTTGTGCATTTTGGTCCCGCCCCTCCACAATATGAGCAGAAACCCAATTTGAAGAAAATCCCAAATGCCCCAATATAACCGCTACATGCGTGACTTTTCATTGGAACTTCTGCCATTGGCTTGAATGAAAATAACCGAAACACCACCATCCCGACATACGACAGGCGGCAGACAACGGATAAGCAGTGATCATATAAGCTCACCCTGACTTTCAGTCAGGTGAGCTAAAAACTACCTCAATAAAACAAAGCAGAAAAGTACAAAATCATCCTCACACCTGACTGACACATGGAAAACTCTTTTATTCTGCACTTATTGTTATACTGTGTTTAAAACAAGTCATCTTTTATTCTGTACATATTCTTATATTCTCTTTAAAACAAGTTTCAGAGAAAGAGAAAGAATGAGACAGACAAGAATACGTTAATATTGACATCTTTAAGAAGATGGATTCAGCTCACTTGATATTCATAAATCGATTGGAAAGATTGCGTTATATCCCTTGACAGACAAGAGAGGGCACAGAGCATTTTGTCGGAGAAAAGTTGAGTTTCTAAATAAATGGTGAATTTGTCTGATGAGTTGACAAACTCAAGTGATGAGAGGAAACTTAATTAGGGGTGGAATAACTTTACAGGTGTAAGCTCTACAGTTAAAACTAGAAGTCCTGTCATGAAATGCGCACAAATAGCACGTTGATATGCCCGTTATGGCCCAAATAAGGCTATCAATTTCTGAACATATGGCCTGTACACAAGCAATGTTTCAGCCAATGGACCTCCGGGTAACCCGGAGGTCCATTGGCAGAAACATTGCATGTGTTTGCTATGAGTAACCAGGAGAACCTGCCGTGGTTTGGATGCCATTCGTTATGGCAATTGCGCGCAATTCCAACGCGCTATTAAGCCTACATAAGCGCACTATTCGTGACAGGACTTCTAGTTTTAACTGTAGCTACCCTTAATATTTATAAAATTAATCTTTTTAAGCAGCAAAATATATAGTGCTTACTGGTTTATTCTCATGTGGATAATTTCATTTTCAGATATGACGTTGGTAACTTTATTGCTTGCTCAATCCTCACATTTGGCAAATGTGACAGGCAGGTGGAATCCACAGGTATTGTTTGCTCTTTAATCTTTGGGGACAAATAGTAATACCAGAGCATGATATGTCATTAAAAATATCAACAGACATAAACCGTAATGCAGTACAGTCACTATGCATTTACCAGGTCAGTCACTGTGGACTGATTGTAATCCATGTGATGTCCACGTATACATTTACCAGGTACAGTACACTGTGGACTGATCGTAATCCATGTGATGTCCACTCATACAATTACCAGGTACAGTACACTATGTACTGATCGTAATCAATGTGATGTCCACGCATACATTTACCAGGTACAGTACACTGTGGACTGATCGTAATCCATGTGATGTCCACGATGCATTTACCAGGTACAGTACACTGTGTACTGATCATAATCCATGTGATGTCCACGCATACATTTACCAGGTACAGTACACTGTGGACTGATCATAATCCATGTGATGTCCACGCATGCATTTACCAGGTACAGTACACTGTGGACTGATCGTAATCCATGTGATGTCCACGCATGCATTTACCAGGTACAGTACACTGTGGACTGATCGTAATCCATGTGATGTCCACGCATGCATTTACCAGGTACAGTACACTGTGGACTGATCGCAATCCATGTGATGTCCTCCATGCATTTACCAGGTACAGTACACTGTGTACTGATCATAATCCATGTGATGTCCACGCATGCATTTACCAGGTACAGTACACTGTGGAGTGATCGCAATCCATGTGATGTCCTCCATGCATTTACCAGGTACAGTACACTGTGTACTGATCATAATCCATGTGATGTCCACGCATGCATTTACCAGGTACAGTACACTGTGGACTGATCGCAATCCATGTGATGTCCTCCATGCATTTACCAGGTACAGTACACTGTGGACTGATCATAATCCATGTGATGTCCACGCATGCATTTACCAGGTACAGTACACTGTCGACTGATCGTAATCCATGTGATGTCCACGATGCATTTACCAGGTACAGTACACTGTGGACTGATCATAATCCATGTGATGTCCACGCATGCATTTACCAGGTACAGTACACTGTGGACTCATCATAATCCATGTGATGTCGAAGCATGCATTTACCAGGTACAGTACACTATGTACTGATCGTAATCCATGTGATGTTCACGCATGCATTTACAAGGTACAGTACACTGTCGACTGATCGTAATCCATGTGATGTCCACAATGCATTTACCAGGTACAGTACACTGTGGACTGATCATAATCCATGTGATGTCCACGCATGCATTTACCAGGTACAGTACACTGTGGACTGATCGTAATCCATGTGATGTCCACGCATGCATTTACCAGGTACAGTACACTGTGGACTGATCGTAATCCATGTGATGTCCACGCATTCATTTACCAGGTACAGTACACTGAGGACTGATCGTAATTCATGTGATGTCCACGCATGCATTTACCAGGTACAGTACACTGTGGACTGATCGTAATCCATGTGATGTTCACGCATATATTTACCAGGTACAGTACACCGTGGACTGACCGTAATCCATGTGATGTCCACGCATGCATTTACCAGGTACAGTACACTGTGGACTGATCATAATCCATGTGATGTCCATGCATGCATTTACCAGGTACAGGACACTGTGGACTGATCGTAATCCATGTGATGTCCATGCATGCATTTACCAGGTACAGTACATTGTGGACTGATCGTAATCCATGTGATGTCCTCCAAGCATTTACCAGGTACAGTACACTGTGGACTGATCGTAATTCATGTGATGTCCACCCATGCATTTACCAGGTACAGTACACTGTGGACTGATTGTAATCCATGTGATGTCCATGCATGCATTTACCAGGTACAGTACACTGTGGACTGATCGTAATTCATGTGATATCCACGCATGCATTTACCAGGTACACTACACTGTGGACTGATCGTAATCCATCCGATGTCCACGCATGCATTTACCAGGTGCAGTACACTGTGGACTGACCGTAATCCATGTGATGTCCACTCATGCATTTACCAGGTACAGTACACTGTGGACTGATCGTAATTCATGTGATGTCCACGCATGCATTTACCAGGTACAGTACACTGTGGACTGATTGTAATCCATGTGATGTCCATGCATGCATTTACCAGGTACAGTACACTGTGGACTGATCGTAATTCATGTGGTGTCCACGCATGCATTTACCTGGTACAGTCGCTATGTACTGATCGTAATCCATGTGATGTCCACGCATGCATTTACCAGGTACAGTACACTGTGGACTGACCGTAATCCATGTGATGTCCACGCATACATTTACCAGGTACAGTACACTGTGGACTGATCGTAATCCATGTGATGTCCATGCATACATTTACCAGGTACAGTACACTGTGGACTGATCGAAATCCATGTGATGTCCACGCATGCATTTACCAGGTACAGTACACTGTGGACTGATCATAATTCATGTGATGTCCACGCATGCATTTACCAGGTACAGTCGCTATGTACTGATCGTAATCCATGTGATGTCCACGCATGCATTTACCAGGTACAGTACACTGTGAACTGATCGTAATCCATGTGATGTCCACGCATGCATTTACCAGGTACAGTACACTGTGGCCTGATCATAATTCATGTGATGTCCACGCATGCATTTACCAGGTACAGTACACTGTGGACTGCTTGTAATCCATGTGATGTCCATGCAAGCATTTACCAGGTACAGTACACTGTGGACTGACCGTAATCCATGTGATGTCCACGCATGCATTTACCAGGTACAGTACACTGTGGACTGATCGTAATTCATGTGATGTCCACGCATGCATTTACCAGGTACAGTCGCTATGTACTGATCGTAATCCATGTGATGTCCACGCATACATTTACCAGGTACAGTACACTGTGGACTGATCGTAATCCATGTGATGTCCACGCATGCATTTACCAGGTACAGTACACTGTGGACTGATCGTAATCCATGTGATGTCCACGCATGCAATTACCAGGTACAGTACACTGTGGACTGATCGTAATTCATGTGGTGTCCACGCATGCATTTACCAGGTACAGTCGCTATGTACTGATCGTAATCCATGTGATGTCCACACATGCATTTACCAGGTACAGTACACTGTGGACTGACCGTAATCCATGTGATGTCCACGCATACATTTACCAGGTACAGAACACTGTAGACTGATCGTAATCCATGTGATGTCCATGCATACATTTACCAGGTACAGTACACTGTGGACTGATCGTAATCCATGTGATGTCCACGCATGCATTTACCAGGTACAGTAGACTGTGGACTGATCGTAATGCATGTGATGTCCACGCATGCATTTACCAGGTACAGTCGCTATGTACTGATCGTAATCCATGTGATGTCCACACATGCATTTACCAGGTACAGTACACTGTGGACTGACCGTAATCCATGTGATGTCCACGCATACATTTACCAGGTACAGTACACTGTGGACTGATCGTAATCCATGTGATGTCCACGCACACATTTACCAGGTACAGTACACTGTGGAATGATCGTAATCCATGTGATGTCCACGCATGCATTTACCAGGTACAGTAGACTGTGGACTGATCGTAATGCATGTGATGTCCACGCATGCATTTACCAGGTACAGTACACTGTGCACTGACCGTAATCCATGTGATGTCCACGCATGCATTTACCAGGTACAGTACACTGTGGACTGATTGTAATCCATGTGATGTCCATGCATGCATTTACCAGGTACAGTACACTGTGGACTGACCGTAATCCATGTGATGTCCACACATGCATTTACCAGGTACAGTACAGTGTGGACTGATCGTAATTCATGTGATGTCCACGCATGCATTTGCCAGGTACAGTCGCTATGTACTGATCGTAACCCATGTGATGTCTACACATGCATTTACCAGGTACAGTACACTGTGGACTGATCGTAATTCATGTGATGTCCACGCATGCATTTACCAGGTACAGTCGCTATGTACTGATCGTAACCCATGTGATGTCCACACATGCATTTACCAGGTACAGTACACTGTGGACTGATCGTAATCCATGTGATGTCCACGCATGCATTTACCAGGTACAGTACACTATGTACTGATCGTAATCCATGTGATGTCCACGCATGCATTTACCAGGTACAGTACACTGTGGACTTACCATAATCCATGTGATGTCCACGCATGCATTTACCAGGTACAGTACACTATGTACTGATCGTAATCCATGTGATGTCCACACATGCATTTACCAGGTACAGTACACTGTGGACTGATCGTAATCCATGTGATGTCCACTCATACATTTACCAGGTACAGTACACTGTGGACTGACCGTAATCGATGTGATGTCCACGCATGCATTTACCAGGTACAGTACACTATGTACTGATCGTAACCCATGTGATGTCCACACATGCATTTACCAGGTACAGTACACTGTGGACTGATCGTAATCCATGTGATGTCCACTCATGCATTTACCAGGTACAGTACACTGTGGACAGACCGTAATCCATGTGATGTCCATGTATACATTTACCAGGTACAGTATACTGTGGACTGATCGTAATCCATGTGATGTCCACGCATGCATTTACCAGGTAAAGTACACTGTGGACTGATCGTAATTCATGTGATGTCCACGCATGCATTTACCAGGTACAGTCACTGTGGACTGATCGTAACCCATGTGATGTCCACGCATGCATTTACCAGGTACAGTCACTGTGGACAGATCGTAACCCATGTGACGTCCACGCATGCATTTACCAGGTACAGTACACTGTGGACTGATCATAATCCATGTGATGTCCACGCATGCATTTACCAGGTACAGTCACTGTGGACTGATCGTAATCCATGTGATGTCCACGCATGCATTTACCAGGTACAGTCGCTATGTACTGATCGTAATCCATGTGATGTCCACGCATACATTTACCAGGTACAGTACACTATGTACTGATCGTAATCCATGTGATGTCCACGCATACATTTACCAGGTACAGTACTCTGTGGACTGATCGTAATCCATGTGATGTCCACGCATGCATTTACCAGGTACAGTACACTGTGGACTGATCATAATCCATGTGATGTCCACGCATGCATTTACCAGGTACAGTAGTGTGGACTGATCGTAATTCATGTGATGTCCACGCATGCATTTACCAGGTACAGTCACTGTGTACTGATCGTAATCCATGTGATGTCTACACATGCATTTACCAGGTACAGTACACTGTGGACTGATCGTAATTCACGTGATGTGCACGCATGCATTTACCAGGTACAGTCGCTATGTACTGATCGTAACCCATGTGATGTCCACACATGCATTTACCAGGTACAGTACACTGTGGACTGATCATAATCCATGTGATGTCCACGCATGCATTTACCAGGTACAGTACACTATGTACTGATCGTAATCCATGTGATGTCCACGCATGCATTTACCAGGTACAGTACACTGTGGACTTACCATAATCCATGTGATGTCCACGCATGCATTTACCAGGTACAGTACACTATGTACTGATCGTAATCCATGTGATGTCCACACATGCATTTACCAGGTACAGTACACTGTGGACTGATCGTAATCCATGTGATGTCCACTCATACATTTACCAGGTACAGTACACTGTGGACTGACCGTAATCGATGTGATGTCCACGCATGCATTTACCAGGTACAGTACACTATGTACTGATCGTAACCCATGTGATGTCCACACATGCATTTACCAGGTACAGTACACTGTGGACTGATCGTAATCCATGTGATGTCCACTCATGCATTTACCAGGTACAGTACACTGTGGACAGACCGTAATCCATGTGATGTCCATGTATACATTTACCAGGTACAGTATACTGTGGACTGATCGTAATCCATGTGATGTCCACGCATGCATTTACCAGGTAAAGTACACTGTGGACTGATCGTAATTCATGTGATGTCCACGCATGCATTTACCAGGTACAGTCACTGTGGACTGATCGTAACCCATGTGATGTCCACGCATGCATTTACCAGGTACAGTCACTGTGGACTGATCGTAACCCATGTGACGTCCACGCATGCATTTACCAGGTACAGTACACTGTGGACTGATCATAATCCATGTGATGTCCACGCATGCATTTACCAGGTACAGTCACTGTGGACTGATCGTAATCCATGTGATGTCCACGCATGCATTTACCAGGTACAGTCGCTATGTACTGATCGTAATCCATGTGATGTCCACGCATACATTTACCAGGTACAGTACACTATGTACTGATCGTAATCCATGTGATGTCCACGCATACATTTACCAGGTACAGTACTCTGTGGACTGATCGTAATCCATGTGATGTCCACGCATGCATTTACCAGGTACAGTACACTGTGGACTGATCATAATCCATGTGATGTCCACGCATGCATTTACCAGGTACAGTAGTGTGGACTGATCGTAATTCATGTGATGTCCACGCATGCATTTACCAGGTACAGTCACTGTGTACTGATCGTAATCCATGTGATGTCCATGCATGCATTTACCAGGTACAGTACACTGTGGACTGACCATAATCCATGTGATGTCCACGCATGCATTCACCAGGTACAGTACACTGTGGACTGATCGTAATCCATGTGATGTCCACGATGCATTTACCAGGTACAGTACACTGTGGACTGATCGTGATCCATGTGATGTCCACGCATGTATTTACCAGGTACAGTACACTGTGGACTGATCGTAATCCATGTGATGTCCACGCATGCATTTACCAGGTACAGTAGTGTGGACTGATCGTAATCCATGCGATGTCCACGCATGCATTTACCAGGTACAGTACACTGTGGACTGATTGTAATCCATGTGATTACCATGCATACATTTACCAGGTACAGTACACTGTGGACTGACCGTAATCCATGTGATGTCCACGCATGCATTTACCAGGTACAATACACTATGTACTGATTGTAATCCATGTGATGTCCACGCATTCATTTACCAGGTACAGTACACTGTGGACAGACCATAATCCATGTGATGTCCACGTATACATTTACCAGGTACAGTATACTGTGGACTGATCGTAATCCATGTGATGTCCACGCATGCATTTACCAGGTAAAGTACACTGTGGACTGATCGTAATTCATGTGATGTCCACGCATGCATTTACCAGGTACAGTCACTGTGGACTGATCGTAACCCATGTGATGTCCACGCATGCATTTACCAGGTACAGTCACTGTGGATTGATCATAATCCATGTGATGTCCACGCATGCATTTACCAGGTACAGTCACTGTGGACTGATCGTAATCCATGTGATGTCCACCCATGCATTTACCAGGTACACTGTGGACTGAACGTAATTCATGTGATGTCCACGCATGCATTTACCAGGTACAGTACACTGTGAACTGATTGTAATCCATGTGATGTCCACTCATACATTTACCGGGTACAGTACACTGTGGACTGACCGTAATCCATGTGATGTCCACTCATGCATTTACCAGGTACAGTACACTGTGGACTGACCGTAATCCATGTGATGTCCACCCATGCATTTACCAGGTACAGTACACTGTCAACTGATCGTAATCCATGTGATGTCCACCCATGCATTTACCAGGTACAGTACACTGTGGACTGATCGTAATTCATGTGATGTCCACACATGCATTTACCTGGTACAGTCGCTATGTACTGATCGTAATCCATGTGATGTCCACGCATGCATTTTCCCCATATCCAATGCAGAGTGTTCAGTTGCACTTTTCTCCCTTGTAGAGTACTATAGAGAATAATTTATATTGTGGTGTAGTTCCATGACTGATTCTAAGTTTATTTTGTGAATTTGGTACACGTGTGATGCAAAATAAAAAATGTTTTTGGAGCCTGTTCGATTGCCTGAACGTCCATGCAAATCGCGTCCCCATTATATACCATCCGCGGGTGTGTGAGTGTGTGTGTGTGTGCGGGGGTTGAAGTGGTGTGTTATGGTAGTCAATTTCTGATTGTTTGTATTTAGTAACTCTAAATCCTTCAAAATATTTGGTATGCAGTGTTGGTGTGTTACAGTAGTCTATTTTTGTTTGTTTGCATTTAATAACTTCCAACCCTTCAAAATGCATTTTGGAAAAACTGCCTAAACAACTGTAGGGGTGGGGGGGGGGGGAGGGCAGGTGGGGGGGGGGGGGGGAGGAACCTACATTCAAACCTGCCCTGTATTACTATCTGGAACATGCACATATCTACTTTGGTTGAAATCAAATAACCAAACTGGAGTTATTGGTAAGAAATCAATTGTTTACAGACAGATGGATGGACCGACGGATGGACGAAAGTCATGACTATAGCCCTGACTGTAAACAAAATGCATTTTGTACTAAAGAAAAAATATTGCTTAAATGGCCCTGGGTGAGGAGTGGGGGGGGGGGGGGGGGGTGGGGGGTGGGGTGTTAGTCTTAATCATTCAGAAAGCATTTTGAGCAAAGAGAAAAAAATGCCTAATTAGCACTGGGAGGGGGGTGGGCAGTCTTTGTCTGGGGTTTTAATCACAAACTTCAAGCAAAACTGTAAAATGTATTTTTGATGAAAGAAAAAAAAGTGCCTAACTAGCATGGTGGACAGGGGGGGGGGGGGGGGGGGGGGGGGGTTGAGTTTAAAAAAAAGTCTGCATGTAGTGACTGTAAATAGTTCAAAATGCATATTGGAGGAAAGAAAAAAAAATGCCTAATTGGAATAAAGAAAGCTCGGACAGACTGATGGATGGATGGACTGATAGATGGATGGACTGACAGATAGACTGACAGAGCAAGCTCTGTGCTATATCCCTCCCTTGTGGGAGGGGATAAAAAGTAACAATGTATGTGGTAGAAGCCTAATTTGAAATTTAGAGAAACTAAGTGTGAAAAGCATTGTGAAAAGGGTTAAATTAATGCCAATATTATTTGAAACCACTGTGTACAGCTTCAGTAGACCTCACCCAAAATTTAAAAAAAAGAAATGATGTTGCAACAGTGTGTTTGGAGAATGAAAGGTAGAACCTTGAAAAGCAGAACTTTAATCCAAAACTTTAAGCTGGGAATACTAAGTAAAATTGATTGGCAAAAAAGGGTTCCATATTTTCTAAACCGATAAAGGAAATCATTGATGTAAATGGAATCATTAAGTTGTACTTACCATGCAAGAATTAGAGTAAGAAAGTATGTGGCAAAGTCTAATTTCAAATACAAAGAAACTAAGTCTGAAAACATGTTAAAAGGTGTTAAACCATGCCGATATTAATGAAAATCACTTTAGAAATGTTCAGTAGATAGTAGACATTGTACCAAATAAAAAACAGTGACATTTCACTAAACTGTGTGAAGAATTAAAGGTGCAATTTTACCCCCCCCCCCCCAAAAAAAGAAAAACTTTAACCTGGAAGGGTTAAATAATTCCCAAAATAACATGAAACATAGAAAAAAATACAATATATAAAAAAAACATATTGACAATGATACAATCAAGAGTAATATCAATTTAAAAGAAAAAAAACCAAAAAACTATAAGGTTGACTAAAAAACTTTAACCACAAACTTTAACCAAACCTCTATATGTTAACTAAACAGGAAAAAAAACCCACTTGAACCTTCAGTAAAAAACTGTATTGCATGTTACTAAACATTCAAACAAAAATTTATTCAAATCCATACTTTCATATAGAAGTTCTGTACAAAAAACTGATTACACCCAATTTCGGAACAAAATGGCCGCTGGCGGCCATCTTGAATTTTGGACCAAACCCCAAAACACATATTCTGGTCTCACAATATCAAAGATACCCAAGAAGTTTTGTGAAGATCGGTTCATAAATACGGCTTTTAGTCAGCGGTGCATTGACACACGGGGCAGACGGACAGGCAGATGGACAGATTTTCGGTACAAAATTTCCCACATTCGAACTTGACCTATGTATTAATAAAAGTAATCCATATATGAAATTTCATCAAAATCGGTTGATTTTAAGGAAAGTTAGAGTCTGGAAACCATCAGGCAATCAAATTTCGGCAACCTAATTAATAATGCACAGAAAATGCCCATATTCGAACTTGGATCCACAATTGGTGAAAGGGATCTACTACCCAAATTTCATTGAAATCCGGTCACTGTAAGGAACGTTAAGAGTCTGGAAACGAAAAACACGGAAGGATGGAAGGACACCCTCAATTTAATATCTCCTATTTTTTTTAAAAAGCGGGAGACAAAAACTTTAACCACAAACTTTAACCCAAACTCTAAATGTTAACAGACGGACAGATGGATGAAAGTCATGACTATAGCCCTCACAGTAAACAGTCAGGCTGAAAAGGCGTAACACAGTGTTTAAAGAATAAAAGCTACAACCTTCAAAAACAAAACTTTAATCCAAAACATTAAGCTGGGAATACTAAGGAAAATTGACTGCAAAAAAAGATTAAATATTTCCTAAAACCAATAAAAGAAATCACTGACGTAAATGCAATCATTAAGTTGTACTGATCATGCAAGAATTAAAGTAAGAAAGTATGTGGCAAAGCCTAATTTCAAATACAAAGACACTAAAGTTTGAAAACATGTTTAAAAGGGGTTAAAATCATGTCAATATTAATGAAAATCACTGTAGAGAGGTTCAGTAGATAGTAGACATTGTCCCAAAAGAGAAACAGTAACACTGCAGTAAAGTGTTTGAAGAAATAAGGGTGTAACTTTGCAACAAAAAAAACTTCAACCCAAAACTTTAACCTGGAAGTTCTGAGTTAAATTGCCATACAAAAAAGGGTGAAATATTTCCCAAAATAACATGAAACATAAACAAAATATATAATGAGAATGATACAATCAATAGTAATATTAATGTAAAAGAAAAAAATACAAAAAACTTTTAGGCTGACTAAAAAACTTTAGCCACAAACTAAATTTAACAAAAACTCCAAATGTTAACAGACGGACAGACGAAAGTCAAGTCTAAACAGGAAAAAAAACCCACTTGAACCTTCAGTAAAAAACTTTAACCACAGACTTTAACCAAAACTCTAAATGTTAACTGACTGACAGACAGATGGGCAAAAGTCATGACTATAGCCATCACTGTAAACAATCGGGCTAAAAAAAAAAGTTTTTTCTCGAAAACTGTAAGAAGAATTAGGTGGACAAACTGTGTACCCAAACTGTGGATGGACAAATGGAAGAACGGATGGACAGACAGAGGTTAAACAATATCCTTCCCGCTTCTAGTCATGGGGCATAACAAACCTCACATTTCAATACTTACTAGAGTTCAACCCTCAAGGCTTAGATCCAATATTATAAGTTTCTTATGTGTACATGTAGAACAGATGTTACAGTAAACAGATGGTCTTTCTCATGGAAGTTTCATCAAGTACCTTTGTAGTTATTTCTAGTGAAGTCTATACAGACAGGCATGTATTCACTAGATACCACTACTAAGTCAGAGTGTTACTTTATTATGATGGAACAAAACATAAGCAGAATTGGCCGCAGAATTGATGATGAGAATAAATGAGCATTTGTGTGAATCAAAGTTGATTCTCATTGTTTTCCTTGTGAGAATCATCTTTATGGGTTCTGAAGTGCTTTGACACAGATTTCTTGACTGGATGCTTTTCTGCATGAATTGAAATTGTTTCCTCAACTGTATGGGTTCTCAGATGTGTTTTGAGATGTGACCTTTGAACAAATGCTTTCTCACATATCTTACATTCAAACGGTTTCTCTAACTAGTATGAGTTCAGACATAACTTTTAGGAGATTTTTGACTGAATGCTTTATTACAAATATTACATTGAAATGGTTTTTCACCTATATGTGTTCCGAGATGTATTTTTAAAGTTGATTAGTGATCAAAAGCTTTATTTATTTGTTTATTGGTGTTCAAGGTCACATACTTTTGCATGATGGCTAATCGTGACCATGACAGCTTTATGTCAGAGTGTTACTTTATTATGATGGAACAAAACATAAGTAGAACTGGCCAGGCATTTAATGATACTTTTAAAATTGATGATGAGAATCATATATGAGTCAGGCCTAAAGATTTACACCAAATTCACTACGTTAAATGCTGTGCCCAAAATACTAAAATGTGTCCAAATTACAAAAAGTAGTTTTAAAATTTTCGTCAATCTGAATGATGGTAAAAATATTTATCAAGAAACAATTAAGTCAATATGTAACAAAGTTGTGCAAATCCGTCTCATCGTCATAGTTTTATCACATTTATAAGTTCTTGCTGTCACGTAAAATAGTTTTGGAAAGTTAAAAAATTTATAGTAATTTATATATTTTTTATACTTACCAATGACCCAGACATAGCTGGTGCTAACTCTTAAAATATAGGGCCAAACACAAATTTTGCCCCCAAATCCCCAAAATTTGCATCTAAAACTAAAGAAAACATGTCCTGAAAGGCCCTCCACACTTCGCCCCTACTGCGCATGCGCAGTGTCAAGGACGTTCCGAAATTGGCGCCATTAATCATTCTAATAACCAGTGCCTGGTAAGCGCTATGTACTCAGCGGGGAGGCAAGAGTTCCCAACTCCTGGGAGGGCCATCCCCGTCTGGGTCATTGGTAAGTATAAAAAATATATAAATTACTATAAATTTTTTAACATTTTTATACTGTACCAATGACCCAGACATAGCTGAATAGTAAAAAGGCTGGAGGGCCAAGGACATAGAGCAAAATAGAATACGCTCAATAAAATAAAATAGAGTCATCCCCTGTAGGGAAAAAGAAGTAATAGGCCTTACATGTATCTTTCTTATTTATGATAAATTAGAAAGATACAACACCTTCCAAAATTGAGCTTCATACATCCATGTACTCTATTAATATCCAATATAATCCTTATACTAATAATTTTTAAAGTAAGCCAATAAATAAAGTAAGTCTAAAGAATAGAGACTCTTATACTCCTAAAAGTGTCTGAGGATTGCATAATCATGTCCGTTGACATATGCAATATTCAAAAGCTATACTTTAAAAACTAAGACTTGAATGAATTTTAAAAACCTAAACTTCTCACTAAACAACCATCCCAATAACAGCTCAGAATTACTAACTCAGGAGGAGGTATCCCCTTGTTTTCATAGTAAAACAGGTGACCCAAGGGAACACCCTCTCCCCCCCCCCCCCCTTTTTCTTGCCCTGGGTCAAATAGCCCAGAGCGAAGAGGGCAGCCGAACGGAGACACTGCCGAAACAGACAGCCTACCTAGCTATAGTAGCAACTGTTAAGTGAATGACATTCTGAGCAGTAGATAATAGACCTAACAATAGAGGCCTCCAGAAATGGACTCGATATTTCTAAGATAAAATTCAT
Source organism: Pictodentalium vernedei (assembly GCA_031216915.1). Taxonomy (NCBI): domain Eukaryota; kingdom Metazoa; phylum Mollusca; class Scaphopoda; order Dentaliida; family Dentaliidae; genus Pictodentalium; species Pictodentalium vernedei. The sequence goes on from CM062294.1 coordinate 20,338,389, forward strand.
GAATGTGGATGGCTGAGCGCAATGAGCGGCCTTCAAAAATCTATAATAGCGACACTATTAATGTAAACCCAAGAAGTAGAAGAACTCTTACTTCATGAGCCGAAATCTTAAGCACAACTGCTAAGTCAATGATATACCATAAGCAGTACCGATAGTTAATAGAATCCATTACAATAAAATGGAGCGTAACGTCCTTCTACTAGACATCAAAGACAGAAGAAGCTTACGCCCTTTGTAATAAACAGATATCTGTTTATAAATACATAAACTGTACCCGGAAAGAGTAAAGGCCTATGCCCATACGAAGACGGAAGGACCTTAAAATAATAGGTTCCGGATAATAGGAGCCTAACTCTTATGCAACAATCCAACCTAAATAGTAACGGAAGTATTGATTCCGAAACTATGAAAGTGAAAATCATCCATCGATAGTGCATGAAACTCACTGATTCTACAGTAAAAGAGAAACCAACAGAATTACTGTCTAAAAGGTCAGAATTTGAAAACTACTGTTTCCAGAGGCTCAAATGATTACTTAGCTAAATAAGAACCGAAGTTAAAATCCGTATAGGAATTTAATCTAAAGATTCTAAGTCTATTTATCAAAAAGTTACTAACTGACTTAGATGAAGAGACAAAAGACTCAATTGTAAACTATCGTAGAGTGCATAGGTATGAGGTAACATAAACCTATAACCTAAATAATAACAGGCTGCAGTAGATCTTGTGAAACAAGTATACTAAAAAATAGCAATGAGTAGTATGGAGGGATCAACAATATGAACATAATGATCCCTACACCACGACGGAAGAGCCTCCACTTTAGCCGCATAGAATAGCGAAGAAGAGGATCTCCTATAGTAAGAAATCGCGTCCAAAGCTCGTCCAGTACAGTGCTTACAATGCAATACGGACCACACAACGGAATACATGAAGGTTGCGACCTTGCTGGTTGTGATAAAGATGACACGATTTACCCAGTGAAAAAGATCCTCACATAGAGGAAGATTTCACGTTAAGACCCACAGTAGACAAGAGAGTAAATTACTCAGGATCTCTGTGAAGATAGAGATGCTATCAACAGAAATGTATTGTGGTTGTTTATCTTAGCAATACCTGCTAAAACAACAGCGCCAGAGGATACGCGTATCCTATCATTCCGTCCTATAGATCAATAGAGCGTTAACAATATTAGCTCAGAGATCTGGACAAGCCAACACATACGTCTGCAATTGATTAGCAAGCTGTGTCAAAAATAAATCATCATTGGGCGCTCCCATAGATAGCAAATCTGATTGAATACTTGTTTGTTGAGAGTCCATTCTGACAGCAACAAGCGACCCGTAAGAGAACGGGAGTCCGATAAAACAATCAGACGATCCGGAATATGACGGACCAAAACTGAACTTGGTGTACAATAACCAACAGACGAATTCTTTCCATTAAATTGAATAACGGAAACGAAAGAGTGCCTCCCTGGTTCCGGAGATAGGCCACTACTATCGAATTAAAGGACAGGAATTTGGGCATGCGTTTCTGAATAATGTTCATGCAATGACCTAAAGCAAGCCTAAAAAACATTATTCCGCGGAAGTTAAACTGATTGCTAAAAGACTGCGGAACCCAAAGACCCTGGCACTTCGAATCCGTAGGGATCAGTATTATATCCCAATCTGTTTGACTGGCAACCGTCATAACAGCCACACTCGGGTCCGGCAACTGCGGCGGCACTCTCTGAGTCAACCACCGAATGTTTGCCCCAGTCTGAATCTCTTGTAACACTAGATAGACAAGAGAACGTATAAATCGAGCAATTCATGGATTGCCGAAAAGTTGCCGTCGAAGAGAAGCTCCTCCGAGAACGAAGCGACTCTGAGAGAGTTCTTAACCTTACTATCCACGCGTGTGGATGTAGCTAGGGCTGCGTCACGTCTAACTAACTCCAATCAGCCACTGAAGGGCGGAGTCATACGTGAACAAACTACTGCCCTCAAAAGAAATTACATTGAGAATAATATCCCGTAAATCTTTTCTTGAAGACGTAATGATAACGCCTCAGTAAGGCGGATTACGTATAATAAAGCGTCTAAGTTAAGTCTACTATACATAATGTCGTTCCCAACATTGAAATTGGAAAAGACATAAACGGCAAAAAAGAATATATGCAGTCTTTAATCACACCGTCTAGACGCATATGAACTCTCGGTATGCCCTGCTCTGCCAAAATAAACTATTTGTATAAATGATAAAATGGCAGAAATGAGCAACGCGGACAAGAAACTAAACTATCATGCTTAGTAGCAGGCATGTATATATATATATATAGCGTCGAAAAATAAAACACATGTTGTAATGACAATATTGGACTGCGTCGGTAAGTCAGGGACAATGTCCCTGAACCGATCGAAAAATCCGAGTCCAATGACGCTATAAGTCTCTTATCCAAGATCGCAGCAATGAAGTCCGAAATAATAATCACTGGAAGATAATGCCAGAAGATATGAAAGGCATCTTCCGATACTACTAAAGGGAAAACTCGAAATCTTTCGAATCCCTTTCGCCATCCTGTCGGACCCTATAAAGCGTTCGGTCGTCCGTAGCTGATGCAACCGCGGACCGCACCGACCCAGCACCGTCGGATAATTCCTGATTCGACCGAGAAACTGTCAACTGCTGGGATGCTGCGAAACAACTGTGCTAACTCGGATAGCACGTCCGTCACTGAGGCCTGAGGAGAAGCGGTCTTACGATGCATTGCCGCTGGAAGCTCCGTGATCGTTACCCCGTGCATACTACCAATATGCGAGCGAACGGAGTGTATAGGCCTCGTGTCCCTTGGCTACCGGATGGCGCGACCTATTTGCCGTGGAATCACTGAATGCCGAAACTGATCGGATACTCGAGGTCACGTAGCCAAGGTGCGGTCGTGTGCCCTGCTGTGAGGATGAGGAAGCATTAAAGACAGTCTCTCGGACTGTCAATATAACGGAGCGTCCCGACCAACGGACATATGCTCCGAATGTAAAATATCTGAACCACAACATGCGGTCCCCTATGTTGTTGGGCGAGAGAGGGACCTCTCTCGCTCACAGCCCGGATGGACCTGGACAAGCCAGGAACCGGACTAACAGGCTTCCTCCGATCTGTCCTCAATCTGCCGTCACTGGGTGAGTACTAAAGTAATTAAAGTGCTCGCATCACCCAAATCTCCTTCCTAGACCGCAACGGACGAACCCGGCAGCCGAACCATTCGATGAATGTACGCTACACCGGGTGAGCTAGCGAATGTCACTCCGTAGGCGATAGACATATTCCATGAGCACTTATTGCCGCTAACTCTTCATTAACTATGACGACAGAGGCACACTTGAAAGACATCTCCATAACTCTTCGAACAAGAAACCAGAAATGCTTGGATAGCAAGCATAAAATAATAATATATATAGCGTCGTTCAATAATTCGAAAGTTTGTGTGACATTATTGGAGTATGTCGGAACTGAGAGACGATGTCCCTGAACCGAACCAAAAATTTCTAAGTCCACCGACGCTATCAGTTTCTTATCCGGCATCACAGCATTCTGGTCCGACGAAAGAAGCTGCAGAAGACCAAGTCAGATGACATACACAACAGCATATGTTGTTCCGAAAGGGAAAGCTTGAAATCCTCCGAACCCCTTCCGGTATCCCGTCGGACTGGATGAAACTTTCGGACGTCCGTACCCGCTTCCGCGGAGCGTCCCAACCCAGCATCGTCGGATAAAATATATGCGACAGATTCAGTTGATGCTGGGATGCTGCGATAAACTGTGCTATTAAGGAAAGCACGTCCGTTCCCGAGGCCTGTGCAGTAGCGGTCTTACGATGCATTGCCGCCGGAAGCTCCGTGTACGTTGACTCCCGCACACTTCCTATGCGAACGTCCGGAGTCTGCAGGCCTCGTGTCCCTGGCTACCGGATGGAGTGACCTGGTCGCCGAAGAATCCTTGATCGGCGAAGCTGGTAATATATCGGCGGTCACGCAGCCAAGGTGCGGGCGTGTGCGCTGACGAGAAGAGGAAGCCTTAGCAGTCTCAGCGGACTGCCTATACAACGGAGCGTCCCGAGCGACGGACGTATGCTCCGCTTGCGACACATTTTGTACCACAACATCTGGGGCCAGATGTTGTTGAACGAGAGAGGGGCCTCTCTCGCTTGCCGTCTGGATGGACCGGAACGAGCTATGAACCGGACTAAAAGGCTTCCTGCGTTCTCCCTCCGATCCGCCGTCACTGGGTGTGCATTAAGTTAATTTATAGTGCTCGCATCACCCCAAAATTCCTTCTAGACCGCAACGGACGAACCCGGCTGCCGAACCATTCGGTGAATGGACGCTACACCGGGCGAGCTAGCGGACGTCAAAGGCCGTCGAACCTACTAGGGTCCTCTTAGGCAATTGGCGTATTTACATGAGCACTTTTCCGCTAGCCCTTCATTAATTGTGACAACGGAGGCACACTGTTGGAAGACATCACAGATACATCACCCTAATCTTGATCGTCTGAAATAGAAATTGATAAAGTAGAGTGACCCTGCGGGGAAAGGACCGGAGTGTCCAAATCCCCAACAACATACCGTGACATACGCTTCCCATATTGTCATCGAAATCATACGATACAGAACAGGAGTTAATGCGAGTACACTGACCACATATAGAATGATAATAAAGTCAGAGGAAGACTTCCTCTTAAAACAATTGATCAATATCCTTTCAATGTGAAAAGAAAACAAGTCCTGGTACTCGCACTAACCCCTGGCAATCAAAATACATAATAATAATATGATCCATTAATATAGAAAAAATAATTGAAATCAAAATATTTTGAAAAAATATTTTTTCAGAACAGCCCAAGTTTCTGAAAAGTAACGTTGAGCCCCAATGGATCCCAAGCCTAAGTGTGGACAAAAATTTTAAAAATATTTTAAACAATTTATTCAACACTTACGAACAATAATAATGTATCTAGTTATGATTAAAATAACATAAAGATATTATTTTTTAGAAATCCCCCCCTCACACAGAGGGCTGTTGTAAATGTAAACAATGAGTGTAAAAACACTAAAATAAGACTCCAGGCACCCAGGCCCGAAATCAGTTACCAAAAATACACTATCTGATGCAAAACAGAGACTTCCAGGGAAGAAACTGCAGAACATCAGATGGTAGATGCAGAACACAACGCCTAACCACCCGTAGGTGAAGACGTAAACATGGGGAAAGAACAGAATTCATTCTGTTATTCAGCTAAAACTCCCAAGAAATTTTAGTAATAATAATTACAGAAACTATGCCAAAAGCATGGGAGAATAGCAAGGGGGAACTTAAAGGACAGGGAGAGAGGAAAACACTTAAAAAACAGTGTAACTAAATAATCAGAATGACAACAAAATGGCTGCTGCCTTGAAAATAGGTAACTTAACATAATTTCATTAAAAAATTTTAAGTTACAGCCCTGATAATATTCTGTCACACATTCTTTTCCTCTCCTCCTTCTCTATCCTCCTTAGAATCACCATTTCACTAATATTTATGTGTCTAGCATCATTTAAACTGAGATTTATAAGCACAAAGATCAGTCAGATGTTAACTGATGAAGGGCCAAACTTAGAATGATTAATGGCGCCAATTTCGGAACGTCCTTGACACTGCGCATGCGCAGTAGGGGCGAAGTGTGGAGGGCCTTTCAGGACATGTTTTCTTTAGTTTTAGAAAAAAAAAATCTTACCCCTCCCATTACAAATCCAAATATTGCTTCATGAACCTTGTTTGAACAAACTTCAGTCTACACCCCAAAAGGAAGCTCCATAGCAAATGTCAAGTCATTGTACACACTGGTTCAAGAGAAGATTTTAAAAATATTTTGGAGCATTTTTCCCCACTCCCTCCCTATGGGGCTGGGCAAGCTGAGTTAAACAAAAATGCAATGCCACTGCAGGACCATCACTCACACAAACTGTTACTTGAACTGGCCTAGTGGCTTTGGAGAAGACCAAAACATGGTGCTGATGGACGATGGCCAGACATCAATGGGATTAGCTCAGATTGACTTAGTCGAGATGAGCTAAAAACTCAAAATAACCCTCGGATGCAAGAACCATTGTCTGTCTGTGTATGGTTTGTCTCGCGGTAGAGATGACCCTTGCCCCCTGGTTGCCCCATTAAGTTGAAAAAATATCAATTCCCTTTGTAATCAAATTTTAATCATATCAAATTATCAGTCACACAGTCACAAACTCAACAGTCTCCAAAATCTCAGTCATTCTATCCACGTTGTGTTTATGGAGTGATGAAATAATTCAACATGAAAGTATGTTCAGACAGGTAAACATCATAATAATAGTTAGGTGAGTTTTGTCAAAATTCTTTATTTAGAAGCAAGAAGCAAGAAAAATGCATTTCAGATTTTCAAAATTTTCTCATACCAGACCAAACCATATGACCCTCGACTCAGACCATGTTGTGCCCAAATTAGGTTAATCTAAAAATGAGTATTTGTATGAATCAAAGTTGATTTTCATTGTTTTCCTTGTGAGAATCACCTGTATGTGATCTGATGTGCTTCGACACAGGATTCTTTACTGGATGCTTTTCTGAACAAATTACACTGAAATTGTTTCACCGCCTGTATGTGTTCTCAGATGTATTTTGAGATGTGACCTTTCATCAAATGGCTTATTACATATATAACATTCAGATCCATTCAAATGGTTTCATCACCTGCATGTGTTCTGGGACGTCTTATTAAAGATGATTGGTCAGCAAATGTTTATTACATATATTAGATTCAAATGGTTTATCACCTGTATGTGTTCTGAGATGTTTTTTTTAAAATTTGATTGGTCATCAAATGTTTTATTGCATATATTACATTCAAATGGTTTCTCACCTGTATGTGTTCGGAGATGTTTATTAAAGATGACTGGTACACAAACATTTTATTACATATATTACATTCAAACGGTTTCACACCTGTATGTGTTCCGAGATGTTTTTGGAGAGATGATCCACGACCAAATGCTTTATTACATACATTACATTCAAATGGTTTCTCACCTGTATGTGTTCTGAGATGTCTTTTGAGATCTGATTCTTGACCAAATGCTTTATTACATACATTATATTCAAATGGTTTCTCACCTGTATGTGTCCTGAGATGTTTTATTAAAGATGTCTGGTAACCAAATGTTTTATTACATATATTACATTCAAATGAATTTTTCACCTGTATGTGTTTGGAGATGCATTTTGAGATTTGATTTTTGACCAAATGTTTTATTACATATATTACATTCAAACGGTTTCTCACCTGTATGTGTTCCGAGATGTTTTTTCAAAGTTGATTGGTCACCAAACATTTTATTACATATATTACATTCAAATGGTTTCTCACCTGTATGTGTTCTGAGATGTCTTTTCAAAATTGATTGGTCACCAAACATTTTATTACATATATTACATACAAATGGTTTCTCACCTGTATGTGTTCTGAGATGTTTTTTTAAAGATGACTGGTCACCAAACATTTTATTACATATATTACATTCAAACAGTTTCTCACCTGTATGTGTTCTGAGATGTCTTTTTAAAGATGATTGGCCACCAAACGTTTTATTACATATATTACATACAAATGATTTCTCACCTGTATGTGTTCTGAGATGTTTTTTTAAAGATGATTGGTCACTAAACATTTTATTACATATGTTACATTCAAATGGTTTCTCACCTGTATGTATTCTGAGATGTATTTTGAGATTTGATTGATGACCAAATGCTTTATTACATACATTACATTCAAATGGTTTCTCACCTGTATGTGTTCTGAGATGTCTTTTGAGATTTGATTCATGACCAAATGCTTTATTACATACATTACATTCAAATGGTTTCTCACCTGTATGTGTTCTGAGATGTCTTTTGAGATCCAATTCTTGAACAAATGCTTTATTACATACATTACATTCAAATGGTTTCTCACCTGTATGTGTTCTGAGATGTCTTTTTAAAATTGATTGGTCACCAAACATTTTATTACATATATTACATACAAATGGTTTCTCACCTGTATGTGTTCTGAGATGTTTTTTTAAAGATGACTGGTCACCAAACATTTTATTACATATATTACATTCAAACAGTTTCTCACCTGTATGTGTTCTGAGATGCCTTTTTAAAGAAGATTGGTCACCAAACGTTTTATTACATATATTACATACAAATGGTTTCTCACCTGTATGTGTTCTGAGATGTTTCTTTAAAGATGATTGGTCACTAAACATTTTATTACATATGTTACATTCAAATGGTTTCTCACCTGTATGTATTCTGAGATGTATTTTGAGATTTGATTGATGACCAAATGCTTTATTACATACATTACATTCAAATGGTTTCTCACCTGTATGTGTTCTGAGATGTCTTTTGAGATTTGATTCATGACCAAATGCTTTATTACATACATTACATTCAAATGGTTTCTCACCTGTATGTGTTCTGAGATGTCTTTTGAGATCCAATTCTTGAACAAATGCTTTATTACATACATTACATTCAAATGGTTTCTCACCTGTATGTGTTCTTAGATGCATTTTGAGATTTGATTTTTGACCAAATGTTTTATCCCATATTTCACATTCAAATGGTTTCTCACCTGTATGCATTCTGAGATGTATTTTGAGTTGTGATGCTTGACCAAATGTCTTCTTACATATAATACATTCAAATGGTTTCACAGCTGTATGTGTTCTGAGATGTCTTTTGAGATCTGATTCATGACCAAATGCTTTATTACATACATTACATTCAAATGGTTTCTCGCCTGTTTGTGTTCTGAGATGTTTTTTTAAAGTTGATTGGTCACCAAACATTCTATTACATATATTACATTCAAATGGTTTCTCACCTGTATGTTCACTATGTTGTCTGATATGTATTTTGAGATATGATTTTTGACCAAATGTTTTATTACATATATTACATTCAAATGGTTTCTCACTTGTATGTGTTCGGAGATGTATTTTGAGAAGAGGTTCTCAACCAAATGTTTTATTGCATATAGTACAGTAAAATGGTTTATCATCTGCATGAATTCTGAGAGGGTGGACGACATCAAAATTATTGCTGAATGCTTTGGTACATATATCACACAGAAACAATTTTTCCGCTGTATTAAATCTGAGATGTGTTTTGAGTTGTTTTGTAGCAGTAAATTCTTTACTACAAATGTTACATTTAAAAAGTTTCTCTCCTGTATGAATTCTGATCAATGAATGCTTTATTACATTTTTCACATTCAAATAGTTTCTCACCTGTACAAGTTGTGATATGTTTGATGAGAAATGATTTGTAAGCAAACCCTTTATTACATATAATACATTTAAGTACTTTCTCACTTGAGTGTATGTTGAAATGTTGCTTCAAACCTTGTTTTTTGATAAAGGGTTTAACACCATTAATCCATTAGAAAGCCCCTCCATACTGTTTGTGATCAACGAAGTCAGTTCTGTTTAAACAGTTCAAAGAAAACAGCCATGTACCTCATTTACAAACATTTCAACTATATCTTCTCAAAACTCTTCATAAATCTGCAATCCATGCCAAATTAACTGTCAATTTATAACATTAATGAATGTAACTGCATGTCTGCTTTCAATCTGAATCTTTTTGATTTTTCACCAATAATAAACATCCAATACAAACCAACAAGTTCCACTTTTCATTACGTGGATATTAAACAGCATTCTCTTATCATCATGGTATTCTGAAGAACAAAAAACTAAAATTACTGTATCATCTTTCAGAGCTCCAAGAAATGAAAGTGCCAATGACACTGTAGCTTATCTTGACCTTATGGAATATTTTGGGGATTAATGTCATAAATACTCAACTTTTATGTTACATTCAAGTAAATTGTGCCGTAATTATTGACTTTTTGTTGTCTATCAGAAACTACAGATTTTTTGGCTTTAAAATGTGTTTTGGATATTTTCAGAGATTTTATGCCCCCCAAAAATCCACTCCATGGACCCTTATTCAACGTGACTGGTTCCATAAGGTGAATATGTTTTTACTTTAAAAAGCATTTTGAAGGATTTTGAGTAATTTAATGCAAAAAACAATTCACGACTGCCTGCCTGGGGCATCTTATATTGCCAACTGGGTGAATTTAGGGGTCTTTTTTTTTGCATCAAATCACTTTCATCCACACTCACCCAATGGGGTGAACAAGGAAAAAATGTTGCACCTAATTGTGTTTTGGGGATTTTGAGAGATTTTATTCCAAAAAGTTCACCCCATCAACCTATCACCCCAAGCCCAACTGTATGGGGCCCCACCAATTGCGTGATTTTTTTTTTCAGGTAATCACTCAAAATCTCCCAAAACACATTAATAAAGGTAAAAAAAAAACGAATTTTTTTCCGTGGCCTTAAAATGTGTTTTGGGGCATTTTTAGTGATTTCAAGCAGAAAAAAAAAATTGAATCGCTCCTTTGATGACAGTTTTTTGTCATGAAATTAATTGTTTTGTCATGAAATTCTTCAAAATCCCCCAAAATAAACTCTAAAGCAAAAAAAAAAAACCTCACCCATGGGACCCCCCTCCAGCCCCCATCCCCAATTTCGTTGAAATTGGGAGAAAAAAATACATGGTTGCAGCAGCCATGCTACAATTGGCTGATCTGAAGCCAAACATTATGAAAAATAGACATTGTCAAAGCTAAACCTACATATGAAATTTTGTTGAAATCAGAGAAAAAAATACATGACTGCAGCAGCCATGCTACCACTGACTGATTTAAAGCCAAACATAATGAAAAGTAGTCATAGTCAAAGCTGAACTCATACACTACTGTGCAAGTGACCATTACATGAATATCCCAGGTCCACGATATCTTCACTCAAGATCTAAGAGAAGTCGCAGACTAATATTGGCGATTGTTTTTCGAGTCAATGTCCGACACAATATTAAAATCGCCGTGATTCACGGTCAAACAGATTACAGCTGTAATTAATTTCTAGGGCACCTGAACGAAAAGGATGTACTTATTGTCGTATTTTGCATGACTCTCACAATTTTGTGGTCAAAATATGTATAAATCAACATTCTCAACTCGACGAAATGACATTTACCAACACTCATAAAATATTTACATTTTTAATCAGAAAGAATTTTGTTTAAATTCTGACAAATTGCAACATTCTGACACAAATGTACATGTACATAAATATGATTCGGAAAATTATTGATGACTGGTTATCATTCTGATGTTCTGTGACATCAACATGCAGTAGTTTATTTGGTCTAATCTATGTCACAATTAATGCCAAGATTACGCTCTCTGGAGTTAATCTATTTCACTCCAAATGTCTTGTCCAATTTGATTATTGCATTCATTGTCCGCATCATATCGGGTGGGTTTAATACTTTTGTCTCACCTCGGACCTAGGATATTCATTAATAATCGCTTGCGTAGTAGTGTATATAAACTTTTGTAAAAATCAGAGAAAAAAATACATGGCTGCAGCAGCCATGCTACCATTAGCTGATTTGAAGCCAAACATTATGAAAAGTAGTCATGGTCAAAGCTAAACCTGCATATGAAATTTTGTTAAAATCGGAGAAAAAATACATGGCTGCAGCAGCCATGCTGCCATTGGCTGATTTGATGTCAAACATTACGAAAAGTAGTCATGGTCAAAGCTAAACCTGCATATGAAATTTTGTTAAAAGCCTGCAAAGGAAATTTCATCAATTGGAGAAAATAAATACACATTTAGAATGTACTTATTGATCTCAAACACACACAGTTGATGACAGTGTCCTACATGCCTGAGATATATTACATTCACACAAAGACAATTTTATTCAGTGCTTTATTGGTTTTTTTCACTCAATGTGGTAGAAGAAAAAAGCCAAAGCAATTTCACCCCTCAATTCCCACACCCCAGGGGCAGCCACCATGACCAAAATGGGAAGGTTTCATCTACACATCAGCCTAAGACAACCTGACAAATTTCAAGAAAATTGGAGAAAATTGGTTAAGATAAAAAAATTTAAAATCACCCCACACTGCTGCTGCTGCAGTAGCCACTGTGTGCAGCCAACTGTGACCAAAATAGGACATTCTCATCTAGACATCAACCCGAACACGCATATGAAACTTGGTGATGATCAGATGAGAACTATGGCCTGTAGCCTGTGCCATACAAAATTCATGATGGCTGCTGCAGCAGCCAATGTAAGCAGCCGACCATGACCAAAATAGGACATTCTCATCAAGACACCAACCTGAACATGAAAAATAAATTTGGTGATGATCGGTTAATAACTACGGCCTGTAGCTGCACCATACAAATTGTGGACAGACAGACTCACAGACTTCCACATGCCCCATGGCAATAGTTTAGCTTGACTTTGTCAAGATAAGCTAAAAATGAATACCAGTTGTTTTGCCCTTCGCATTACATCTGTTATGAATGAGCTCTGTTTTACTTCACTTTTGTTGCACCTCAACCCTTTGAATCTTAGTGGTATCTTCCACAACAGTTTAGTGACAGCAAATGGAAGAGTCCATATTCTTTATTTGGTTGTAGGCCGATCAATATCAAACACTTCGAGTTGAAAATATTTATTAGTCTACCCCACATGTGCACTTGATGAAATTATGACATGTCATGTTCCTGGACTGTTTGTGCTCCTAAAATCCAACAGGGGATTTATCTAATATACTACTCAAAGTTTGCTAAGCACAAAGTATATCTAACTACGTGTTTTACGTTTTAGTTGACATATTGTGACGACAAGTGTATATATTTTTTATTTAATTATATCTTTAATGATTTAAGTACAGAAATTAAGATTTTATTTCTGTTTGACATTATTTTTTGGCTTTTGATTATGATAACCATGGAAAATGGATATTTTTAGTAAAAGAGGAAATTTTTCAATTTGCCAAAAAGTTGACAGAGTGAAGAACTGGCATTGGTTCAATATCGAGTACGAGACCCATTACTGTTAATTACAACTTGACAATGCCTTCTAATGCTCCCAATCAGGTTCCTGGTGGACCAGAGGTGGTCCTTTGTTTCATTCTTGGACCAGCATGGCACAAAGCTCCTGGACCCTTCCTGGCTGGATTGGATGGGCTGAAATTGCAAGCTGCAACTCATTCCAGACAGGTTCGAATGAATTGAAGTCAGGGGATCTTGCTGGCCTGTCCATACGCTCAATCCCCTCCCTCTGTCGGTACTCCCCAACAGCATGGGCAGCATGAGGACTGGCATTAACGTTCATCAGAATGAATCTATCACCCACTGCACCTGCATACAATCTGACGTGGACATCCATGATCTCATCAATATACCACTGTGTAGTCAATGTACCACGTTCAGGGACACCGAGCTTTGAACGTCCATCCCTGGTGATACCGCCCCAGACCATGATTGACCCTCCACCATAGCAGTCATGCTCAGCAAAGTTGGCTGCATGGAATCGCTCTCCTGGTGTTCTCCATACCTTAGATGCCTATCTGTGTGGTCTAGGCAGTACCTTGACTCATCAGTAAAAAGGACAGGTAGCCAATCTTTTCTGGGCCATCCAACGTGGTCCATGGCCATTCATATCATGTCTAGTGGTGGTTCTGGGACAACAGAATGCGAATACATGGTCTTCTTGATCGGAGACCACCTTCGTGCAACCTTGACCAGATGGTCTGCGTCGAAACATTTACCCTGGATGCATTCTGAAGGTCAATGCAAAGCTGGGTTGCTGTGGCAAAGTGGTTCCTACGAGCCTGAATGATCACAAACCGGCCTACTGCTGCAGATGTTGCCTGGTGTCTGCCAGCACCCTGCCGTCTTACTGGAGTGTCATCTTGCTGAAATCTTGCCCGGGCTCTGGTGATCACCTATGGTACACACTAAGGGCTTCACCAACCTGGCGATGGGTAGCTCCTTGCTCAACCATCCCTACAGACTGCCACATTTCTGCTTCAGACAAATCTCTTCTTACATTTGCATTTGCCATATTCAATCATTAAATCACAAGGGTTTGTGTTGAAATGAAGATTGAATACCCTATACATGTCATGTACGTAGTACACAAAACATCATGAAAATGAAAAAAAAATATAGCAATTTGTATATTTTTTATACTTACCAATGACCCAGACTTAGCTGGTGCTAACTCTTAATTATTCAGGGCCAAACACAAATTTTGACCCCCCCCCCCCATCCCCAAAATTTGCATCGAAATCCAAAAAATCAATGTCCTGTATGGTCCTCCATACTTTTGTCCACTGTGCATGCGCAGTGTCAAGGAAGTACTGAAATTGGCACCAAATCTTCATTTCTTACAACCAGTGCCTGGTAAATGTTATATAATCAGCAGAGAGGTATGAGTTCCCAACTCATGGGAGGGCCATCCCCGTCTGGGTCATTGGTAAATATAAAAAATATATAAATTACTATAAATTTTTTCATATTTTTATACTGTACCACTGACCCAGACTTAGCTGAATAGAAAAAACGGCTGGAGGGCCTAGGACATAAAGGAAAATCCAATAGACTCAATTACATATAAACAGAATTATCCCCTCAAGGAGAAAAGGAGAAACAGGATTTACATATACCTTTCTTGTTTATACAAAAAAAAGAAAGACATATTACCAGTCCGTAATTGAGCACAATAACATCATTGATCTCTATTAACATCCAGTATAACCCATTATACTAATTTTTTAAAGGAAAGCCAATAAATAAAGATAGTCCAGAGAATGGGACTCTTTATACTCATTTAAAAGTGTCCAAAGATTGTATATTAATGCTTGTATGACACTTGACATATACAAATGCTTCACACCGCGCTACACTTTAAAAATATTACATAAATGAGATAAACATTAGCTTTACACTTTAAAACCATCCCAGCACCGACTCCGTATTACTGACTCCAGAGGAGGTATTCCCTTGCTTTTTACTATAAAGCAGGTGATATAAGGGAACACCATACCACCCCCCCCCCTTCCCCTTGCTCTGGGTCAATTACCCCAGAATGAAGAGTGCAGCAGGACACAGTCACTGCTGGAACAGAAAGCCTGCATAACATAGTTGCAACTGTTTAGTGAACGACATTCTGAGCAACAGATAACGGACCTAAACATCAAACGTCGCCAGAAGTACACTCAATATTTCTAAGGTAAAAATTTGTGAACGTAGAAAGCTGAGACCAGTATGAAGCCTTCATCAAATCGGTAATAGCAATACTATTAGCATAAGCCCAAGATGTAGACAGCACTCGAACTTCATGCGCTGAAATCTTAAGCACAGACTGCTGAGTAGAAGATAATCTTTCATAAGCAGTACGAATAGTCAATTGAATCCACCTGGAAATAGAATGGACCGTGATGTCCCTTCTATTAGGCAGCAGAGACAGAAAGAAATGTTTTCGTCCCTTTCTGATAAACTCAGATCTACGTTTGTAAATACACATAGCACTAACTGGACACAGCAAAGGCCTATGGCCATCTGAGAATAGAAGAGCCTTAATAACAATAGGCCCAGGGTACTTATTAGGAGCCTGATTTCTAGCCAAAAATCCAACATTGGTAGTCAAAGTAATAGTATTACCAACACTATGATAGTGAGAATCATCAACAGATAGAGCATGAAGCTCACTAACTCTTCTAGCAGAAGGGAAGGCTAAGAGAAAAGCTGTCTTATAAGATAAGTATTAGAAGTCTACCGTATCAAGGGGTTCAAATGGCACTTCTTTTAGCTTCAGAAGAACCCAAACTAAATTCCACTTAGGAATTAACCTAAGGGTTCTAGGTCTATTTATCGAAAAGTTTTTAACTAACTTCGATAAAGAGTCATTAGATCCAATTTGTAAGCTATCATGATGAGCATAAGTATCCGATAGCATAGACCTATGACCCTTAATAGTTATTGGCTGCAGTTTGATCTCGTCAAAAAAGTAGACCAAAAAATTAACAATGTCTGGAATGGAGGGGGTCATAGATATCAGTAGAATGATCCCTACACCAATGAGAGAAAACCTTCCACTTAGCAGCATAATTTAGCGAAGAGGAGGTCCTCCTACCGTTAGAAATTGCGTCCACTGCTGGTCCTGTAAATTGCTTGCTGTGCAAGAAGGACAGCACAATGGAAATACATGAAGGTTGAGACCTTGCGGGTTGTGATGCAGTGTGCACGATTTCCCCTGCGAAAGAAGGTCCGCCCATGGAGGAAGCTTCCGCGGAATGTCCCATAACAGACACCTGAGTAGATTTATCCATTGTCTCTGGGGTGACAGAGATGCTACCAACAGAATCTTGCAGTGAGATTGCTTGATTTTTAGCAATACCTGTTGAATCAACAGTGCTGGAGGATACGCGTATCCTATCATTCCGTCCCAAGAGATCAAGAAAGCGTCTACTGTGAACACTCGAGGATCTGGGCATGGCGACACATACGTCTGCAACTGATTGTTGAGATGCATTGCAAACAAGTCTTATCATTGGACGATCCCATTGGTAGCAGATCTGATTGAATACTCTTTTGTTGAGAGTCCATTCTGATGGCAACATACGACCTCTCCGAGAAAGGGAGTCCGCTAGAATGTTCAGACGACCCAGAATATGATGGACCGACAGAAGAACCTGCTGATGCTCTGGGCCAAACAGAAGGATTCTTTCCGTTAAGTTGAACAATGGAATGGAATGAGTGCCTCCCTGGTTCCGAATATAAGCTACTACTGTCGAATTGTCAGACAGTATTTGAACATGTGAATTCTGAATAAAGTTCATCCAATGACGTAGCACAAGCCAAACTGACATCATCTCTTTGATGTTTATGTGCTTGTTCAGGAATTGCAGATCCCAAAGACCCTCGCACATCGGATCTGTTGGGCTCAATGTCGCGCCCCAACCTGCTTGACTCGCATCCGTCATAATCGTAAAAATCGGATCCGGCAGTTGCAGGGGGGACTCTCCCGAGTTAATCACTGAATATCTGCCCAAGTCTGAATCTCTTGTTTTACTTGGTTCGACAAGACGATGTTTGTTTCGAGCGAATGAATCTTCACACTCCAATTCTGAGTAAAAATATCTGGAGTGGACAAGTGGGTAGGCGCTCCGCACAAACATATCAGTCACATAAATTTTCTCGCTGTTACTACATCTGAGTGTAGACAAAAGCGAGCGTAACAACTGACTAATTTTGTTCTGGGTAACGGCAGATGAACCAGATTGTTGTGAGTCTTGAAACTCATTCCCAAGTGAATGAACGACTTGGACGGATCTAGATCCGACTTCTTTTCGTTTATAATGAAACCGAGATGCCGGAGCAATTGAAACTCTGAACATCGTTCTGAAGCATTAGTCTGTCGCCGTACCTCTGAAGAATGGCGTCCAAGAAGGCCGACTTTACCGCAGACGAATGAGCTCGGAAATGAGTCATTACCGGGTTCATTAATCGAGTGAAGGCCCAGGGTGCTAGATTCAGTCCGAAGCATGTTGCTCGGAACTGATAAACGACTCCTAGGACAGCAAAGCGAAGGTACTTTCTGAATGCCAGATGTTCCATGACGTGAAAGTACGCATGCATCCTTGAGATCTATGCTCGCAGCATAATCGTTCACTCGAATGCTCGCTCTCACCGATCGAATGGTCTCCAAATAAAATTTTGGAGCCACGATCAGCTTGTTTATCCAGTTTAGATCTATAACTGGATGGAACGAGCCATGGGGTTTTGGTACCAGGAACAGGTGACAGTAAAAAACGGGAGATTCCCAGAAGAGATTGCACCTATGATAGAAGCGAATCTCTCTTCTGAAGGTATGACGGAAGCTGAGTCCATCGTGGACTTCCTGTTAATGGAGGTTTTTCTCTGAAGGACAGTTTTAGACCTTCAGAAATAACCTCCTGAACCCATCGGTCGTCTGTAACTGACAACCAATTGGTTAAGAATCTTCACAGCCCTCCGCCCACTGGTGTGCAATTGAGGTTCTGACCTTCACCTCCTGGACCTGCGAGGCTTGCAGGAGGAGAAACTACATGCTCCCCGACCCGCACCTCAACCAGTCAACCTAGGGGCATCTGACCGGTTGGCTCGGCCAGCATTACGTCCCGTACCTGAGTCACTACACTGACGGTCTCTGGAGTAAGACGTAGAGGTTTCTAAGATCCTCTATAGGAACTGCCCTTGGAAGTACTTGCCCCAGAAGTCCATGACTTACTCCTCTCTGCTGAGTCCAATTTTTTCGAAACGGACTTAAAGAGAAGAGAGTCTGAAGCTTTCTTGGCAGTCTGATCGTAGATTAATGAAAGCTTACCATCACAGAGAAGTTCTCCTGAAACTGGAGCGACTCGAAGAGAGTTTTTCACCTTAGAATCCACCCTAGTGGATGAAGCCAGGGCAGCATCACGTTTCACTAACTCCAAATTTGCCACTAAAAGGGCAGAGTTATACGTGGAATATGCGATTGCCCTCGAAAAAACTCTCAAGGAAGTTTGAACATCCTGGAATTCTTTACCATCGAGACATTGTGATAACGCTCAGGTAAGGTGATCTGCGTAAGATAAGGCGTCTAAACTGACTCTGTTAGACGAGATTGTCGTCTCCAACGTACTGGAGAGAATCGACACAGATGCCGGCAATGACAACTCCCAAGTCTTCTGCCTGGTCGTCACAGAGGAACTCTCGGAACCCCCTTTCCTGCCATTTCAAATTTATTTCTACTGTTGATGAACGACAGATGTAGAGCATGTTGTGATAAGAAACTGGATCTGCCAGTCTTAGAGGCTAGTCTCAAAATAGCGTCATTCAGCAATTCAAACGTCCGTGAGACATTTCTGGACTGGGTCGGAAACTCAGGTGCGATGTCCTTAGTCCGGCCGATTAAGTCTGTGTCCACTGATGCTATCAGTCTCTTATCTGGTATCGGAGCTCTCTGGTCCGGAGGAACAACTTCTGGAAGGTGTGCTGGATGAAATCTACAGCCACCTTATGTTGTTCTAGAAAGGAAAAATCCAGCTATGCAGATTCCCTTTCACCATCTGACTGTGAATCTCGGTCGTCCCTATCTGACACTGTAGGGGAGCGTACCGACCCAGCTTCCTCAGACAGTTCCTGATCTGAAAGTTTCCGAAGGTTGCTGGGATGCTGCGATGAGTTGCGATATCTGCGATAGCAAGTCCGTCAGGGAGGCCTGTGGAGCTGCAGTCTTATGTTTGCCTCTTGCATAATTCTTTTATGCAAACATCCTGACTGGTAAGGCCTCGTGTCCTTGGCTACCGGATGGAGTGACCTGGTCGACGTGGAATACTTGGTCGGTGAAGCAGGCTTGATATCTAAGGTCATGTAGCCAAGCTGCAGTCGTGTGTGCTGGCATGTGGAAGAGGAAGCCAATAGACTAGTTGACCCCTCTATGCGATGGAGCGTCCCGAGTAGGAGGAGTGGACGTATGTTCCGACTGACGAACATTATGTACGACAACGTCTGGCCCTAGATATTGTAAGAAGAGAGAGCGAGAGGGGCCTCTCTCGCTCACGTCCGGATAGACCTGAACAAGCTAGCTACCGGACTGAGTGGCTTCCTCTGATCCATCCTCCGATCTGTTGTCGCTAGGTGTGCGTGATCCAAGATTATAGTGCTCGTAACACCCCTTCTCCTCTCTTGGATCGCAATGGACGAACTCGGCATCACATCACCCACTTTACGCGTGATAGCTTCGCGAGCTAGCTGGCGACAAGGTCGTAAATCCTACTGAGGATCTAGGCACTAGTCGAATTTCCTTGAGTACTTTTGCCACTAGCCCTTCATTTGTTTGCGATGATGGCAGCATATAATCCATAACAAAAATTTCGAAAAATATTTCAAAAGAAAAAATTTTCGAAAACATTTTGACATGAGCCCAAGTTCCCAAAGGGAACGATGAGCCCAAATGGATCCCCAAAAAAAGCCTAAGTGTGGACAAAAATTTTAAAACATATCTAAAGATTAATGTTACACATACAGACAATATTAATGTATCTGGCTATATAATGAACCTTACAGAAGACAAGGAATCCCTGACAGAAGTAACCGTTGTCAACGTAAACAAAAGTCAATAAAAACCGGAAACAAGACTCCAGGTCCAAAATCAGTAACCAATTTAAAACACTATCCGATGTAAAACAGAATCTTCCACAGAAGAAGCTGCAGTACATTGGATGGTAGATGCAAGACCAAAACACCTAAACACCCCTAGGGTGAGGATGTAACCATGGGGATAACAGAATAAACATTCTGTAACTATGCTAAAACTCCCCCGAAATTTCAATAAAAAAATTCAAAAATTATACCAAAAGCATGGGAGATTAGCAAGGGGGTTATCAAGGAAAGGGAGAGAGGAAACACTTAACAAACAGTGGAGATTTCATAGCAAGAATGAAAACATCGGGCCCATGCCCCGAAATTAGGGAAAATGAAATAATTTTACATAAAAATTAAAGTTACAGCCCTGAACACATCCTTCCCCTGTTTCTTCCTCTCATCCTCTTATTTCATCCTTGGATCCACCATTTCCTTCATGATTTTGTGTCTGGCATCATTTTAACTGAGATTATAAGCACAGATATTAGTGAGATGTTACTGATAGAAGGGCCAAACAAAGAATGAAGATTTGGCGCCAATTTCGGTACTTCCTTGACACTGCGCATGTGCAGTGGACAAATGTATGAAGGACCATACAGGACATTGATTTTTTGGATTTGGATGCATATTTTGGGGATTTGGGGGGGGGGGGGGAAATTTGTGTTTGGCCCTGAAAAATTAAGAGTAGCACCAGCTAAATCTGCGTCATTGGTACAGTATAAAAATATCATGGGGTACAAGCTTCCCATGACTGTCCCGAAAAGTCAGCCTGTCAAGAGAGCTAATGTAAACACTGGGGACCATCTTAATACATTCCTCAATCATATCCACCAAAAATATCGTAAATATGTCACAAGCAAATTTCACAATGATGTGTCAAATATTTGGTGCTTAGAAAACTTTGAGTAATTATAGTTACTGTCTTATTTCAGGTCTACCTGGTCTTGTAGGAGTGCTGTAGGCCAGAAGTAAAGCAAAGTGTTACTGAGTACACTAGTAGAAGTACCAGAACCACACAGCAATGTTACTGTCTTTAACTGCAGGCAATGTTTATTATTTGCCTAGCTCAATAGGTCATAAAATAAAACATAAATCAAATCCCTAATCCCATAAGTCTAACACTCTTTCAGGACTTCATTCAAAGATAGCACATTGTACAGACATATGGATTCTTTCTGGCTTTTGTTGCATTAATATCTGCAGAATGAATTCTCGGATTCTCATCAAAATATAAGCCCTGCAGTTTTTGATACACAGTATATAGATTAATACAGGAGTTATTTTCCACTCAAGCATTATAATGTGCTCTTTCTGAAATACATCACAATCAAATTTCTGCTCATGGTGACATGGTCCATCTTAAAAATGCATAATACATGTATTCATCACATAAAATTTAGCTGGGATCCATCTCTGGCATAACAACAACAGAGGCCCCAAGGGGGGTTTAATTGCACACTTGAAAGTGATTCAAAGAACTTAATATGGGTCACATTCAGTTAGTCATAGTTCAACACTGAAGTGTGTATAAGGTTTATTATGTCACTGCCTTTCTCCCTGTCAAGTATAGAGCCCAAATATTAGCCCAGGGACCTGATTTGAACAAACTTGAATCTGACACACACACAATACACACACCCTTAAAGATGTCGTGTACCAAATATGAAAGCATTGAGACTGGTGGATCTTAAGAAAATATTTAAAGAAATCTCCTCAGAGCCCAAATATTAACCTAGGGACCCAATTTGAACAAACTTAAATCTGACTCCCTGGAGATATAATAAACCAAATATCAAAAGATTCTAACTGATGGTTCTGGAGAAGATTTTCAAAGAAATTCCTTCATATTGAACAAAGTTGAAACTCATAGGGAGCCCAAATATGAATCCCCAAAATCGATTTGAACAATTTTGAATCTGACCCCCCTAGAGATGTTGTATATACCAAATATTGAAGAATTCTGACAGCTGGATCGGGATCTGAAGAGAAAGATTTTTAAAGAAATTTCCTCATATTTCACCGAGTTAAAATTCAGGCTCCCAACAGGAATCCCAAATATTAACCTGAAACTCGATTTGAACAAACTTGAATCTTACCTCCCCACAGATGATGTATTCCAAATATAAAAGCATTCTGACTGGTGAATCAGAAGATTTCTAAAGAAACTTCTTTATATTGCATAGTTACAATTTGGGCTCCTATAGGGAGCCTAAATATTGACCTAGGGACTCGATTTGATCAAACTTGAATCTGAGCCCCATAGAGCTGTTGTATACCAAATATGAAAGGATTCTGACTGGTGGATCTGAAGATTTTTGAAGAAATTTCTACATATTGCACAAAGTTAAACTTTGGGCTCCAATACCAAGCCCAAATATTAACTCAAGGACCCGATTTGAACAAACATGAATCTTATCCCAATACAGATGTTGTATACCAAATATGCAAGGCATTCCCACAGGTGAATCTGAAGAAGAAATTTCATCATATTGTATGAAGTTAGAATTCAGACTCGATTTGAACAAACTTGAATCAGAGCCCCTCAGAGATGTTGTATACCAAATATAAAAGGATTCTTACTGGTGGATTTGAAGAAGATTTTTAAAGAAGTTTCCTCATATTGCACTACATTAAACTCTGGGTACCAATAGAAAGCCCAAATATAAACCCGGGGACTCGATTTACACACACTTGATTCTGACAACCCCCCACCTCCCCCTTGAGATGTTATATACCAAATATCAAAAGATTCTAATCGATGGTTCTGGAGAAGACTTTTTTCATTTATGTTAAACAATTTATGGGTGATAGCAGAGTAATGCCTCCTGTAGATATGTTATTAACTTTATTTGAACAAACTTGCATTGACATTTGAAAAGGGACATGGACATTAAATTTGGTTTGATTTGGCCCAGTGATTAATGAGAAGTCGATAATGTTAAGTTCTTGTCTGATGGATGGATGACAGATGGATGGACAACAGACAAAATGTTATCATTTAAGCTCCCCCTGACTTTCAGTCTGGTGAGCTAATAAAATCAGATTAGGCTGCACAAAGTAGATCCTCTGTTTCTTATGCCATTTCAGTAAAATTGCATGTGGGCAGGCATTTTTTATTTCATGCTGTAGCTTGGGAAGGGAAGCATGCAAAAGAAACTCGGACGAAACGCATTTATCCATTTGGGCAGCATCACTTGATGCTAACCATTTTATTATACTGTTGCTAGATGATGAAATTGACAAACTGAATATAGTTTTTCAAAGTTAAATTTACTAACAGATGACATTTGTATATAGTTTAACAGATAAATTTACTAACAGATGACACTTGTATATATTTGAGGAAATTAAACTTTACTAATGGATGACACAGCTCTACCTAAAATGATATAATTCCGAATGAAAAGCAACAGTATAAAAACCTGATTTGCCATGAGTGGGTGTAAAGCGCCCACAGACAGTATTCTTGCATTAAAAACCAGAGGCAAAAATCCGATGAAAAAACTCTGGAAAAGCATAGAATAACGAGGTGCATGATACACATTATAATATAAAATATAAACAACCAACCCCAAAGCAGAAGAGCAAGAATGATGATAATCAACCCACATTAAGAAATAAACAAGGGTGGGAGGGAGGGACAAGTTGTGATACCACACGTCTTACTCCTTTGGAAGTTGAGAGAACAAAGAACGTGTTAAGCTGGCAGCTGTGCCGATCTGGTTCCTGGCACCTCTTTGATTGGCTCTCTAAAATCGCAGATTCATTTCATTGTTCATTTTAATTACTAATTCCAGGGGATCAAATGACCAAATTGAAGACACACTGAACTGAAGTCGACCTTTCCCCAGCTAGGGCATAAACATGTAATTTCCATGTAATTATTTCTTTGCCATCAAAAGTTCATGTTTTCAGTTTGTTTTATATTTTAGTCATCATAATCTATAGAATAGCATCGGAGGAATTTTATCCCTTCAATACCAGAAAACTTTAGCATTACAAAGTCTTGTTACACACAAGAATCTATAGAATAGCATCGGAGGAATTTTATCCCTTCAATACCAGAAAGCTTTAGCATTACAAAGTCTTGTTACACTCAAGAATCTATAGAATAGCATCGGAGGAATTTTATCCCTTCAATACCAGAAGGCTTTAGCATTACAAAGTCTTGTTACACTCAAGAATCTTTTGAATAGCATCGGAGGAATTTTATCCCTTCAATACCAGAAAGCTTTAGCATTACAAAGTCTTGTTACACTCAATAATCTATAGAATAGCATCGGAGGAATTTTGTCCCTTCAATACCAGAAGGCTTTAGCATTACAAAGTCTTGTTGCACTCAAGAATCTATAGAATAGCATCGGAGGAATTTTATCCCTTCAATACCAGAAGGCTTTAGCATTACAAAGTCTTGTTACACTCAAGAATCTATAGAATAGCATCGGAGGAATTTTATCCCTTCAATACCAGAAGGCATTAGCATTACAAAGTCTTGTTACACTCAAGAATCTATAGAATAGCATCAGAGGTGGTGTAATTTTGTCCCTTCAATACCAGAAGGCTTTAGCATTACAAAGTCTTGTTGCACTCAAGGGACATATGTATCAATTTTATTAAATTGGGTAAAATATCAGACGTAAGTTTGCATTGGTTATAAAAGAGGGCATCGTCAGCCAAAAGTCCATTGAAGGGAGAGGGGGAGGGGGGGAGGGGGCTGTCTGAAACAGATTTTTAACTTTTTTTTGCCTTATATGACTGATAACACAAGCAATATAAAATTATCAGGACTAAAACAAGAGGCCCCAGGGGACGGTCACCTGACATGGTAGTCTAAATATCAAACCAAGGACTTGACTTGAATAAGTTGCATATGCCCCTTCTAAGAAAAGCATTTACCAACTAGATGAAGCAATTATGCCCACACAATACACAGAATTTTCCTTCTATTCTCAGTTCCTGGACTTTTACGTCTCAAAATTGAGATAAACGCATAAAAAACAGATTTTTTTTATTTTTGTTCGGAAATTTTCGAAGTCCCAAACAAAATATTTTCAGACTAAAATTTGTTTTTCTTCTTAAAATTGACCAAAACACATAAAAGACCAAAGAATTAATTTCCGGATTATGGTCCAAAATGTCTTAAGTGAATCTCACCCCCCAAGCATGCTGCATAGCAAATACCGAAAGATTCTTATTGGTAGATCTGAAGAAGATTTTTGAAGAATATTCCTCATATTGCACGAATTTGAACATTTGGGCTCCCATAGCGAACCCAAAAATGGACCTATGGATTTGATTTCAACAAATATGGGAATCAATATTCCAAAGATGTTATATGTAAAATATGAAAGCTTTTGGAGCAGTGGTTTGGAAGCAAACAATTCTTTAATTTTTTCCAATTGCCCAGAGTGTTAAAAAATGCTGACTCAGCATTTTTTTAAAGTCCTGAAAAAATACCTTATGACAAATTTTTTCTACCATTCCTTTCTGTTGGTCCCAAGGAAGCCTCACACCAAATAAAAATTCTCAGTGCCATGCAGTTTTGGAGATATGGACGTTTTCGGTTTTTTCTATTTTTGGCTCCTGAGGTGCCCACGGGGCTGCAGGAATTTTTTTGTGCATAAATCAAGTACTTATAACCCAATAATACCTCAACTTAAATTTGGTTCAAATTGGCCTCTCTGTTCAGAAAATCGAAATTCTGGGCAGGACAAAGATTCTTGCCCCTCCTGAAACAAAGGCAAATATTGCCCGTCAAACTTCTCTTGAACAAATTTGATTCTACACCTCAAATGGAAGCTGCATACCAAATATCAAGTCTCTGCTATGGCTGGTTCATGAAAAAAGGATTTTTAAAAATTTTGTGCATTTTGGTCCTACCCCTCCACAATATGAGCAGAAACCCAATTTGAAGAAAAACCCAAATGCCCCTATATAACTGCTACTCGTGTGAATGTTCATTGAACTACAGCCAGTGGCTTGAATGAAAATAACCCAAACACCACCTTCACGACATACGACGGGTGGCAGACGACGGATAAACAGTGATCACATTAGCTCACTTTGACTTTCAGTCAGGTGAGCTAAAAACTACCTCAATAAAACAAAGCAGAAAAGTACAAAATCATCCTCACACGTGACGGACACATGGAAAATTCCTCTTTTATTCTGCACTTATTGTTATAGTGTGTTTAAAACAAGTCATCTTTTATTCTGTACATATTCTTATATTCTCTTTAAGACAAGTTTCAGAAAAAAAAGAATGAGACAGACAAGAATACGTTAATATTGACATCTTTAAGAAGATGGATTCAGCTCCCTTGATATTCAGAAATCGTTTGGAAAGATTGCATTAAATCCCTTGACAGACAAGAGAGGACACAGAGCATTAAAGTTGAGTTTCTAAATAAATGGTGAATTTGTCCGATGAGTTGACATACTCAAGTGATGAGAGGAAACTTAATTAGGGGTGGAATAACTTTACAGGTGTAAGCTCTACAGTTAAAACTAGAAGTCCTGTCATGAAATGCGCACAAATAGCACGTTGATATGCCCGTTATGGCCCAAATAAGGCTATCAATTTCTGAACATATGGCCTGTACACAAGCAATGTTTCAGCCAATGGACCTCCGGGTAACCCGGAGGTCCATTGGCAGAAACATTGCATGTGTTTGCTATGAGTAACCAGGAGAACCTGCCGTGGTTTGGATGCCATTCGTTATGGCAATTGCGCGCAATTCCAACGCGCTATTAAGCCTACATAAGCGCACTATTCGTGACAGGACTTCTAGTTTTAACTGTAGCTACCCTTAATATTTATAACATTAATCTTTTTAAGCAGCAAAATATATAGTGCTTATTGGTTTATTCTCATGTGGATAATTTCATTTTCAGATATGACGTTGGTAACTTTATTGCTTGCTCAATCCTCACGTTTGGCAAATGTGACAGGCAGGTGGAATCCACAGGTACTGTTTGCTCTTTAATCTTTGGGGACAAATAGTAATACCAGTGCATGGTATGTCATTAAAAATATCAACAGACATAAACCGTAATACAGTACAGTCACTATGCATTTACCAGGTCAGTCACTGTGGACTGATTGTAATCCATGTGATGTCCACACATGCATTGACCAGGTACAGTACACTGTGAACTGATCGTAATCCATGTGATGTCCACTCATACAATTACCAGGTACAGTACACTGTGTACTGATCATAATCCATGTGATGTCCACGCATACATTTACCAGGTACAGAACACTGTGGACTGATCGTAATCCATGTGATGTCCACTCATACAATTACCAGGTACAGTACACTATGTACTGATCGTAATCAATGTGATGTCCACGCATACATTTACCAGGTACAGTACACTATGTACTGATCGTAATCCATGTGATGTCCACGCATGCATTTACCAGGTACAGTACACTGTGGACTGATCGTAATCCATGTGATGTCCACACATGCATTTACCAAGTACAGTACACTGTGGACTGATTGTAATCCATGTGATGTCCACGCATACATTTACCAGGTACAGTCACTGTGGAATGATCGTAACACATGTGATGTCCACGCATGCATTTACCAGGTACAGTACACTGTGGACTGATCGTAATCCATGTGATGTCCACGAATGCATTTACCAGGTACAGTAGTACACTGTGGACTAATCATAATCCATGTGATGTCCTCCATACATTTACCAGGTACAGTACACTGTGGACTGATCGTAATCCATGTGATGTCCACGATGCATTTACCAGGTACAGTACACTGTGGACTGATAATAATCCATGTGATGTCCACGCATGCATTTACCAGGTACAGTACACTGTGGACTGACCGTAATCCATGTGATGTCCAGGCATGCATTTACCAGGTACAGTACACTGTGGACTGACCGTAATCCATGTGATGTCCACGTATGCATTTACCAGGTACAGTACACTGTGGACTGACCGTAATCCATGTGATGTCCACGTATGCATTTACCAGGTACAGTACACTGTGGACTGATCGTAATCCATGTGATGTTCATGCATTTACCAGGTACAGTCACTGTGGACTGATCGTAATCCATGTGATGTTCATGCATTTACCAGGTACAGTACACTGTGGACTGATCGTAATCCATGTGATGTTCATGCATTTACCAGGTACAGTCACTGTGGACTGATCGTAATCCATGTAATGTCCTCCATGCATTTACCAGGTACACTACACTGTGGACTGATCGTAATCCATGTGATGTCCTCCATGCATTTACCAGGTACAGTCACTGTGGACTGATCGTAATCCATGTGATGTCGTCAATGCATTTACCAACAACTGTACACTGTGGACTGATCGTAATCCATGTGATGTGTACCCATGCATTTACAAGGTACAGTACACTGTGCACTGATTGTAATCCATGTGATGTCCACGCATGCATTTACCAGGTACAGTACACTGTGGACTGATCGTAATCCATGTGACGTCCTCCATGCATTTACCAGGTACAGTCACTGTGGACTGACCGTAATCCATCTGATGTTCTCCATGCATTTACCAGGTACAGTCACTGTGGACTGAGATCGTAATCCATGTGATGTCCTCCATGCATTTACCAGGTACAGTACACTGTGGACTGATCGTAATCCATGTGATGTCCACTCATGCATTTACCGGGTACAGTACACTGTGTACTGATCGTAATCCATGTGATGTCGTCAATGCATTTACCAGGAACAGTACACTGTGGACTGATCGTAATCCATGTGATGTCTACCCATGCATTTACAAGGTACAGTACACTGTGCACTGATTGTAATCCATCTGATGTTCTCCATGCATTTACCAGGTACAGTACACTGTGGACTGATCGTAATCCATGTGATGTCCTCCATGCATTTACCAGGTACAGTCACTGTGGACTGACCGTAATCCATCTGATGTTCTCTATGCATTTACCAGGTACAGTACACTGTGGACTGATCGTAATCCATGTGATGTCCTCCATGCATTTACCAGGTACAGTCACTGTGGACTGACCATTATTCAAGTGATGTTCTCCATGCATTTACCAGGTACAGTACACTGTGGACTGATCGTAATCCATGTGATGTCCTCCATGCATTTACCAGGTACAGTCACTGTGGACTGACCGTAATCCATCTGATGTTCTCCATGCATTTACCAGGTACACTACACTGTGGACTGATCGTAATCCATGTGATGTCCTCCATGCATTTACCAGGTACAGTCACTGTGGACTGAGATCGTAATCCATGTGATGTCCTCCATGCATTTACCAGGTACAGTACACTGTGGACTGATCGTAATCCATGTGATGTCCACTCATGCATTTACAGGGTACAGTACACTGTGTACTGATCGTAATCCATGTGATGTCGTCAATGCATTTACCAGGAACAGTACACTGTGGACTGATCGTAATCCATGTGATGTCTACCCATGCATTTACAAGGTACAGTACACTGTGCACTGATTGTAATCCATCTGATGTTCTCCATGCATTTACCAGGTACAGTACACTGTGGACTGATCGTAATCCATGTGATGTCCTCCATGCATTTACCGGGTACAGTCACTGTGGACTGACCGTAATTCAAGTGATGTTCTCCATGCATTTACCAGGTACAGTACACTGTGGACTGATCGTAATCCATGTGATGTCCTCCATGCATTTACCAGGTACAGTCACTGTGGACTGACCGTAATCCATCTGATGTTCTCCATGCATTTACCAGGTACAGTACACTGTGGACTGATCGTAATCCATGTGATGTCCTCCATGCATTTACCAGGTACAGTCACTGTGGACTGACCGTAATTCAAGTGATGTTCTCCATGCATTTACCGGGTACAGTACACTGTGGACTGATCGTAATTCATGTGATGTCCACGCATGCATTTACCAGGTACAGTACACTGTGGACTGATCATAATCCATGTGATGTCCTCCATGCATTTACCAGGTACAGTCACTGTGGACTGACCGTAATTCAAGTGATGTTCTCCATGCATTTACCAGGTACAGTACACTGTGGACTGATCGTAATTCATGTGATGTCCACGCATGCATTTACCAGGTACAGTACACTGTGGACTGATCATAATCCATGTGATGTCCACACATACATTTACCAGGTACAGTACACTGTGGACTGACCGTAATCCATGTGATGTCCATGCATGCATTTACCAGGTACAGTACACTGTGGACTGACCGTAATTCATTTGATGTCCACGTATGCATTTACCAGGTACAGTACACTGTGGACTGATCGTAATCCATGTGATGTCCTCCATGCATTTACCAGGTACAGTACACTGTGGACAGATCGTAATCCATGTGATGTCCACGTATGCATTTACCAGGTACAGTACACTGTGGACTGATTGTAATCCATGTGATGTCCATGCATGCATTTACCAGGTACAGTACACTGTGGACTGATTGTAATCCATGTGATGTCCACACATACATTTACCAGGTACAGTACACTGTGGACTGACCGTAATCCATGTGATGTCCATGCATGCATTTACCAGGTACAGTACACTGTGGACTGATCATAATCCATGTGATGTCCACACATACATTTACCAGGTACAGTACACTGTGGACTGACCGTAATCCATGTGATGTCCACCCATGAATTTACCAGGTACAGTACACTGTGGACTGATCGTAATCCATGTGATGTCCACACATGCATTTACCAGGTACAGTACACTGTGGACTGACCGTAATCCATGTGATGTCCACCCATGCGTTTACCAGGTACAGTACACTGTGGACTAATCGTAATCCATGTGATGTCCCCGCATGCATTTACCAGGTACAGTACACTGTGGACTGATCGTAATCCATGTGATGTCCACGCATACATTTACCAGGTACAGTACACTGTGGACTAATCGTAATTCATGTGATGTCCACACATGCATTTACCAGGTACAGTACACTGTGGACTGATGGTAATCCATGTGATATCCTCCATGCATTTATCAGGTACAGTACACTGTGGACTGATCGTAATCCATGTGATGTCCACGCATGCATTTACCAGGTACAGTACACTGTGGACTGATCATAATCCCTGTGATGTCCACGCATGCATTTACCAGGTACAGTACACTGTGGAGTGATCGTAATCCATGTGATGTCCTCCATGCATTTACCAGGTACAGTACAGTGTGTACTGATCTTAATCCATGTGATGTCCACGCATGCATTTACCAGGTACAGTCACTGTGGACTGATCGTAATCCATGTGATGTCCACGCATAAATTTACCAGGTACAGTCACTGTGGACTGATCATAATCCATGTTATGTCCACTCAAACATTTACCAGGTACAGTCACTGTGGACTGATCGTAATCCATGTGATGTCCACTCATAAATTTACCAGGTACAGTCACTATGTACTGATCGTAATTCATGTGATGTCCACTCAAACATTTACCAGGTACAGTACACTGTGAACTGATCGTAATCCATGTGATGTCCACGATGCATTTACCAGGTACAGTACACTGTGTACTGATCATAATCCATGTTATGTCCACACATACATTTACCAGGTACAGTACACTGTGGACTGATCGTAATCCATGTGATGTCCTCCATACATTTACCAGGTATAGTACACTGTGGACTGATCATAATCCATGTGATGTCCACGCATGCATTTACCAGGTACAGTACACTGTGGACTGATCGTAATCCATGTGATGTCCTCCATACATTTACCAGGTATAGTACACTATGTACTGATCGTAATTCATGTGATGTCCACTCATACATTTACCAGGTACAGTACACTGTGGAATGATCATAATCCATGTGATGTCCACGCATGCATTTACCAGGTACAGTACACTGTGGACTGATCGTAATTCATGCGATGTCCACTCATACATTTACCAGGTACAGTACACTGGGAACTGACCGTAATCCATGTGATATCCACGCATGCATTTACCAGGTCCAGTAGACTGTGGACTGATCGTAATCAATGTGATGTCCACGAATGCATTTACCAGGTACAGTACACTGTGGACTGATCGTAATTCATGTGATGTCCACGGATGCATTTACCAGGTACAGTACGCTGTGGACTGATCGTAATTCATGTGATGTCCACTCATACATTTACCAGGTACAGCACACTGTGGACTGATCGTAATCCATGTGATGTCCACCCATGCATTTACCAGGTACAGTACACTGTGTACTGACCGTAATCCATGTGATGTCCACGATGCATTTACCAGGTACAGTACACTGTGGACTGATCATAATTCATGTGATGTCCACCCATGCATTTACCAAGTACAGTACACTGTGGACTGACCGTAATCCATGTGATGTCCACGCATGCATTTACCAGGTACTGTACACTGTGGACTGATCGTAATCCATGTGATGTCCACCCATGCATTTACCAGGTACAGTACACTGTGGACTAATCGTAATTCATGTGATGTCCACTCATGCATTTACCGGGTACAGTACACTGTGGACTGATCATAATCCATGTGATATCCACGCATACATTTACCAGGTACAGTCACTGAGGGCTGTCCGTAATCCATGTGATATCCACGCATGAATTTACCAGGTACAGTACACTGTGGACTGATCGTAATATATGATGTCCATGCATGCATTTACCAGGTACAGTACACTGTGAACTGCTCGTAATTCATGTGATGTCCACGCATGCATTTACCAGGTACAGTACACTGTGGACTAATCGTAATTCATGTGATGTCCACACATGCATTTACCAGGTACAGTACACTGTGGACTGATGGTAATCCATGTGATGTCCTCCATGCATTTATCAGGTACAGTACACTGTGGACTGATCGTAATCCATGTGATGTCCACGCATGCATTTACCAGGTACAGTACACTGTGGACTGATCATAATCCCTGTGATGTCCACGCATGCATTTACCAGGTACAGTACACTGTGGACTGATCGTAATCCATGTGATGTCCTCCATGCATTTACCAGGTACAGTACAGTGTGTACTGATCTTAATCCATGTGATGTCCACGCATGCATTTACCAGGTACAGTACACTGTGGACTGATCATAATCCATGTGATGCCCATGCATGCATTTACCAGGTACAGTACACTGTGGACTGACCGTAATCCATGTGATGTCCTCCATGCATTTACCAGGTACAGTACAGTGTGTACTGATCGTAATCCATGTGATGTCCACGCATACATTTACCAGGTACAGTACACTGTGGACTGACCGTAATCCATGTGATGTCCTCCATGCATTTACCAGGTACAGTACAGTGTGTACTGATCGTAATCCATGTGATGTCCACGCATACATTTACCAGGTACAGTCACTGTGGACTGATCATAATCCATGTTATGTCCACACATACATTTACCAGGTACAGTACACTGTGGACTGATTGTAATTCATGTGATGTCCACTCATAAATTTACCAGGTACAGTCACTATGTACTGATCGTAATTCATGTGATGTCCACTCATACATTTACCAGGTACAGTCATTGTGGACTGATCGTAATCCATGTTATGTCCACTCATACATTTACCAGGTACCGTCACTATGTACTAATCGTAATTCATGTGATGTCCACTTATACATTTACCAGGTACAGTCACTGAGGGCTGTCCGTAATCCATGTGATATCCACGCATGAATTTACCAGGTACAGTACACTGTGGACTGATCGTAATACATGATGTCCATGCATGCATTTACCAGGTACAGTACACTGTGGACTGATCATAATCCCTGTGATGTCCACGCATGCATTTACCAGGTACAGTACACTGTGGACTGATCGTAATCCATGTGATGTCCTCCATGCATTTACCAGGTACAGTACAGTGTGTACTGATCTTAATCCATGTGATGTCCACCCATGCATTTACCAGGTACAGTACACTGTGGACTAATCGTAATTCATGTGATGTCCACTCATGCATTTACCAGGTACAGTACACTGTGGACTGATCATAATCCATGTGATATCCACGCATACATTTACCAGGTACAGTCACTGAGGGCTGTCTGTAATCCATGTGATATCAACGCATGAATTTACCAGGTACAGTACACTGTGGACTGACCGTAATCCATGTGATGTCCACGCATGCATTTACCAGGTACAGTACACTGTGGACTGATCGTAATCCATGTGATGTCCTCCATGCATTTACCAGGTACAGTACAGTGTGTACTGATCTTAATCCATGTGATGTCCACGCATGCATTTACCAGGTACAGTCACTGTGGACTGATCGTAATCCATGTGATGTCCACGCATAAATTTACCAGGTACAGTCACTGTGGACTGATCATAATCCATGTTATGTCCACACATACATTTACCAGGTACAGTACACTGTGGACTGATCGTAATCCATGTGATGTTCACGTATGCATTTACCAGGTACAGTACACTGTGGACTGATTGTAATCCATGTGATGTCCATGCATGCATTTACCAGGTACAGTACACTGTGGACTGATTGTAATCCATGTGATGTCCACACATACATTTACCAGGTACAGTACACTGTGGACTGACCGTAATCCATGTGATGTCCATGCATGCATTTACCAGGTACAGTACACTGTGGACTGATCATAATCCATGTGATGTCCACACATACATTTACCAGGTACAGTACACTGTGGACTGACCGTAATCCATGTGATGTCCACCCATGAATTTACCAGGTACAGTACACTGTGGACTGACCGTAATCCATGTGATGTCCACCCATGAATTTACCAGGTACAGTACACTGTGGACTGATCGTAATCCATGTGATGTCCACACATGCATTTACCAGGTACAGTACACTGTGGACTGACCGTAATCCATGTGATGTCCACCCATGCGTTTACCAGGTACAGTACACTGTGGACTAATCGTAATCCATGTGATGTCCCCGCATGCATTTACCAGGTACAGTACACTGTGGACTGATCGTAATCCATGTGATGTCCACGCATACATTTACCAGGTACAGTACACTGTGGACTAATCGTAATTCATGTGATGTCCACACATGCATTTACCAGGTACAGTGCACTGTGGACTGATGGTAATCCATGTGATATCCTCCATGCATTTATCAGGTACAGTACACTGTGGACTGATCGTAATGCATGTGATGTCCACGCATGCATTTACCAGGTACAGTACACTGTGGACTGATCATAATCCCTGTGATGTCCACGCATGCATTTACCAGGTACAGTACACTGTGGACTGATCATAATCCATGTGATATCCACGCATACATTTACCAGGTACAGTCACTGAGGGCTGTCCGTAATCCATGTGATATCCACGCATGAATTTACCAGGTACAGTACACTGTGGACTGACCGTAATCCATGTGATGTCCACGGATGCATTTACCAGGTACAGTACACTGTGGACTGATCGTAATCCATGTGATGTCCACCCATGCATTTACCAGGTACAGTACACTGTGGACTAATCGTAATTCATGTGATGTCCACTCATGCATTTACCAGGTACAGTACACTGTGGACTGATCATAATCCATGTGATATCCACGCATACATTTACCAGGTACAGTCACTGAGGGCTGTCCGTAATCCATGTGATATCCACGCATGAATTTACCAGGTACAGTACACTGTGGACTGATTGTAATACATGATGTCCATGCATGCATTTACCAGGTACAGTACACTGTGAACTGCTCGTAATTCAATTAAGTTGTGAATCTCGGTCCTTTGCATCTGAGTGAACAGACAACTGGACCGACCAAGCACCATCCGACAACTCAGGTTAGTAAGAATGATGATGTCAGGCACATGTCCCGAAAATGGGAAACATGAAATAATTTTCATAAAAATATAAAGTTAAAGTCCTGAACATTCCAAACCACCGTTGTTCACTTCCATCATCCAATTTTGTCCTTGGATCCACCAATTTTACCATTAATTTGTGTCTAGCATCCTCAAAATTACATTCAAAAGCACAGATGTCAGTTCATTGTTGCTGACTTCAGGGACAAACAAAGAATGATTGCGCCAATTGCGCAGATCCAAAAAAAAGGAGGACCAGGTAGGACATTAAATTTTCGGTTTTGCATGCAAATTTTGGGGATTGGGGGCAAAATTTGTGTTTGGCCTTGGATTAATTTTCGAGTTAGCACCAGCTAGTCTGGGCCATTGGTTGTTGTATAAAAATATAGAAATTTGGGGTGGGGCCAAAAATCTTGCCCCATCCATTGCAAAGGCAGATTTTACTCCCTGAATTTTGTTTGTTGTTTACGCCTCAAAAGGAAGCTCCATATCAAATCTCACATCACTGTACTCACTAGTTCATGAGAAGATTTTTTTTAAAATTTGAAGCATTTCCCATTATCCCCTCCCTCTGGGGCCAGGCAAGTTGAGTTGAACAAAAACAAAATGTGATGTCAGAACAAGCAAACACCTCTAATTTAACTGAAATCGGTTGAGCAGGTGCACTGCAAATACCATGCTCACGGATGACAGACGACGGACAGTAATTGATCACTATAGCTCATCTTGACTTCAACTCAGGTGAGCTCAAAACCATCTGCCTACATGCAATTTTACAAATGAAAGTGTCAATGACACTGTAGCTCAACTCGTTTAAGATGTGTACACGTATAGTATGTGACACACTAATGACAAACATCTAGGTAATGACCTGGTAACAAAGGTACATGTAAAGTATTGTAACGGTCTGTACATAAATGCTGACCGTAGCCTGTAACAAATGTATAGGTAAAATATTGTAAAGGTGGGTGACAGTTAGATGCTAAACTAGAAAAGAAATCTTTGATTCCCAGAGTGGGTCTGACTGAACCCAAAAATATTTGTTCTCATAGCACAGTGATAACAAAGGCACCCCAAAACATTCGTTCCTGTCACAAGATGATAACAAAGGTACCCCAAGAAGTTTCGTGAAGATCATTTCATAAATACAGACTCCAGCCCGAGCCGTACTGACATGTGAACTTACTGTGTATAAGTAGCACTGAACAAATCAAAGTTCATCTAATTTGCATAATTTCTGCACGAGAAAAAAACCTGTATTATATGTGATGTATTCCATGTTACTAAACATTCCTACAAAAATTTATTCAAATCAGAACTTTCATACAGAAGTTCTGTACAATGAAAGTGTCAATGACACTGTAGCTTAACTTGTGTGTTGTGTTTGATGAAAAGGATAATGTTCAATGTTTATGAAAGGATTATGAAATAAGACAAGAATTGTGATAATTGGGAATATGTTCATTTCTGTTCCCTGTATGCTATGCTTTTGATAAAAAATAATATGAGGTGTACACTGTACTGAAGAGCTGAGGGGTGGG
Source organism: Pictodentalium vernedei (assembly GCA_031216915.1). NCBI lineage: Eukaryota > Metazoa > Mollusca > Scaphopoda > Dentaliida > Dentaliidae > Pictodentalium > Pictodentalium vernedei. The sequence goes on from CM062294.1 coordinate 20,375,986, forward strand.
TTAATATGACCTCACATTTAATGTATGTGGCCCTCACAGTTAACGTATATCAACGAAAGTTACCAAGTTACAGTGAAATTATTCCAAAACGAGTCATCCTATCAAGTTACATTGAAATCCCTTCATAAATAAGGCTTGTAGACTGTGCTAAAGGTCTTCGGGCCCCTGCAGGCGTCAGTTTCCCAATTGCGTCCAAAGGGGACGTTCTCATCTAGACATTATATGAAGTCAACCTACCAAGTTACAATGAAATCCCTTTATAAATATGACCTGTAGACTGTGCTAAAGGTTTTTGGGCTTTGAGCTTGGGCAGCAATCATAGCTGAATGATCGCAACCAAAAGGAGACATTCTCATCTGGGCATCATCTGGAGTGATCCTACAAAGTTACAATGAAATCCCTTCATAAATATGACCTGTAGACTGTGCTCCAGATTTTCGGGCTTCAGGCTCCTGAAGCCGTCACAGTTGACCAATCACAACCAAAAGGGGATGTCATCATCTAGGCATTATATGGAGTCAAACTAACAGGTTACAATGAAATCCTTCCATAAATATGACCTATAGACTATGCTAAAAGTTTTGGGGTTTTGGGCTAGGGCAGCCATCAAGGCTGAATGATCGTGACCAAAAGGGACATGCTCATCTAGACATTATTTGGAGTCATCCTACCAAGGTACAATGAAATCCCTTCATAAATGTCACCTGTGGACTGTGCTAAAGGTTTTCGGGCTTCAGGCCCCTGTAGCCATTACAGTTGCCTAATGGTGTCCAAAATGGGCTGTTCTCATCTAGACGTTATATGAAGTCAACCTAGCAAGTTACAATGATATCCCTTCATAAATATGAACTGAAGACTGTGCTAAAGGTTTTCAGGCTTTGGGCTTGGCAACCATCATGGTAGAATGATTGCAACCAAAAGAGGACATTCTCATCTGGGCATCATCTGGAGTGATCCTACGAAGTTACAATGAAATCCCTTCATAAATATGATCTGTAGACCATGCACAAGATTTTTGGGCTTCGGGCACCTGTAGCAATCACAGATGACCAATCACGACCAAAAGGGGATGTCATCATCTAGGCATTATATGGAGTCAACCTAACAAGTTACAAAGAAATCCTTCCATAAATACAACCTATAGACTATGCTAAAGGTTTTGGGGCTCGGGCAGCCATCAAGGCTGAATGATCGGGACCAAAAGGGGATGTTCTCATCTAGACATTATTTGGAGTCATCCTTCCAAGCTACAATGAAATCCCTTCATAATTATGACCTGTAGACTGTTCTAAAGGTTTTCGGGCTTCGGGCCCCTGTAGCTGTCACAGTTGCCCAATCGTGTCCAAATGGGGACTTTTTCATCTAGACATTACATTAAGTCAAACCTACCAAGTTACAATGAAATCCCTTCATAAATATGACCTGTAGTCTGTGCTGAAAGTATTCGGGCTCGGGCAGCCACAATGGTTGAATGATCGCAACCAAAACGGGACATTCTCATCTGGGCATCATCTGGAGTGATCCTACGAAGTTACAATGAAATCCCTTCATAAATATGACCTGTAGACTGTGCTCATGCTCACGATTTTCAGGCTTCAGGCACATGTAGCCATCACAGTTGACCAATCATGACCAAAAGTGGATGTCATCATCTTGGCATTATATGGAGTCAACCTAACAAGTTACAATGAAATCCTTCCATAAATACGACCTGTAGAATATGCTAAAGGTCTTTGGGCTTGGGCAGCCATAAAGGCTGAATGCTCGCAACGAAAAGAGTATGTTCTCATCTAGACATTATTTGGAGTCATCTTACCAAGCTACAATGAAATCCCTTCATAATTATGACCTGTAGACTGTTCTAAAGGTTTTCGGGCTTTGGGCCCCTGTAGCCATCACAGTTGCCAAATCGTGTCCAAACGGGGATGTTCTCATCTGGACATTATATGAAGTCAACCTACCAAGTTACAATAGAATATGCTAAAGGTCTTTGGGCTTGGGCAGCCATAAAGGCTGAATGCTCGCAACGAAAAGGGTATGTTCTCATGTAGACATTATTTGGAGTCATCCTACCAAGCTACAATGAAATCCCTTCATAAATATGACCTGTAGACTGTGCTAAAGGTTTTCGGGCTTCGGGCTCAGGCAGCCATCATAGGTGAATGATCTCAACCAAAGGAGACAATCTCATCTGGACATCATCTGGAGTGATCCTACGAAGTTACACTTAAATCCCTTTATAAATACGACCTGTAGACTGTGCTCAACGTTTTCAGGCTTCGGGCACCTGCAGCCATCACAGTAGACCAATCACAACCAAAAGGGGATGTCATCATCTAGGCATTATATGGTGTCAACCTAACAGGTTACAATGAAATCCTTTCATAAATATGACCTTTTGCCTATGCTAATTTGCTTAAGGTTTTAAGGCTCGGGCACCCATCAAGGCTGAATGATCACGATCAAAATGGGACATTCACATCGAGACATTATTTGGAGTCATCCTACCAAGTTATAATAAAATCCCTTTATAAATATGACCTGTAGACTGTGCTAAAGGTTTTCGGGCTTCGGGTCCCTGTAGCCGTCACAGCTGCCCAATCAGGACCAAAAGGTGACTTTCTCATCTAGACATTGTATGAAGTCAACCCACCAAGTTACAATGAAATTCCTCAATAAATATGACCTGTAGACTGTGCTAAAGGTTTTCGGGTTTTGGGCTCGGCAGTCGTCACGGTTCGCAGATCACACTCAAATGGAGAAATGCTCATCTAGAGATCATAAGGAGTCATCCTACCAAGTTACAATGAAATCCCTCCATATTAAACCCGAAACCTGCGTATGAAATTTTGTGACGCTCAGACAAGAACTGCAGGGTGTAGCCTGTGCTAAAGGAAAATGTGAACAGACTCACAGACTAACAGACTTCCACACGCGTGATGGCAAAAGCGTATCTTGACTAATGCACTAATTTGGGTACAAAAAGGTTGCTGGTGGCCATCTTGAATTTGGACAGCACCCAAAAACACTCGTTCTCGTCCCACGGTGATAACAAAGGTACCCATGAAGTTTCGTAAAGATGGGTTCATAAATACGGACTCCAGCATGATCCGCATAGAAGTTGTGTACAAATGAAAGTGTCAATGACACTGTAGCTCAACTTGACAAACTTGAACTTGGTAAGTTATAAATGAAATGGCAAAATTTAACATCATTGGGACCAATGTCAGTTTTTTTGCCAGTGGCAACATTTTTTGACAGAAACCGAAGAAAATCGATAGCTCCCATCTAGAGGCCTCCCCAAACAAGCATGCCAGGTTTCAAAGCAATCCGATCATAAATGTGCCCTGTAGGGTGTACAAAAGGGAAATATTGTGGTCTGACTAGACTAAATTCTAAGAACGTTGGCCATGGCAACACTTTTTGACGGAAATGGAAGAAAATCGATAGCTCCCATCTAGAGGTCACCGTAAATAAGCATACCAGGTTTCAAAGCAATCTAATCATAAATGAGCCCTGTAGGGTGAGCCAAAGGGAAATATTGTGGTCTGACTAAACTAAGTTCTAAGAATGTTGGCTGCGGCAACATTTTTTGATCGAAATTGAAGAAAATCGATAGCTCCCATCTAGAGATCACCCCAAACAAGCATGAAAGGTTTCAAAGCAATCCGATCATAAATGTGCCCTGTAGGGTGTGCCAAAGGGAAATATCGAGTCTTCTGACTAAACCACGTTCTAAGAACGTTGGCCGCGGCAATATTTTTTGATGGAAATTGAAGAAAATCGATAGCTCCCATCTAGAGGTCTCCCCAAACAAGCATACCAAGTTTCAAAGCAATCAAATCATAAATGTGCCCTGTAGGGTGTGCCAAAGGGAAATATTGTGGTCTGACTAAACTGAGTTCTAAAAACATTGGCCGCGGCAACATTTTTTGATGGAAATTGAAGAAAATCGATAGCTCCCATCTAGATGTCACCCCAAACAAGCATGCCAGGTTTCAAAGCAATCCAATCATAAATGTACCCTGTAGGGTGTGCCAAAGGGAAATATTGAGTCTTCTGACTAAACTAAGTTCTAAGAACATTGGCCGCGGCAACATTTTTTGACAGAAATTGAAGAAAATCGATAGCTCCCATCTAGAGGTCTCCCCAAACAAGCATACCAGGTTTCAAAGCAATCTGATCATAAATGGGCCCTGTAGGGTGTGCCAAAGGGAAATATTGAGGTCTGACTGAACTAAGTTCTATGAACGTTGGCCGTGGCAACATTTTTTGACGGAAATTGAAGAAAATCAATAGCTCCCATCTAGAGGTCACCCCAAACAAGCATACCAGGTTTCAAAGCAATCAAATCATAAATGTGCCCTGTAGGGTGTGCCAAAGGGAAATATTGTGGTTTGACTAAACTAAGTTCTAAGAACGTTGGCCGCGGCAACATTTTTTGACAGAAATTGAAGAAAATTGATAGCTCCCATCTAGAGGTCACCCCAAACTAGCATGCCAGGTTTCAAAGCAATCCGATCATAAATGTACCCTGTAGGGTGTGCCAAAGGGAAATATTGAGTCTTCTGACTAAACTAAGTTCTAAGAACGTTGGCCGCGGCAACATTTTTTGACAGAAATTGAAGAAAATCGATAGCTCCCATCTAGAGGTCTCCGCAAACAAGCATACCAGGTTTCAAAGCAATCTGATTGTAAATGTACCCTGTAGGGTGTGCCAAAGGGAAATATTGAGGTCTGACTAAACTGAGTTCTATGAACGTTGGCCGTGGCAACATTTTTTGCTGGAAATTAAATAAAATCGATAGCTCCCATCTAGAGGTCACCCTAAATAAGCGTATCAGGTTTCAAAGCAATCAAATCATAAATGTGCCCTGTAGGGTGTGCCAAAGGGAAATATTGTGGTTTGACTAAACTAAGTTCTAAGAACGTTGGCCGCGGCAACATTTTTTGACGGAAATTGAAGAAAGTTAAAAAATTTATAGTAATTTATATATTTTTTATACTTACCAATGACCCAGACTTAGCTGGTGCTAACTCCAACAAAACCAGGGCCAAACACAAATTTTGCCCCCCAATCCCCAAAATTTGCATCCAAAACAAAAAGAAATCATGTCCTAAAGGACCTCCATACTACACCTCTACTGCGCATGCGCAGTGACGCAGTCGTCCCGAAATTGGCGCCAATTATCATTCTTACTGGCAGTGCCTGGTCAGCGCTATGTACTCAGCGGGGAGGCAAGAGTTCCCAACTCCAGGGAGGGCCATCCCCGTCTGGGTCATTGGTAAGTATAAAAAATATATAAATTACTATAAATTTTTTAACATTTTTATACTGTACCAATGACCCAGACTTAGCTGAATAGTAAACAGGCTGGAGGGCCTAGGACATAGAGGAAAATCCAATAAGCTCAACTATATAGTAAAGAGGTAACCCCTTAAGGAGAAAAGGAGTATTAGGCTTTACATGTATCTTTCTTATTTAATATTAAATTAGAAAGATACACTACCCTTAATAATTGAGCACAATAACATTCATGTTCTCTATTAACATCCAGTATAACCCTTATACTAATTATTTTTAAAGCAAGCCAATAAATAAAGTAGTCCAGAGAATTGAGACTCTTTATAATCATTTAAAAGTGTCCGAGTATTGTATATTAAAGCCCGTTTGACACTTGACATATACAAATGCTTCACACCGAGCTACACTTTAAAAATAAGACATGAATGAATTTAAACATTAATATTACACTTTAAAACCATCCCGGAAGCGACTCAGAAATACTGACTTGGAGGAGGCATTCCCTTGCTTTTCACTATAAAGCAGGTGACCTAAGGGAACACCCGCCCCCCCCCCCCCTTCCCCTTGCCCTGGGTCAAATAGCCCAGAGCGAAGAGGGCAGCCGGACGGAGTCACTGCCGGAACAGAAAGCCTGCATAACTATAGTTGCAACTGTTTAGTGGACGACATTCTGAGCAACAGATAACGGACCTAAACAATGCAGGTCTCCAGAAATGGACTCAATATTTCTGAGATAAAAATTCGTAAATGTGGATGGCTGAGACCAATAAGCAGCCTTCATTAAATCTGTAATAGCAACACTATTAGCATAAGCCCAGGAAGTAGAAAGAGCTCTTACTTCATGAGCAGAAATCTTAAGCACAGACTGCTGAGAAGAAGATAAATCTTCATAAGCAGTACGGATAGTTAACTGAATCTATCTAGCAATAGAATGGACTGAAATGTCCTTTCTATTAGGCATCAAAGACAGAAAGAAACGTTTCCGTCCCTTTCTGATAAACTGAGATCTCTGTTTATATATACGTAGTGCTCTAACAGGACAGAGTAAAGGCCTACGCCCGTCTGAAGACGGAAGAGCCTTAATAACAATAGGTTCCGGATATTTATTAGGAGCCTGATTCTTAGCTAAAAAACCCACATTAGTAGTGAAGGTGATAGTGTTCCCAACACTACGATAATGAGAATCATCCACCGATAGTGCATGAAGCTCACTGACTCTTCTGGCAGAAGAGAAAGCTAAGAGAAAAGCTGTCTTATAAGATAAGAATTTGAAATCTACTGTCCCAAGAGGTTCAAATGGCTTTTCCTTCAATTTAAGGAGAACCCAAGCTAAATTCCACTTAGGAATTAATCTAAGAGTTCTGGGTCTATTTATCGAAAAGTTTCTAACCAACTTCGATAAAGAGACATTAGATCCAATTTGTAAACTATCATGATGTGCATAGGTATCAGATAACATAGATCTATAACCCTTTATAGCAACAGGCTGCAGTTTGATTTCGTCAAACAAGTATACTAGAAAGTTTGCAATGTCTGGTATAGAGGGATCAAATATATCTACAGAATGATCCCTACACCAACGACGAAAAACCTTCCACTTAGCCGCATAGTTTAGCGAAGAGGAGGTCCTCCTACAGTTAGAAATCGCGTCCACTGCTCGTCCTGTAAAGTGCTTGCCATGCAAGAAGGACCGCACAACGGAAAAACGTGAAGGTTGAGACCTTGCGGGTTGTGATGGAGTTGGCGCGATTTCCCCTGCGAAAGAAGATCCTCTCGTGGAGGAAGCTTCCGCGGTAGGTCCCCCAACAGACACCTGAGTAGATTTATCCACGGTCTCTGTGGCGACAGAGATGCTACCAACAGAATCTTGCATTGAGATTGTTTTATCTTTAGCAATACTTGTTGAATTAACGGCGCTGGAGGATACGCATATCCTATCATTCCGTCCCAAGGGATCGACAGAGCGTCTACTGCAAATGCTCTTGGATCCGGACACGGAGACACATACGTCTGCAACTGATTGTTGAGATGTGTCGCAAATAAGTCTATCATTGGCCGTTCCCATTGGTAGCAAATCTGATTGAATACTTGTTTGTTGAGAGTCCACTCCGACGGCAACAAGCGACCCTTTCGTGAAAGGGAGTCTGCTAGCACATTCAGACGACCCGGTATGTGACGGACCGAAAGAAGAACGTGATGTTCTAACGCAAACAGAAGGATTCTTTCCGTTAGATTGAACAACGGAACTGAATGAGTGCCTCCCTGATTCCGTATATACGCCACTACTGTCGTATTGTCGGATAGGATTTGGACATGAGCATCGTGAATAATGTCCATCCAGTGACGTAACGCAAGCCAAATTGACATCATTGATGTTTATGTGCTTGCACAGGAATTGCGGATCCCAAAGACCCTGGCATCTCGAATCCGTTGGGATTAATGATGCACCCCAACCTGTTTGACTGGCATCCATCATAACGGTAAAACTCGGATCCGGCAACTGCAGCGGAACTCCTTGAGTTAACCACTGAATGTTTGCCCAAGTCTGAATCTCTTGTTTCACTTGATCTGACAAGAGAACGTCTACATCGAGCGAATGAATTTTCACACTCCAATTCTGAGTCAGGAAAATTTGAAGAGGACGTGTGCGTAGCTGCCCCATAGGAATGAGATCCGCGGCGGCTCCGCACAGACCTATCAGTCTCATAAATTCTCTCGCCGTGACTTTGTCTGCGTGCAGACAATAGCGAGCGTAACAACTGACTAATTTCGCTCTGGTTAACGGCAGACGAACGAGATTGTTGTGCGTCTCGAAGCTCATTCCCAGATGAGTGAATGACTTGGACGGCACCAGATCCGACCTCTCCTCGTTTACTATAAAACCGAGACGTCGGAGCAATAGAAGAAGATTCTGAACATCGTTCTGAAGCATTAACTCGTTGCCATACCTCTGAAGAATGTCGTCCAGGTAGGCCGACGTTACCGCAGACGAATGAGCTCGGAAGTAGATCATTACCGAGTTCATTACCCGAGTGAAAGCCCAGGGTGCTAGATTCAATCCGAAGCACATCGCCCGGAATTGATACACCACTCCTAGGACTGCGAAGCGTAGATACTTTCGGAATGTCGGATGTACCATGACGTGAAAGTACGCATTTTTGAGATCTATGCTCGTTGCATAATCGTTCACCCGAATACTCGCTCTGACCGATCGAATCGTCCCCATATAAAACTTCGGAGCGACGATCAGCTTGTTTATCCAGCTCAAATCTATGACTGGACGGAACGAGCCGTCTGGTTTCGGAACCAGAAACAGATGGCTGTAGAATCCCAGAGACTCCTGGTTTTCTACGACCTCTACCGCGTTCTTCATTAAAAGAGACTGCACCTCTGATAACAGAGCGTCTCTTTTCTGTGGATTTGACGGAAGATGAGTCCACTTTGGACTTCGAGTTAATGGAGGCTTTCGTTTGAAGGATATCTTTAGACCTTCCGAAGTCACTCCTCTCACCCAAGGGTCGTCCGTAATCGACGCCCACTCTTGTGAAAAACTCGACAACCTTCCGCCAACCGGAACGCGATAGAGGTTTAAGCCATCACCTCCTGGACCTGCTAGGCCTGCGGTAGGAGAAACCACGTCTTCCACGACCCGCACCTTGCCTCGTCGACCTCGGGGCGTCCGACCGATTGTCCCGGCCTGAAGGACGTCCCGAACGAGAGTCGCTATCCTGACGGTCTCTCGAATAAGACCAAGAGGACGCACCGGAACCTCTATAGGAACCTCTCTTGGGCGCATTAGACCCAGAAGTGCCTGTCTTATTCGTGTCTGCTGTATCCGAATTTTTAGGAGCCGATCTGAACAACAGAGAATCATTAGCTTTCTTTTTAATTTTATCATAAATAGCGGAAAGCTTGCCGTCAAAGAGAAGTTGTCCTGAGACCGAAGCGACTCTAAGAGAGTTCTTCACCTTAGAATCCACTAGTGTGGATGTAGCTAGGGCTGCGTCACGTCTAACCAACTCCAGATTTGCCACTGAAAGGGCGGAGTTACACGTGGAATAAGCTACTGCCCTTGAAAGAAGTCTTAAAGAGGATTGTATATCCTGAAACTCTTCCCCTTGAAGGCGCAGTGATAACGCCTTAGTAAGGTGATCTGCGTAAGATAAGGCATCTAAATTGGCTCTGTTAGACGCAATAGCTGTTTCCAACACCGCGGTTGGAATAGAAGCTGCCGACGGTAATGATAGCTCTAAGTCTTCCGCCTCGTCGTCCATACGCAGAGGAACTCTCGGTATACCCTGTCCTGCCGTATCGAATTTATTCCTTGCATTAATGAAAGGCAGGTTAAGAGTATTAGCGGACAAGAAACCTGCTTTCCCCGTCCTGGAAGCAAGTTTAAATATAGCGTCGTTCAATAATTCAAATGTTCTTGCAACATTATTGGACTGCGACGGAAACTCGGGAGCGATGTCCCTGAACCGCTCAAAAAATTCAGAGTCCAATGACGCTATAATTCTCTTGTCCGGAAGCGCAGCAGTCTGGCCCGACGGAACAACTTGAGGGAGAAAGTGCCGGATGAAGTCCACGGCAGCTTTATGTTGTTCCGAAAGGGATAGCTCCAAGTCATCCGTATCCCTTTCACCATCCGGTCGGACCTCCCGATGTTCCCGGTCGTCCGCCCCCGATGCTTCGGCGGAGCGTACCGACCCAGCGCCGTCGGATAATTCTCGATCCGACACCGTTTCTGTCGGCTGCTGGGATGCTGCGATAAGCTGTGCTATCTGCACAAGAATGTCCGATGTCGAGACCTGCGGAGGCGCAGTCTTCGCTGCTTCGCCGAGGGCAGCTCCGCAACAGATGGCTCCCGCATACTTTTCCTATGCGAACGTCCGGAGTCCATCGGTCTCGAATCCCTGGCTGCCGGATGGTGTGACCTGGTCGCCGAAGAATCCTTCATCGGCGAAGCTGGTAAAATATCGGCGGTCACGCAGCCAAGGTGCGGTCGTGTGCGCTGACGAGAAGAGGAAGCCTTAACAGTCTCTGCGGACTGCTTATACAACGGAGCGTCCCGAGCGACGGATGTATGCTCCGCTAAAGACACATTTTGTACCACAACATCTGGTCCCAGATGTTGTTGTACGAGAGAGGGACCTCTCTCGCTCGCGGCCCGGCTGGACCTGGACGAGCTAGGAACCGGACTAAAAGGCTTCCTCCGTTCTCGCTTACTATCCGCCGTCACTGGGTGTGCATCTATTATGTTTATAGTGCTCGCATCACCCAAAATTTCCTCTTGGACCGCATCGGACGAAACCCGGCTGCCGAACCATTCGGTGAATGGACGCTACACCGGGCGAGCTAGCGGACGACATTTGTCTAATCTCCATGAGCACTTTTGCTGCTAGCTCTGAATTCATTTGTGACGACGGACGCACACTTGAAGAAGATAACATGGAAACATCACCCTGTTCTGGTTCCTCTGAAATAGAAACTGAGAGAGTAGAGTGACCTTGTGGAGAAAGAGCCGGCATCGCTCTTTCTCCAGAAACAACATATCGTGACACACGTTTCCAATGTTTCTCATCCCAATGTTCACATATAGGACAGGGATTAATGCGAGAACACTGACTACAATTAATACAATGATCATGAAAGTCAGAGGAAGATTTCTTCCTATTACAATTTGAACAATGTCCCTTCATTGTGAAAGAACAACAATAAGTCCTAGTTACTCGCAAAAACCCCTGACACAAAGATACATAATAACATGATCCATTAATAAATGAAAAAACAATTGCAAAACAAAATAATTTTGAAAAAATATTTTTTCAGAGAAGCCCAAGTTGCTGAAAAGTAACGTTGAGCCCCGATGGATCCGATGGCAAAGTGTGGTCAAAAATTTTAAATTTATATAAAATAATTAATGAGACACTTTCGGATAATATAAATGTATCTTATAATGAGATACACTACCACAAAGGCAAACAGCCCCCCTCAAAAAAGGCTGTTGCCAATGAAAACAAACAGTGTAAACACACTAGAAAACATGACTCCAGGCACTGAAAAAACTGGCCCGGAATCAGTCATCAATTACACTCTATCTGATGCAAAACAGAGACTCCCAGGGGAGAATCTGTAGAACATCAGATGGAAGATGCAGAACACAAACGTTATACACCCATGGGTGAAAACGTAACTATGGGGAAAATAACAGAAAACATTCTGTAACCAAGCAACTCTCCCAGGAAATTTTAGAAATGAAATTTCTCAAAAATATGCCAAAAGCATGGGAGAATTGCCAGGGGGGGACTTTAGAAGGCTAGGGGAGAGGAAACACTGAATAAGCAGTGCAACAATTAGCAAGAATGACAACAAGAGGCCCATGCCTCGAAAATAGGCAACTTAACATAATTTCATCAAAAAATTTTAAGTACAGCCCTGATTATTTTTTGCCACTTCTTTTTCCTCTCCTCCTTCTATCCTCCTTAGAATCACATTTTCTCCAAAAATTACGTGTCTGGCATCCTTTAAACTGAGATTTACAAGCACAAAGATCAGTGAGATGTTGACTGATGAAGGGCCAAACAGAATGATAATTGGTGCCAATTTCGGGACGACTGCGTCACTGCGCAGTAGAGGCGTAGTATGGAGGTCCTTTAGGACATGATTTCTTTTTGTTTTGGATGCAAGTTTTGGGGATTGGGGGGCAAAATTTGTGTTTGGCCCTGGTTTTGTTGGAGTTAGCACCAGCTAAGTCTGGGTCATTGGTACAGTATAAAAATATTGATAGCTCCCATCTAGAGGTCACCCCAAACAAGCATAAGAAGTTTCAAAGTAATCTGATCATAAATGCGACCTGTGAGGTGTGCCAAAGGAAATTGTGGACGTACGTACTAACGTACTAATGTACGTACGTACGTACGTACGTACGTACGTACGTACGCCGACGGACGAGAAGTGATGGCAAATAGCTCAGCTTGACTTTGTCAAGTTGAGCTAAAAACTGATTGGACCCAATTTTGGTACAAAATGGCCACTGGCAGCCATCTTAAATTTTGGACCGCGCCCAGAAACACTTGTTCTCATCCCATGGTGATAACAAAGGTACCAAAGAAGTTTCATGAAGATCGGTTCACAAATACAAACTCTAGCCCGAGCCGTATTGACATGTGCATTTACTGTGTATAAGTAGCATTCAATAAATCAAAGTTCATCTAATTTGCATAATTTTTGCACGAGAATACAACCTGTATTATATGTGATGTATTCCGTGTTACTAAACATTCATACAGAAATTTATGCAAAACAGAACTTTCATACAGAAGTTCTGTACAAAAACTGATTGCACCAATTTTGGTACAAAATGGCCACCGGCAGCCATCTTGAATTTCGGACTGCACCCAAAAGCACTCATTCTCGTCCCAAGGTGATAAAAAAGGTGCCCAAGAAGTTTTGTAAAGATCGGTTCATAAATACGGCCTCTAGCCCGAGCCGTATTGTCATTTGCAGTTACAGTGCTGAAAGTAACGTTAAATAGATCAAAGTTAGTCTAATTGGCATAATTTATGCACGAGAAAAAAACTTGCATTATATATGTGATGTATCCCATGGTACTAAACATTCACACAGAAAATCATTCAAATCAGCACTTTCATATGGAAGTTCTGTGCAAAAATCTGATTGCACCTAATTTTGTATAAAATGGCCACCAGTGGCCATTTTGAATTTCAGACCGGACCCAAAAACACTCGTTCTCGTCCCAGTGTGGTAACAAAGGTACCCAAGAAGTTTTGTAAAGATCGGTTCATAAATACGGCCTCTAGCCCGAGCCGTATTGGAATTTGCACTTATAGTTTTGAAAGTAACACTAAATAAATCAAAGTTAGTCCAATTTGCATAATTTAAAAAAAAAACCATATTATATGTGATGTATCCCATTGTACTAAACATTCATGCAAAACAATTATTCAAATCGGAGCTTTCATATGGAAGTTCTGCGCAAAAATCTGATTGCACCTAATTTGGGTACAAAATGGATCCCAGCGGCTGTCTTAAATTTTGGACCAGACCCCAAAACACTAGTTCTCGTCTCACGGTGATAACAAAGGTACCCAAGAAGTTTCGTAAAGATCGGTTCATAAATACGGCCTCTAGTCCAAGCCATGTGTACGGCGCGACGGACGAACAGACGGGCCATGGCAATACCTCAAATTTGTCTTTGCCGAAGTTGAGCTAAAATGGCCTGAGAAACAAAAGTTTTAGTTTGTGGTGCCTATTGTTAACTAGCTTGTCTTCCCTGTGTGGAAAGTACTACATGTAAATGTACCTGTATGGATAAATGCCTGTTAGACTGTCTTGTTTCACAGGTCATGTGATCCACTGTCTCCACCTGTTTCTTCTATTGCTTCATACTCCTTGATCAGGGAATATAGCTGTTTCTTTGATTTGCTTAATTCAGATTCTCTGTCAGTCAGGAAGAATATGTTAATGTTTGGCTGCTGTTTGTATACTTTGGTGTTTTTCTTTGTACTCTTAAGTTTACTCTGTAGAATTTACTGCTCTGTTATCTTTTCTTTGTGTGTCTGGGACGATATAATTTTAAGTTAATCCACTTAATTCACTACGTCCCTGTAAAACATATAACAGAATGTGTTAATCTCATCAAAATGCAAGATAAAGGCTATTAAAAAAATTCTTGTTTCTCAGGCATCTCCTTTGTTATAGAATATTTGCCTCACCACCATTTCTTTCACCTGACAATCACTTCTATGACAGTATTCTACATTTGTAGGACAAATATTTAACTCACTGAGCTCTGTCAAACAAGATAGAGTTGGTTAAATTTTCAACTACACTACTGCGCAAGCGACCATTACATGAATATCCCAGGTCCACGATTGTTTTTCGAGTCAATGTCCAACATGATATTAAAATCGCCGTGATTCACGCTCAAACAGATTACAGCTGTAATTAATTTCTAGGGCACCTGAACGAAAAGGATGTACTTATTGTCGTATTTTGCACGACTCACAATTTTGTGGTCGAAATATGTATAACTCAACATTCTCAACTCGATGAAATGACATTTACCAACTCATAAAATATTTACGTTTTTAATCAGAAAGAATTTTTTTTGAATTCCGACATATTGCAACATTCCGACACAAACGTACATGTACATAAATATGATTCGGAAAATTATTGATGACTGGTTATCATTCTGATGTTCTGTGACATCAACATGCAGTAGTTTATTTGGTCTAATCTATGTCACAATTAATGCTGAGATTACGCTCTCTGGAGTTAATCCCTTTCACTCCAAATGTCTTGTCCAATTTAATTATTGCATTCATTGTCTGCATAACATCGGGTGGGTTTAATACTTTTATCTGACCTCAGACCTAGAATATTCATGTAACGGTCACTTGCGCAGTAGTGTACATGTCCATTACGGGAAATTGTACTGTTGAAAATATTGGTTTACCACATAATAGTCTAACTTGGAAGTAGTTACATTTCTGATTCAAACTATTTTCATAACTGTTTTCTGAATAAACAAACAAAGAAAAAAGCCCCCCCCCCCCCCCCCCCCCACTCCCTCATCATAAAATAGAGGAAAAATTGCCCAAGAAACAAGAATTTTTTTGTTATTGGTCTAACTGGTAGAGTCCAGAAACCCATATAAGGGCTCTCTAGAGATTTTAGGGAGAAGTTGGGTGCTAGTAGGGAGAAGGCAGTCTGTTATCTCCAAAGTGAAATAATTATCCCCGCGGGGATATACATGTAGTGATGATTTCCATCTGTATGTCCTCTTTTTTTAACTATAATTTTGAAACTTACCATTACCATACTTAAATATGGTATATAGATGACAAAAACAGGATTAGTTTGAATTTTCAGCACCAGGTGGTGCCAGTGATGCCACTTCAAGACTGAGATAAAATACTGCTTTCCAACAAAAGGCTTTTGGAATATGTAATTTTTGTTGTTTAAAGTGTCTTTATATCTTCTGGTAACTGTAGAGTTTCTAGATGTGCATAAAGGTTTCAGATTTTTTATTTGGCCCCATGTAGTGCCCACAGCGCCACTTTTGTCACCAAGACAACTGGTTTCCAGCAAAAAGCCCCTGGAGGTTTTAAATCAAAACGTTGAAAGTGTATTCATATGTTCCAGAAGGGCTTCTACATGTGCATAAAGTTTTTTTTTCGATTCGACACCATGCAGCACCCATTTATTTTATTGATTACAGTTTGACACATTAACAGCCAAGGTCATATCACACCAGGGACAGTTTTAACGGTGGAGGAAGCCGGAGTACAAGGAGATACCTACTGAGCAACAAGCAGCTGCCAGTTCCCCAACATCATGACTCTGCACTGCAGCAAAGACAGGGTTAAATAGATCAAGGACAAGTGCACAATCGACATGCAGTATGCTCGAGTGCAAAATGTCATTGTGTCCCGATGTGGACAATGCAATCAGGGTGCCTTGCCAAGGACACAATATGGGAGTCTGAACCAATCACTCAGACAGTCTCCTATCCAAGGACGTTGCTTAAATTTGGTGATTTGACAAGAACCACATCCCCTGCAGCACCCATAGCAAAACTTTTGTAATTAGAGAATCTCTTCCGGCAAAAGGCTCCTCCGGGTTTTAATCTGAAATGCTGAAAGTGTAGTCATATGTTTCGCTTGGGTCTCTATATGTGCATAAAGGTTTCCCATTTTTCATTCAGCCCCATGTCGCATTCCTAGTGCCACTTTTGTCATTAGAGAACTGGTTCCCAGTAAAAAGGGTTCAAAAGGCTCTGAAAGGTTTTAATTCAAAATGCTGAAAGTATGTTCATATGTTCTGGTAGGGTTTACAGATGAGCACATTGGTTTCAGATTTTTAATGTGGCCCTAGGCGGCACCCGTTGCGCCACCTTTGTTGTTAGAGAATTGGTTCCCGGTGAAAGGCTCCTAGGGGGTTTTAATTTGAGAATGCTGAAAATGTGTTCATATGTTCTGGTAGGGTCTCTAAATGTTCCCAAAGGTTTCAGATTTTTGATTCTGCCCCAGGTGGCACCCATAGTGCCACTTTTGTCATTTAAAAATTGGTTTCTGACACAAGGCTTCCAGGGGTTTTAAATCGAAATGCTGAAAGTGTGTTCATTTGTTCCGATTGCGTCTCTAGATGTGCATATATGTTTCAGATTTTCAATTCGGACCCTGTGACATCTTTAGCGCTGCCACTTTTGTTGTTAGAGGATCTGAGGATCGATTGATTTCTGACAGGAGGCTCTGAACTGTTAAAGTGTGTTCATGTGTTCAGGTAGGGTCTGTACATCTGCATAAAGGTTTCGGATTTTTGGTTCGGCCCCAGGTGGTGCCTGAAGGACCACTTTTGTCATTAGAGAATCATTCTTCAATGAATAGAGAGTCAGTTTGCAGTGAAAGGCCCCTTTAGGTTTTAATTCAAAATGCTGAATATGTTTATATGTTCCTGTAGGGTCTCTAGATGTGCATAAAGGTTTCTGATTTTTTATTCGGTCCCATGTGGTGCCCACAGCACCACTTTCGTCATCAGAGAATTGGTTTCCAGTGAAAGGCTCCTGGGGGGTTAAATTCGGAACCTTGAACTTGAGTTCATATGTTTATGTCATAAACACAAACAAACATTACACAATATTTTTTAAAGAAAGGGCAATAACTCCCATTTTCATTGGATACTGGTGTTCACTGAACATGACATAGACATTTTTGCCAGAGGGATATCCTGAAAAGAATTGAAATCTGTTAAACGAACTGACAAAGTCAATGTATTCATTTGTGTCGAAGCAATTAAAGCTCAGATTTCCTTTGGACTACCTGGCTTCACAAGAGTCCATAGAGAATATCTTTACTTAATTACAGTTTAAACTTTTATAAAGATAAAGCTCTAAAGTCAAAGGAGGAGGTGGGATGGGGCGAGACTTCCTTTTGTGTTTTGATAGCAACGATATTGACCACGAATTTGGGTGATGTACATGTAAAATGAAATAGAACTAGAGAAACAGAATTTACTGCATCCAGTAAATTCAAGTCTATGTGAAAAGGGTTAAAGCATAATGAAACAAGAGCGCCGCCTAGTGCGGCAACATACGCCGATCAAAATTGGAACATGCACAAGTTTCTCTGGGGTGAAGTGTGAAATTTTTGTTGACTCGACTATGTCTGTCCCCCTCCTCCCCCCTCCAATCATTGCTCATTCCCCTGCCATGTCTGGGGTAAAGCGTAATTCGCCTGTTGCCTGTTTTCTCATTTTCATATTAATCGATCTGAGGTCTTCACAAAATAAAAACAAGGCTGCTGTAGAAAGTTCTCCTCGCCTTTTACAATGGTAGCGTCAATTCATTGACAGGTTAACTTTATTGATAACGATTGACGATAGGTGGCGCCAAGGAAAAGGGCATTTTGAGGATCATAATAGATATAAACGGCATGGATTCTCATTGTTTAAAAATAAAATGGTGTTATCTGCTCCTGTCACATGCACACTGACAAGTGATGATAAACATGGGTGCAAAGTTTGAACAATAAAGCAAGTAAAATGCTGGAGTAGGCGACACAATAGTGTAATGTTCAAGTAATAAAAGGGGGCATAACTCCGGAAATACAAAACAGAGTTACCTGCTCTTGTCACATGCACAACGACAATGGGTGATCAACATGAGTGCAAAGTTTGAACAATATAGCATGTAAAATGTTGAAGGAGAAGGCGACACAATACTGTAATGTTTTAAGTACTAAAAGGGGCATAACTCTGTAAATACAAAATGGGAGTTACGTGCTCCTGTCACATGCTCTAGTGCTGCCGTGGTTATCCGGATAACTGGTTAACCTGTGGTTAAAACTTTGACCGATCAAGAAAATGTTTTAACCGGTTAACCTTCCATTCATGTATAAGATGCCCCGTGTATAAGTCGCACTTCAAACTCACACTTGGAATTCCTCCCTTTTGCATAAAGCCCATGTATAAGTTGCACCCCCATTTTTAAATATATGCAGTCAAAAAGAATTAGTTGCAAGTTACGTTTTGCCAATTTGGGGCAGTTTGGGATGCAACGGAAATAGGTAAGTTTTCACGAGTTACCACGTGGTGAATAAGATAAAAGAATAAAGGAAAATTATTATTAAAGATTTAAAACATACTCGCATTTATTTGTTTTTCGTTGTTTGTTTATCACCCCAATGTCTTTCTTCATCCCTGTCAAGAAAATCCAACGCTCGTTTGTGACTGAAACTTCATAGTTTCAGAATCGGAGCACCATTTGTGCCGTAACCTGCGCAGTTGTTGTGATTAAGTTGGTTTTTCTGGAATGCGAGATTGTTCTGGAAAAACCAATAAAAATACAACAAATGCGCAGGTTACAGCGCAGATTATTTTCAAATTGTTGTCCCACTTAAGCAGGGGGCGCGGTGGCTCAGTTGGTAGAGGTGCAGGCTGCAAGCCGAGAGGTCCTCGGTTCGAATCCCACCTGCGGCAGCTGCGTTGTGTCCTTGGGCAAGACACTTCACCCCGATTGCCTACATGGGGGCACGATGACACTGTGTACTGAGGCGTACTGCACGTCGATGGTGCGCATGTCTTCAACCAATCTAACCCTGCCTGTGCTGCGGTGCAGACTTCAGAGTTACGATGTTGGGGAGCTGACAGCTGCTCGTCGTTGCTCGGTGGTTCTCTCCGGGTACTCCGGCTTCCTCCACCCGTAAAACTGTCACGGTCACGATTAGCCATTGTGCATAAGTATGTGACCTTAAACACCAATAAATAAATAAATTGTCCCACTTAAGCATTGTTGGTGCTATTGAAACTAACTTTACCTGTGTGCGTAATTTATAACCGGGCATTACACATCAGTGAATTGGAGTTCATGGAATAAATAAATACGTCTCTCCAGGTATTGCTGGCATACATTTAATGTGTTATTATTTATTTTTTCGTTGTTATTTTGATGGTTTTGTATTTTTTATGGTTTCATCCATATTGGCCCCACAAACCTGTTGATTTCCGGTACATGCACTGATGTAAACACATGGGCGATTGAACAACAACGACTAAATAGATTACTTCTTTATTATTATTTATGGTCAATGTAAATAACATTGACCGGCCCGTTATAATAGTTAAAGTTGAAGCAAGAACACACTACAAATATAGGTACCTTAAATGCAGTTAACCATGGTTAACCACGGTCAAACACGCTGGTTAACTGGTCAGAAAAAAGTCTTCACCGCGGCAGCACTAACATGCACAACAGCAATTGGTGACCAACAGGTGCGCAAAGTTTGAACAATATAGCATGTAAAATTTTGAAAGAGAAGGCGACACAATACTGTAACGTTTAAGTACAAAAAGGGGCATAACTCTGAAAATACAAAATGGAGATTCCTGCACTTGTCACATGCACAACGGCAATTACTGAAACATGAGTGCAAAGTTTGAACAATGTAGCATGTAAACTTTTGGAGGAGTAGGTGACACAAAAATTGTTTACGGACAGACAGCCAAACAACACCATAATACGTCCATTTTTTTTTAAACGGGCGTATAAAAACTAAATTGAAAAAAAAAGAATTTATGGAGGCTTATTTTCGGGAGTAAAATAGTTTTTGACAAATCAGAAATGGGTTTTCGTTAACAGTATTTACAGATAGCCATACAGGAATCAGAACAATTTTTCCAAGAAACCAGAAAAAGCATATACGTATGTGCACACCATTTAGAGGGTTCAGTCAAGGAATCAGAAATTGACATTACTGGCTCTGCCATTTATTTGAATGATGAGATACATGTATAATCTACAGAACTGCCTTAGTTGGTATAAAATTCAATTCCTAATAGGTCTGAAAAATATGCTCTTAATGACCTCTATTGACCGCATTGAGGTTCAGTGACGCATGGAAAAGGCACGTGATCGCTCTTACGCACCATCGCTCACGCAAAAATTGTTCAATGTGCGCAAATAATTACTCACCTCTGTTCTTGGGTGTTTTTTATCCATTTGAGTTGCGTCAACAGAAACATTCAATTAATTTTTTATGTTGGGAAATTTTTAATCACTCACAATTTGATGTGTTTAAAGTACTATTCCAAACAATTGCCTTTTCGTCGTTATGAACATGACACACAGTAGTTCTCTTATACATCCACACACAACACGCTAACAGTAAGTGGGTTGTACATTGACAACTCGCCCAGACCTTACTCCTGCCAGAAAACGAACACGCATGTTCAGATATAATGGAAGTGTCAATGACACCGTAGCTCAACTTGTCAAGACATGTACATGTATAGTATGTGACACAGCAATGACAAACATCTAGGTAATGACCTGCTAACAAAGGTACATATAAAGTATTGTAACAGTCTGTACATAAATACTGACCGTAGCCTTAACAAATGTATAGGTAAAGTATTGTAAAGGTGGGTGACAGTCAGATGCTAAACTAGAAAAGAAATCTTTGAGTCCCAGAGTGGGTCTGACTGAACCCCAAAATATTTGTTCTCATAGCACAGTGATAACAAAGGCACCCCAAAACACACTCATTCCTGTCCCAAGGTGAAAACAAAGGTGCCCAAGAAGTTTCGTGAAGATCAGTTCATAAATACGAGCTGTATAGAAGTTGTGACAAAAAACTGATTGGACCTAATTTCGGTACAAAATGGCCACTGGCAGCCATCTTGAATTTTGGACTGCACTCAGAAACACTCGTTCTCGTCCCAAGGTGATAACAAAGGTACCTAAGAAGTTTAGTGAAGATCGGTTGATAAATACAGCCTCTAGCCTGACCCGTATTGACATGTGCACTTACAGTGTATAAGTAGCACTAAATAAATCAAAATTCATCTAATTTGCATAATTTCTGCACGAGAAAAAAACCTGTACTGTATGTGATGTATTCCATTTTACTAAACATTCATACAAAAATTTATTCAAATCAGAACTTTCATACAGAAGTTTTGTACAAAAGACTGATTGCACTAATTTTGGTACAAAATGGCTGCTGGTGGCCATCCTGAATTTCGGACCACACCCAAAAACTCTCGTTCTCATCCCATAGTAATAACAAAGGTACCTAACAAGTTTCATAAAGATCGGTTCATAAATACAGCCTCTAGTCTGAGCCATATAGAAGTTGTGTACAAACAAGAGGCCCCAGGGGGCCTGAGGGCGCTCACCTGACATGGTAGTCTAAATATCAAACCAGGGACTTGACTTGAATAAGCTGCATATGCCCCTCCAAAGAAAAGCATATACCAACTAGATGAAGCGATTGTGCCCACACAATACACAGGATTTTCCTTCTATTTTCAGTTCCTGCACTTTAACGTCCCAAAATTGAGATAAACACATAAAAAACAGATTTTTTTCCGAAACAAAATACTTTCAGCCTAAATTTTTTTCTTCTTCTTAAAACGCATAAAAAACGCTAAAACTAATTTCCGGATTTTGGTCCAAAATTTTCTAAGTCCCACCCGGACCCCAAAGTTTTGGTGTAAAAAAAAATGTTTTTTTGTCTTAAAATTGACAGAAACGCATAAAAAACAAAAAACAAAAAATTATGGATTTTGGTCCAAAATTTTCGAAGTCCCACCCGGACCCCAAATATTCAGTGTAAAAAAAATTTTTTTTTTTTTTGTCTTAAAACTGACCGAAATGCATAAAAAACAAAAACAAAAATTTCCGGATTTTGGTCCAAAATTTTTTAAGTCCCACCCGGACCCCAAATTTTCAGGGTAAAAAAAAAAAAAATTTTTTTGTCTTAAAATTGACAGAAACGCATAAAAAACAAAAAAAACAAAAAATTCCAGATTTTGGTCCCAAATTTTCTAAGTCCCACCCAGACCGCAAATTTTCAGGGTAAAAAAAAAAAAAATTTTTTTTTGTCTTAAAATTGACCAAAACGCAGAAAAAACAAAAAAAAATTTTTTTCGGATTTTGGTCCATAATTTTTCAAGTCCCACCCGGACCCAAAATTTTCAGGGGAAAAATTTTTTTTTTTTTTTTTTGTCTTAAAACTGACAGAAATGCATAAAAAACAAAAAAAAAAAATTTCGGATTTTGGTCCAAAATTTTCTAAGTCCCACCCGGACCCCAAATTTTCAGGGTAAAAAAAAAAAAAAAATTTTTGTCTTAAAATTGACAGAAACGCATAAAAAACACAAAAAAAAAAATTTCGGATTTTGGTCCAAAATGTTCTAAGTCCCACCCGGACCCCAAATTTTCAGGGTAAAAAAAAAATTTTTTTTTTTTTGTCTTGAAATTGACCAAAATGCAGAAAAAACAAACAAATTTTTTTTTTCGGATTTTGGTCCAAAATTTTCTAAGTCCCACCCGGACCCCAAATTTTCAGGGTGAAAAAAAAAAAAAATTTTTGTCCTAAAATTGACAGAAATGCATAAAAAACAAAAAAAAAAAAAATTCGGATTTTGGTCCAAAATTTTGACAGAAATGCATAAAAAACAAAAAAAAAAATTTTTGGATTTTGGTCCAAAATTTTCTAAGTCCCACTCGGACCCAAAATTTTCAGGGGAAAAAATTTTTTTTTTTTTTTTTTTGTCTTAAAATTGACAGAAATGCATAAAAAACCAAAAAATGTTTTTGGGGGATTTTCGTCCAAAATTTTCTAAGTCCCACCCGAACCCCAAATTTTCAGGGGGAAAAAAAAAAAAAATTTTTTTTTTGTCTTAAAATTGACAGAAATGCAAAAAAAAAAAAAAAAAAAAAAAAAAAAAAATTTTCGGATTTTGGTCCAAAATTTGGACAGAAATGCATAAAAAACAAAAAAAAAAATTTTCGGATTTTGGTCCAAAATTTTCTAAGTCCCACCCGGTCCCCAAATTTTCAGGGGGAAAAAAAATAAATTTTTTTTTGTCTTAAAATTGACAGAAATGCATAAAAAACCAAAAAATTTTTTTTGGGGATTTTCGTCCAAAATTTTCTAAGTCCCACCCGAACCCCAAATTTTCAGGGGGAAAAAAAAAAAAAATTTTTTTTTTGTCTTAAAATTGACAGAAATGCAAAAAAAAAAAAAAAAAAAAAAAAAAAAATTTTCGGATTTTGGTCCAAAATTTGGACAGAAATGCATAAAAAACAAAAAAAAAAATTTTCGGATTTTGGTCCAAAATTTTCTAAGTCCCACCCGGTCCCCAAATTTTCAGGGGGAAAAAAAATAAATTTTTTTTTGTCTTAAAATTGACAGAAACGCATAAAAAACAAAAAAACAAAAATTTCGGATTTTGGTCCAAAATGTTCTAAGTCCCACACGGACTCCAAATTTTCAGGGTAAAAAAAAAATTTTTTTTTTTGTCTTAAAATTGAAAGAAACGCATAAAAAACAAAAAAACAAAAATTTCGGATTTTGGTCCAAAATGTTCTAAGTCCCACACGGACCCCAAATTTTCAGGGTAAAAAAAAAAAATTTTTTTTTGTCTTAAAATTGACCAAAACGCAGAAAAAACAAAAAAAATTTTTTTTCGGAATTTGGTCCAAAATTTTGACAGAAATGCATAAAAAACAAAAAAAAATTTTTTCGGATTTTGGTCCAAAATTTTCTAAGTCCCACCCGCACCCCAAATTTTCAGGGGAAAAAAAAAAAAATTTTTTCTTTGTCTTAAAATTGACCGAAAGGCAGAAAAAACAAAAAAAAATTTTTTCAGAATTTGGTCCAAAATTACGAAGTCCGCAACGGGACCCAAAATTTTCAGCCTAAATATGAACCCAGGATTTGGCTTCAACAAACTTGAATCTCACCCCCCCCCCCCCCCCCCCCCCCTAAGGATGCAGCAAAAATCAAATTGACCGAAAGGCAGAAAAAACAAAAAAAAATTTTTTCAGATTTTGGTCCAAAATTACGAAGTCCCACCCAGACCCCAAATTTTCAGGGGGAAAAATTTTTTTTTTTTTTTTTTTTGTCTTAAAATTGACCGAAACGCAGAAAAAACAAAAAAAAAAATTTTCAGATTTTGGTCCAAAATTACGAAGTCCGCAACGGGACACCAAATTTTCAGCCTAAGTATGAACCCAGGATTTGGCTTGAATCTCACCCCCCCTAAGGATGCTGCATACCAAATATCAAAATTTCGGCATAAATTAGGTACTTATGACCTAATAAGTACTCATGTAAAATTTGGTTCAAATCGGCCTCGCGGTTTGGAAAATAGAAATTTGGGGCGGGGCCAAAATGTTTGCCCCTCCTTTAACATCGTCAAATATAGCCCCTCCAACTTCTCTTGAACAAACTTGAGTCTACACCTCAAAAGGAAGCTGCATACCAAATATCAAGTCTCTGCTATTGCTGGTTCTTGAGAAGAAGATTTTTTAAGAATTGCAGCATTTTTGCCCCATCCCTCTGCTCAATGTGAGCCGAAACCTAATTTGACAAAAAATCAAAGTCCGCAGACACAACCCTTTCTCACATGAAATTTCATTAATATGCGGCCAGTGGTTTGGGAGAAAAAGCCCAAATACCACCTTCACGACGGACGCCGGACGACGGACGAAAAGTGATCAGAATAGCTCACCCTGACTTTCAGTCAGGTGAGCTAAAAACTGATTATCATTAGACCTAATTTTGGTACAAAATGGCCACTGGCAGCCATCTTGAATTTTTTGACCGCACTCAGAAACACTCGTTCTCGTCCCAAGGTGATAACAGAGGTACCCAAGAAGTTTCGTGAAGATTGGTTGATAAATACAGCCTCTAGCCCCGCGCCGTATTGACATGTGTACTTACTGTGTGTAAGCAGTACTGAAAAAATCAAAGTTCATCTAATTTGCATAATTTCTGCACGAGAAACAAACCTGTATTATATGTGATGTATCCCATGGTACTAAACATTCAAATCAGCGCTTTCATATGGAAGTTCTGAGCAAAAATCTGATTGCCCCTAATTTTGAACAAAATGGCTGCAAGCGTCCATCTTGAATTTCGGACCAGACCCCAAAACATTTGTTCTCGTCCCAGGGTGATAACAAAGGTACCCAAGAAGTTTCGTAAAGATCGGTTCATAAATGCGGCCTCTAGCCTAAGCCGTATTGGTATTTGCACTGACAGTGCTGAAAGTAACACTAAATAAATCAAAGTTAGTCTTAATTTGCATAATTTAAGCACGAGAAAAAAACCAGTATGATATGTGATGTGTCTCATGGTACTAAACATTCATACAAAAAATTATTCAAATCAGAGTTTTCATATGGAAGTTCTGTACAAAAAACAGATTTCTGCATCGTCGGTACAAAATGGCGGCTGGCAGCCATCTTGAATTTTTTGACCGCACTCAGAAACACTCCTTCTCGTCCCACGGTCATAACAAAGGTACCCAAGAAGTTTCGTAAATATCGGTTCGTAAATACGGCCTCTAGCCCGAGACGTATCCAATTGTTGACGTACAGACAGATGGACAGATGGGCCATGACAAAAGCTCAAATTTGGCTTCGCCAAAGTTGAGCTAAAAATGAAAGTGTCAATGACACTGTAGCTCAACGTGACAAACATGAACTTGGTAAGTTATAAATGAAATGGCAAAATTGAAGATCATTGGTACCAATGTTATTTGATGAAATTTCAACATAACAGCATTGTGTGCCAGAGTAATCCATGCATTTTTAAATGTAAACTGTAAGACTGGCTAAAGGAAGAATGTTGATACACAAATGCA
Source organism: Pictodentalium vernedei (assembly GCA_031216915.1). NCBI lineage: Eukaryota > Metazoa > Mollusca > Scaphopoda > Dentaliida > Dentaliidae > Pictodentalium > Pictodentalium vernedei. The sequence continues at coordinate 20,401,973 of CM062294.1, forward strand.
GTATGTTCAGAGGTTATTGTAAATGGCAACTTTTTCCACAGAAATGAATGCTAATCAATAGCTCTTATCTAAAGTTCTTGCCTAATGAGCACATCAAGCTCAAAAACAATCCTATGGTAAATGTGCCATGTCAAACAATGTTGATGCACAAATGCAATAAATTCAAAGATTGTTGTTAACAGCAACAGTTTTTGATGGAAATAACTGAAAAGAAAATCAATAGCTCCTATCTTTGTAGCCCTGCATAAGCATACTAAGTTTCCAAACAACCTGATAATGAACATTTTTCGACGGAAATCGAAGAAAATCGATAGCTCCCATCTAGAGGTAACCCTAAACAAGCAGACAAAGTTTCAAAACAATCTGATCATAAATGTGCCCTGTAGGGCATGCCAAAGGAATATAATGATGCCTGACTAAACTAAGTTCAAAGATCATTGCCAGCGGCAACATTTTTTGATGGACAGAAATGGCAGAAAATCGAAAGCTCCCATCTAGAGGTCACCCCAAACAAGGATGCCAGGTTTCAAGGCAATCCAATCATAAATGTGCCCTGTAGGGTGTGACAAAGGTAAATATAGAGGTCTGACTAAACTAAGTTCTAAGAACGTTGGCCACGGCAAAATGTTTTGACGAATATTGAGGAAAATCGATAGCTCCCATCTAGAGCTCACCCCAAACGAGCATACCAGGTTTCAAAGCAATCCAATCATAAATGTGCCCTGTAGGGTGTGCCAAAGGGAAATATTGAGGTCTGACTAAACTAAATTCTAAGAACGTTGGCTGTGGCAACATTTTTTGATGGAAATTGAATAAAATTGATAGCTCCCACCTAGAGGTCACGCTGAACAAGCATACCAAGTTTCAAAGCGATCTGATCATAAATGTGACCTGTGAGGTGTGCCAAAGGAAACTGTGGACGTACGTACTAACATACTAACGTACGTACGTACGCCAATGGACGAGAAGTGATGGCAATAGCTCAGCTTGACTTTGTCAAGTTCAGCTAAAAATGGTGGTCATTCTGAGATCCAAGAAACGTTTTAAGACTTTCGTGTTTTTTTTTATCAAAGACATGCAGAATGTTGCCCTGTTCCTTATTTTAATTTATACAGGTGACACCTGTCGCTCCAATTCACCAGTGACATGAATTAATGTGCCTAGTTTGGAATTTACGCATCGATTTTCCACGATTTTGATAATCTGCCATTTAAAATCCAGAACTAATTTTAATGGGTTACATTATTTTCACCGTCAAAATTTCCATCCGTGTTCAGTTGTATTCATTCATTCGTTTCGAAGGACACTTGTCAATGGAAATAGCAAAATAAATTTTTTGTACCTGCCATAATATATAGTTCACCTCAGATTATCTAAATCTTACAAGATAAAAAGTTCATTTCAGGAGTTCTGGTAATACATTTAAAAAACAAACACTAGATTTCAAGCTTGCAATTTTATTCTGAACCACAGGCAAACAATCACATTAACTTAGCTTAATTTGGAAAAAAATACACTTTGAATGTACAATTCAACAGTATTAAAAAAAATGAAGATAAACATTGAATCAAAATCACTCTCCTCACATTTTTCACTCTCGTAAACTTTATTTGAGGTGAGCGATTTTCCACTCGCCTCCATTTTGCTACCATTCGTCACTGGAGATGGACCACATTTCGAACCTCCAGCAAGTTTCAACTCATTCGGTATAGGATCCATGTCTATGGGACATACCATGCCTGAAGTATGAGCATAAACAACTTTACAAATATTGACTTCACCAACTATGGATCTGTCATATTTGATGGCAAATATTCATATTAGTTAGAAAATGTTAAGGTACAAACATGTAGATACTATCATATGGAGAAAATAACCTATTGTTCCCATGTTTCCCTGGGCTTACAGTGAAAACAATTCATGGCTCTCGCATTATACTCAGTTCATTAATTATTCCATTGGTTGATTATCTGCTGCATTATCAACACGAGAAGTTGTTTGCCCATGTTTGGGAACACGCGATAATGCTAGTCTATAAAATAATATTAAATCTAAAAAAATGTAATAATTTAGTCTTTACTACTGTTGGTTCATGAGAAAAAGATTTTTTTAAGATTTAAGTACACTTTTTGGGTGTGGCCCTACCGAGAGGCGAGGCAACTTGATTTGAACAAAATCAAAATACATGTATGATGTCATAACAAACTGTTGTCTCAAATTTCAATTAAATTGGTTCAGCAGTTTTGGAGGAGAAGACGCAAACACCATGTTGTTGGACGACAGATGGTGAGTGCTCACTATAGCTCCCCTGACTGAAAATCAGCTGAGCTAAAAACCTCTAGAGGTGTAAATGTTGAATAATATTTAAAACTACAGGAAGTGATTATCCCTTCGGAACAATACACAGGATTTTCCTTAGTGCTTTTACTCACTGTTCTACTCAGCAAGTCCTAAGGGAGCTTGATACCAAATAAGCAGTGTCATGCGCGGTTAGTAGTTGGATGGGTGGCCATTTCAGCGACTGATTCGCTCACCCGCGTTGTGTACTTGGGCAAAGCACTTAACTTCAATTGCCCCCTCAGGAGCTCAATGACACTGCATACTAAGGCGAACTGCATGTCGCTGGTGCGCATGTCTTCAACCAGTGCTAACTTGGTTAGTAAGTTAGTAAGTTGGAAAGTCTGGCACATGCTTGCTGCTGCTCAGTGGTTCTCTCACCTGTAAGTCTACTCGACATGAGATTACCTAGTTGCAGAAAGTGTCGTAAAAACCCCAATAAATAAGTAATTAAATTAAGAATGGAATGCAATTTTTATAATCTTTATTGGAGTTTGAACATGTGGGAATGGGTACAAATTATGTATGAATCCCGAAGGATTCATACATAATTTGTACCCATTCCCACACATTCATACTCCAATAAAGATTATAAAAATTGCATTCAATTCTTATAATTACATTCCGTAACTGTTTAAACTACTTTTTACCAAACAACAAAGCAGAAAGACGAAATAAAACATGTACGAACGAGGCGAAAAACCACCCTCACACAAAAGACAAGGCGCACAACTCTAATTTTTAATTCTCACAACTTTAGAAATGGAAACGAGTATTTTAGTAACGGGCTTTAAGCCACAGTTGGGAACTGTCATTAAAGAAACAGCAGCGGAGTTGATCACTGCGAAAGGCACTAAATGTAAAAAAACCCACCCAAACACTGCCCGAATTGCATTCTGTCAACTGCATTCTACCGTAAATGCGGGTCAAAGTTCGACCAACTGTATTCATTGAAAAATGAATTACATTTGGTCATGACATTTTCATCAAGCTGACCAATGGGGATTGAGTATTTGGACCCAAAACGTATAATTACATTAGCAATGTAATTATTAAATAATGAATAAATAGATAACACCTGAAACAAGATTAGATGCACGATTTCTTCCAGTGGGCGGGTATTTGAAATGAACTTTAATTCTGTCTGGAGTGTTCACTGTGAAATGTACTTTGATGACACGTTTTTTCAGGGCAGAAAATAATTCTGAAACAAACCCTCAGTAACTGCTGGTCACATAGAAATCAGATACAAGGACAAATTATTATTAGATATCTATGGCTCGTCGTGCTCACATGTACATCAAAGGCAATGAATACTCAAGCTTCCTTCACCCATAAGTCTACTCGACATATTACCTAGTTGTAGAAAGTGTTGTAAAAACCCCAATAAATAAATAAAAAAATAAATAAATAACACCTGAAACAAGATTAGATGCGTGATTTGTTCCAGCAGGCAGCTAATTGAAATGAACTTTAATTCTGTCTGGAGTGTTCACAGTGAAATGTACTCTGATGACACGTTTTTCAGGACAGAAAATAATTCTGAAACAAACCCTCAATAACTGCACATGCATACATCAAAGACAATGACAGGGAAAGTAGATAACTGTTTTGGTGCATTGAATACAGTGTCTTTCCCTGTGTTTTCACTGGAATCATTTAACATGAAGCCATGTTAAGCTGCTCACAAAAGCCAAACGAAGCAAACCTCCACTTCCAAAAGATAGTAACTGCTCTCGTGGACCGTGAACTCAACATTTTGTAATCTTAGATGCGTAAAATCATCCCTGTTGTTGAGTACCATGATGGCAAAGTAGCCTGGTCATAACAAAAATTTCCGACTTTTGGTCAAAAAAGTCCTGACCTAAACATTTTGCAAAAAGTTTCATTGTATTTTTTACTCAAAAATGGTTAAAAAACACAAAAACCAAATGAGAAACACAACATTTTTTTCTGATTTTCGGTCACGTCGGGTCTGGAAGCCATGTTTGGCTGCTTGCAAAAGCCAAACAAAGCAAACCTTCACTTCCAACATTTTTGTAGACTGTGATCTCAACATTTATAATCTTAGAAGCGTTCAAATCATCTCCGTTGTTGATTACTATGACGACAATGTAGCCCGGTTGTAACAAAAATTTCCGACTTTTGATCGAAAATTTCGAAGTCCAAACCGAAAATTTTTCTGGTGCAAAAAGATTTTTTTTTTCGTCTCCAAATGGCCTGAAACGCATAAAAATAACGAAAATAAAAATATGATTTTTCGGCCGCCATTTTGGATTGTCAGAAATTTTTTGGCGTTTTTCGCAATTCAGTGATAATGTCTTCATTTCTAAGCTACATGTATTTTAGATGGTTCTGCATATTTGTGTCTCGAAATTGGGCTCCAAAATGTTAAAAAATTTATAGTAAATTTAGATATTTTTTGGCTCACCAACGTTAGTTGTGTGAGCCTATGGCATAGCCCTCATGTCGGCGTCGGCGTCCGCTCTCAAATATTTTGAACTTTTGTGTACAGGTTTTGATTTTTTGGCTTTTCAAATTTTTTTTTAGTTTCAGCATATTGCTATAGTGGTTCACTATAACATTTAACTCTTTTCCAGGGTATTTTGTCATAATTTTAACCCTTTGAATCAAATTTTAGACTTATTTTGATGTTTGCGTGCAGGTTTTGATGTTTTTTTTTTCCTTTCTTTCAAGTGGAGATTTACCTTGAATCAAATTAACCCTTTGAATCAAATTTTAGACTTATTTTGATGTTTGCGTGCAGGTTTTGATGGGTTTTTTTTCCTTTCTTCCAAGTGGAAATTTACCTTGCAGCATATGTCCATGCTTTCTATTGTATGTATACATGCATCTTAGGGCTATGTTTGTATTATTTAACCCTTTTCCTGCTGAATTACTTCAATTTTGGACTTTTATGTACAGCTTTTGGACTTAGCTTCTTACTTTTATGTACAGGTTGTGATAAAAAAAAAACAATTTCAAGTGATGTTGACCTCAATGCATATTGCAGTGGTAGTTATTATAACATTGATATCTTTCCAGTGCATTTTTAACAATTTTTTAGCCCTATGAATAGATTTTTAGACTTATTTTGACGTTTGTGTGCAGGTTTTCAGGAGTTTTTTTTTTTTCCTTTCTTCCAAGTGTAGAGTTTCTGCATATTGCTATGGTGGTTCACTATAACATTTAACTCTTTTCCAGGGTATTTTGTCTTAATTTTAACCCTTTGAATCAAATTTTAGACTTATTTTGATGTTTGCATGCAGGTTTTGATGTTTTTTTTTCCTTTCTTCCAAGTGGAGATTTACCTTGCAGCATATGTCCATGCTTTCTATTGTATGTAAACATGTATCTTAGGGCTATGTTTGTATTATTTAACCCTTTTCCTGCTGAATTACTTCAATTTTGGACTTTTATGTACAGCTTTTGGACTTAGGCTTACAGTTTCTTACTTTTATGTACAGGTTGTGATAAAAAAAAACAATTTCAAGTGAGGTTGACCTCAATGCATATTGCAGTGGTGGTTATTATAACATTATCTTTCCAGTGCATTTTTAAAAAAATGTTAACCCTTTGAATAGATTTTTAGACTTATTTTGACGTTTGCGTGCAGGTTTTCATGGGTTTTTTTTTTTTCCTTTCTTCCAAGTGTAGAGTTTCTGCATATTGCTATGGTGGTTCACTATAACATTTAACTCTTTTCAAGGGTATTTTGTCTTAATTTTAACCCTTTGAATCAAATTTTAGACTTATTTTAATGTTTGCGTGCAGGTTTTGATGTTTTTTTTTTCCTTTCTCCCAAGTGGAGATTTACCTTGCAGCATATCTCCATGCTTCTTAGGGGTTATTATTATATTATTTAACCCTTTAGCTGCTTATTTTGTTTAATTTTGGACTTTTGTATGCAGGTTTTTAACTTTTTTTTTTACTCAAGCCACCCGTTTACATTGGCCACCTGTTGGTGAGCCACGGGGTACTGATACCCCCTCTAGTTATACTTACCAATGACCCAGACTTATCTGGTGCTAACTCTTAAAATTCTAGGGCCAAACACAAATTTTGCCCCCCCCAATCCCCAAAATTTGCATCAAAATCCAAAAAATATATGTCCTATGATGTGCATAGGTAACTGATAGCATAGACCTATAACCCTCAATAGCAACTGGCTGCAGTTTGATCTTGTCAAACAAGTAGACCAGAAAATTAGTAATATCTGGAATGTAGGGATCATAAATATCAACAGAATGATCTCTACATTACCGTGAGAAAACCTTCCACTTTGCAGCATAATTTAGCGAAGAGGAGGTCCTCATACAGTTAGAAATTGCATCCACTGCTCGTCCTGTAAACGCTTGCCATGCAAGAAGGACCGCACAACGGAAATGAAAGAAGATCCTCTGTGGAGGAGGCTTCCATGGCATGTCCCACAACAGACACCTGAGTAGATTTATCCATGGTCTCTGGAGTGACAGAGATGCTACCAGTGAGATTATTTATTTTAGCAATGCCTGCTGAATCAATGGAGCTGGAGAATACGCGTATCCTATCATTCCGACCCAAGAGATCGAGAGGGCGTCTACTGCAATATCTACTTGAAGATCTCGGCATGGCAACACATACAGTTAAAACTAGAAGTCCTGTCACGAACAGTGCGCTTATCTAGGCTTAATTGCGCGTTGGAATTGCGCGCAATTGCCATATCAAATGGCATCCAAAGCAGGGCAGGTTCTCTTGGTTACTCATAGCAAACACATGCAATGTTTCTGCCAATGGACCTCCGGGTTACCCGGAGGTCCATTGGCTGAAACATTGCTTGTGTACAGGCCATATGTACAGAATATGATAGCTTTAATCGGGCCATAACGCGCACATTAACGCACATATCAACGTGCTATTTGTGCGCATTTCATGACAGGACTTCTAGTTTTAACTGTACGTCTGCAACTGATTGTTGAGATGTGTCGCAAATAAGTCTATCATAGGACGCTCCCATTGGTAGCAAATCTAATTGAATACACGTTTGTTGAGAGTCCATTCTGACGGCAACATACGACCTTTCCGAGAAAGGGAGTCTGCTAGAACATTCAGACGACCCGGAATATGACAGAGTCAGACGGACCGATAAAACTTGATGCTCTTGGACAAACAGAAGAATTTAGTTCGTTAAGTTGAACAACAGAATGGAATGAGCACCTCCCTGGTTCCAAATATACGCTACTACTGTCGAATTGTTGGACAGAATTTGGACATGTGAATTCCGAATAATGTTCATCCAATGACGTGGTGCAAGCCAAATTGACATCATCTCCTTGATGTTTATGTGCTTGTTTAGGAACTGTGGATCTCAAAGACCCTGGCACCTCGAATCTGTTGGGCTCAATGTTGCGCCCCAACCTGTTTGACTGGCATCCGTCATAACCATAAAACTCGGATCCGGCAATTGCAGTGGAACTCCCTGAGTTAACCACTGAATATCTGCCCAAATCTGGATGATGTTCGTTTCCATCGAATGAATCTTCACACTCCAATTCTGAGTCAAAAATTTCTGAAGTCATAGAGTGCTTAGCCACCCCATCGGAACAAGATCTGCGACGGCTCCGCACAAACCTATCACTCGCATGAATTCTCTCGCTGTAACTACATCTGAGTGAAGACAAAAGAGAGTGTAACAACTGATTAATTTCGCTCTGGTTAAAGGCAGACGAACGAGATTGTTGTGCATCTCAAAGCTCATTCCCCGGTGGGTGAATGACTTGGACGGCATCAGATCTGACTTCTTTTCGTTTACTGTGAAACCGAGACGTCGGAGCAGCTGAAGTAGACTCTGAACATCGTTCTGAAGCATTAACTCGTTGCCGTACCTCTGAAGAATGTTGTCTAGGTAAGTCCGACCTTACCGCAGACAAATAGGAAGTCATTACCGAGTTCATTATTCAAGTGAAAGCCCAGATCGCTAGCACATAGCTCGGAACTGAAAAACGACACCTAGGACAACGAAGCGAAGATACTTTCAGAACACCAGATGTACCATGACATAAAAGTATGCATACTTGAGATCTATGCTCGCAGCATAATCGTTCACTCGAATGCTCGCTCTGACGGATCGGATGGTCTCCATATAAAATTTTGGAGCCACGATCAGCTTGTTTATCCAGCTCAAAACTAAGACTGGACAAAACAAGCCGTCTGGTTTAGGAACCAGGAACAGATGACGGTAGAAACCTTGAGATTCCTGGTTTTCAATGACCTGTATCGCGTTCTTCTCCAGAAGAGATTGGTCTTCTGATAGAAGCAAATCTCTCTTCTGAAGGTTTGACAGAAGCTGAGTCCAACGCGGAGGTCAAGATAACAAGTTTTCCTAGAAGGACCGTTTTAGACCTTCGGAAATAACCCCCTACACCCATGGTTCGTCCGTAATTGACAACCAATTGGATAAGAATCTCGACAGCCTTCCGTTCACTGGAATGCAATAGAGGTTTAGACCATCACCTCCTGGACCTGCGAGGCTTGCAGGAGGAGAAACTACGTCCCCCACGACCCGTACCTCGCCCAGTCGACCTAGGGGCATCTGACCGGTTGTCTCGGCCAGCATACGACCCTTACCTGAGTCGATACTCTAACGGTCTCTGGAGTAAGACATAGAGGCTTTCATAGAACCTCTATAGGAACTTCCCTTGGGCGTACTCAGCCCAGAAGTGCCTGCCTTACTCCTGTGGAGTCCGACTTTCGCGAAGCGGATTTAAAAGGGAGAGAGTCCGAAGCTTTCCTAGTAATCTGTTGATATATTTTAGAAAGCTTACCGTCGAAGAGAATCTCTCCGGAGACCGGAGCGACTCGAAGAGAGTTTTTCACCTGACTATCCACTCTTGTGGATGCAGCCAGGGCAGCATCACGTCAAGTAACTCCAGATTGCCACTGAAAGGGCAGAGTTATACGTGGAATATGCTATGGCCCTCGAAAGAACTCTTAAGGAAGTTTGAACATCCTGGAATTCTTTTCCATCAAGACGTAGTGATAATGCTCTGGTAAGGTGATCTGCGTAAGATAATGCTTCTAAACTGATTGTTAGATGTGATTGTCGTCTCCAGCGTACTGGAAAGAAACGACATAGACGGCGACAATGACAACTGCAAGTCATCTGCCTGGCCGTCTAAATGCAGAGGAACCTCGGCATGCCCTGTCCTGCTGTCTCAATTCTATTTCTAAAATAGATGAAAGGCAGCTGTATATCAAGTGACGATAAGAAACCGGATTGCCGGTCTTAGAGGCTAGCTTGAATATAGCGTCAATAAGATGAAATGTCAGGGTGACATTTCTGGACTGAGTCAGAAACTCAGGCGCAATGTCCCTATTCTGGCCGAAAAAATCTGTGTCCAGTGACGCTATCGGTCTCTTATCAGGTAACGCAGCACCTTGGTCCAGAGGAACAACTTCTGGAAGGTGTTGCCGGACGAAATCTACGGACACATGATGTTGTTCGGAAAGCGAAAATTCCAGCTCTGCTGATTCCCTTTCACCATCCGACTGGACCACAAGAATCTTGGTCGTCCCTTACAGCTTTGCAGGGGAGTGAACCGACCCAGCTTCCTCAAACAGATCCTGTTCTGAAAACTTGCTGACGATGCTGGGATGCTGCGATGAATTGCGCTATCAGAGATAGCAAGTCCGTCACAGAGGCCTGTGAAGCCGAGGTCTTACGTAAATTAGCCGCTGGAAGCTCCTGGGACGTTAATTCCTGCATACTTCTTATGCGAACATCCCGACTGGAAAGGCCTCATGTCCTTGGCTAGTGGATGGCATGACCTGGTCGACGTGGAATCCCTGGACGGGGAAGCAGGCTGGATATCTGCGGTCACGTAGCCAAGATGCAGTCGTGTGTGCTGACGCGTGGAAGAGGAAGCCATTAGACAAGCCACGCTGGACTGTCTATGCGACGGAACGTCCTGAACAGGAGTGGACGTAGGCTCCGACTGACAAACGAACATACAATAACATATGGGCCCAGATGTTGTTGTAAGGGAGAGGGGGCCTCTCTCGCTCACGGCCCGGGTGGACCTGGACGAGCTGGCTACCGGACTGGCTTTCTCCGTTCCATCCTCTGATCCGTCGTCGCAAGGTGTGCATGATCCGAGATTATAGTGCTAGCAACACCCCTTCTCCTCTCCCGGACCACAACGGATGAACCTGGCGTCACAACCATTTCGTGAATGATTGCTTCACCGGGGGAGCTAGCGGGAGACAAGTGGCCGTTGATCCTACTTGGGACCTCTTAATAATAGGCACTTGTCGTGTCTTGTTGAGCATTATGCCACCAGACATGGGGTCAAATACTTTGGAAAGTATTTAAATGCAAATGCAAATACTTTTCAAATTTTCAAATGCAAATACAAATGCAAATGCAGCTGAAATTGTTCAAATGCAAGTGCAAATGCATTTGAAAATCACTTCAAATACTTTTCAAATATTTTCAAATACATTCTGACAAGTTCAAGAAAATAAAACTAAAAATCAGCTAAATCTTTCTTTCAATGTTTATTAAACATTTTTGTATTACTATCTCAGCCCTAGCACGGCCATTGTGGAATGATTACATTCAGTTTGTTCAGTTACAGAAAATAATATTCAATTTCTTCTGCTTGGCATATAATTTCTCTTGTAGCTGTGCTGTATTTTTTTTCATCCAGAGTTGAATGAGTGTTCCTAAATCCACTTTCCACCTGTGTTATGCCCTAGGCTGTATTCTGATAAAAAAATATGCTACCTCAGATGATTCAAAAGACTAAGTGGATGGTCATTTATTACACCATGCTGTGCCTCTTGTCAGAGTTTGTATGAACACACTTTATCAGCATAGTAATCTTCCAAGTTCAAGATTTCTTTAAGCTGGACAAATTAATTAACAAGAAGGAATTCCCTTTCCAGCCAACTGGGTAAAACTAGATATAATTAATCTGTTGAGTAACAAATGCAAAGTTCAGTTTATGAAGTTAAGACAAAAGTATTTGAAATGTATTTGGAAAGTATTTGAAATTTCAAATACTTTTTCTTTCAAATGCAAATGCAAATACTTGCTTCTAATATATTCAAATGCAAGTGCAAATGCAAATACTTGAAATCACGCATTTAAATGCATTTAAATGCAAATGCATTTGACCCCAAGTCTGTATGCCACTAGCTCTTCATTGCGACGACGGAAGCACAATTTTGAAGACATCACGGAAACATCACCCTGTTCTTGTTCCTCTGAAAAAGAGACTGAGACAACTAGAGTGACCCTGTGGCGAGAGGACTAGCCTGGACCTCTCACCACTAACAACATACCGTGACACACGTCTCCAACGTTTGACATCCGAATTGGCACACACTGAGCAAGAATTAGTGCGAGTACACTGACAACAGAGAATACAATGAACATGAGAATCAGAGGAAGACTTCCTCGATTACAATCAAAAAATATTCTTTCATTCTGAAAAAATATTAAACAGTCATCGTACTCGCATTAACCCTTGAAAACAAAGATACATAATAATAATATAATCCATTACAAACATTTCAAAAAATAATTCAAAAGAAAAATTTTCTCGAAAAAATTTCAAGATGAGCCCAAGTTCGCAATGGGAACAATGAGCCCAAATGGATCCCCAAAAAAGCCTAAGTGTGGACAAAAAATTTTAAAACATATCTAAAAATTAATGCTACACTTACAGACAATATTAATGTATCTGGCTGTAAACAGAACTATATAGAAGACAAGTAATCACTGTTAGAAGTACACATGTAACTGTTGTCAACGTAAACAAAAGTGAACAAAAACTGGAAACAAGACTCCAGGCACTGAAATATGGCCCAAAACCAGAAACCAATTTTAAACACTATCCGATGTAAAACAGAAGCTTCCAGAGAAGAAACTGCAGTACATCGAATGGTAGATGCATGACTGAATGCCTAACCACACCTAGGGTGAGGACGTAACCATGGGGAAAAACAGAATAAACATTCTGTTACCAAGCCAAAAACTCCTAAGAAATTTCAGTAAAAAAAAAAAAATTACAAACATTATGCCAAAAGCATGGGAGAATAGCAAGGGGGTTATAAAGGAAAGGGAGAGAGGAAACACTGAACAAACTGTGGAAATTTCATAACAAGAATGTAAACATCAGGACTATGCCCTGAAATTAGGGAACATGAAATAATTTTTGCATAAAAATTATAACTTACAGCCCTGAACACATCATTCCACTGATTCTTCCTCTCATCCTCTTATTTCATCCTTAGAGCCACCATTTCTTTCATGATTTTGTGTCTGGCATCATTTTAACTGAGATTTATAAGCACAAATATCAGTAAGATGTTACTGATTTTAGGGCCAAACAAAGAATGAGGATTTTGGTTCCAATTTCTGACTTCCTTGACACTGAGCATGGATATTAAGTATGGAGGACCATTAAGGGTTATATCAGTTACCTATGCACATCATAGAACATATATTTTGGGGATTTTGATGCAAATTTGGGGGATTGGGGGGGGGGGGGGCAAAATTTGTGTTTGGCCCTAGAATTTTAAGAGTTAGCACCAGCTTAGTGTCTGGGTCATTGGTACAGTATAAAAATGCCCAAATTTTTCATTTTTTCGGTTTTGTGAAATGTTTTGGCAGAAAGGTGTTAATCAACTACCATTTTGCACCCTTGATTAATGGAGAAGTGTATTACAGTCATTCCTGTGAAAAGTTCAAGTCAATCACCCCTTCCAGTCCAAAGATATCGGCTCCTGCATATTTGGGCATTTTTGGGCGGTTTTGGCTGAAAAAACATTTTCCGCAATATGCAGATAGTTCTATTTATGAGAACTAATGAACCTAGACATAATAAAGTTAAAAAAAACACAAGAAAAGTTTTTTTCAATTTTTGGTCACAGTGTCCCGAAGCCATGTTTGACTGCCAGCAGAAGCCAAATGAAGAACAACTACAATTCCAAAAGACGATAACTGTTCATGTACACTGTGAATTCAACATTTCTAACCCTAGAAGCTTTCAAATCATCCCCGTTGTTGAGTACTGTGACAGCAAAGTAGCCCGGCCTTAACAAAAATTTCCGACTTTTGGCCGAATATTTCGAAGTCCAAACCGAAAACTTTTCTGGAGCAAAAAAATTTTTTTTTTCATCTCCAAATGGCCTGAAACACATAAATAACTGAAAATATAAATTAGATTTTTCGGCCGCCATTTTGGATTGTCGGAAATTTGAATCGAAATTTTTTCGATGGTTTTTACAATTTGGTGATACAGTCTTCATTTCTAAGCCATTTTAGATGGTTCGGAATATCCCTATCCCAAGACTGAATTCAAAAATGGTCAAATTTTGAATTTTTCGTTTCCAAAAACGTTTTGGCAGAAAGGTGTTAACTACATACATTTTTGTACCATGTGCTGATAGAGGGGTGTACTGCTGACATGCCTGCAAAAAATTCAAGTCAATCGCCCTTTCCAGTCCAAAGATAAGAGCTGCCGAAGATTTTTGTGTTTTTTGGCATAAAGGGTTAACTTCAAAACATGCTCAACATACATGTATAAAATAAACCTCATAAAATGTAGCACACTCACAAAAAAATAATACTCAGTAGAGGTGGGGGCGCGAAAAATTACCAGATTCATAGAACTACATAGATAGCACATACATGTAGCACACAGATACCTTATAGCTGTATACAGACTGTTACATTCCCTAAACACTCCTTGAATTTGTTTGTTCATCTAGTTGGAATTTTAAACAGCCATTTAATTTGGGACTCCATCAGTCCCAAATTAAATGGCTGTTTAAAATTCCAACTAGATGAACAAACAAACAAAACCAATTTTTTGGTTTTTACCCCCTCCAGCTTTTTTTTAACATTTTTTTTCAATCCTCTCCATTTTTTAACATTTTTTTTTCAGTGTACTGTAATTTTAGTTGAAAAATCTAGAATTTACATGCTGCAGCCAAACACTGCTGACCTGTTTTTTTGAGAAGGAATGAAAAAAAGGTCATGAAAAGCCCCTAGTGGGAATGAGAGAATGCACATCATTAGTAGACTTATTGCGGTAAAAGCACTAAACCATCAATTTGACTGTGAAAACAGTCATGAAACTAGTCAACATAATCCTTTGATGTTTGTAAAAACTGTTACAGTTCATCCATTGCTCTGAAAACATATACTGTCAGCTAACTATTACTCTTCACACATTTTACAAGCAGAATTTTAATTTCTGAAGAGAGAAACCAAACAGGGATTAAATTTGAAGGTTTGGGCTTCAGTAACATGGAGTGGATATTGCTTATATAATAAATATGCTCACAGAATCAATCGGCTAAGGGGCCACCTCGAGAAAACTAATTTCTTTAATGACAGACAAAGAGCCTACAGGCACCGCAAAGAAGGCATGGAACACATCTATCTCCTAGTAGAATTCATGAAAAACGCGATCAATAACAACAATCTAGGTGCCGCCATTCTGCTTGACGTGGAAAAAGCTTTCGACTCAATCTGGCACAACGGCATTAGATACAAACTCATTAAACTCAACATCCCCAAAAAACTACATAGACTAATTTCCTCCTTCCAAAACGATTGCGAAATCAAAGTGAAAGTTAACAGAGAAACATCAAAAAGCATCCCACTTGTGGCCGGAATGCCCCAAGGGTCAATACTCAGCCCGCTCCTGTACATAATCTACGTAAACGACCTCAACATCTCTTCGGACCGGGTCCAAATCTCACAATTCGCAGACGATAAAGGCTTATGGGACTCCAACAGCCAGCCCCTCCCCCTCCAAAAATCACGGTAGACGACCTCGAACTCTGGTGCGACAAATGGAGAATTAAACCGAATATAAAAAAGACCCAGAGGATAACCTTCTCTGCCAGAAGGAAAAAACGCGACTTCGACCTCCAATTAAAAGGCAAAACCCTCCCAAAGTGTACTGAAGCAAAATTCCTGGGAATCACCCTAGACTCGAAACTCAGCCTCACTAAACATACCAATAACGCAGCTGCGAGGGCGACCAAACGAATTAACCTCCTAAAAATGCTCCGGGGCACCACCTGGGGCGGTTAACGAAACGTTACTACTCAAACTATGCAAGGCTTTTGTTAGGCCAATAATCGAAAACGGGGCCCTGGTCCTAACCAATACATACAAAAGCAATATTGCCAAACTCCAGAGAGTTCAGAACCACGGACTAAGAATAGCCATCCAAGCTCCATACGACACCCCAATTAAGATCCTCCACCAAAGGGCCAAAATCCCTACCGTCAAAGATCGCCTTGCCACACTAGCTGCCAAAAACCTAGAACGGTTCGAAGGCAGCACACTGATACCTCAACTAAAGGAAATATGCGATAGTAGACAAAAACCCCAAAACATGCCAAAAAGCAACTAAACCAGCCAAAGTAGCAAACTGGTTTGGTCACTTTCTGTCAGGTTCTTGAGTAGAAATGGCACCTCTGAACAAAAACAAAAACTCCTGCAATCCCCTACACCCCCGAATAGCCTCCAACTAAATCAAGCGAGGGGAACAACAGGAAAGAAACCCCTTGGGTGTGGTCTAGTGTGTAGACCTGTTGCCCTCCTGCTGCCAGCCGCGGAAATAATATCTCTCATCATTTCTAATTTCAGCAGCACCAAGAGCCACAGCACAGACACCCCAACAAACAACACACCCACAAACAGAAGCAGACTATACCACTCAGACCCACCCATCAACCACCAACAGAAGAGCTTGAGGCAGACTATACTTGCCAGTGATAGCTCCAACACCCACCCAGAGGCAGACTATACTTGCCCGAAGAAATACACAAGGCACGAGAGACAATCAACCACAACAACATCCAACAGAACAGCCACACAGTCAAACCACCACGCAACACGGGAACAGAAGACGGGGGGGGGGGGGGGGGATGGGGACTTTAACCATCCTATACTTTTTAATTTCAGCCACGACAGAGACATAAGAACCGAGAACCACAAACGCACCAGACCAGACACCGTTGTAAGAAAGACACCCCGACAGCCAACAAAGCAACGTCACAACAGCCAGCACAACAACAACAACTACACGGCAGAGACATAGAACCTAGCATCACTAACGCGTCAAAACAGACACTGCTGCAAGAAAAACTTCCCAACAGCCAACAAGGCAATGTCACAACGGCCAGAACAACAACAACAGAAGAGCTTGAGGCAGACTATACTTGCCAGTGATAGCTCCAACACTCATTTAAGTGGCAGACTATACTTGCCTGAAAATCACACGCAGCAGAAACACATCCAGGAAAGACCTTACAAATGCACACTCTTCTTCACTGTACTCTACCTTTTGCCGCTTTTAGTCTTAATTTTTTTCACTATCTTTCAGACTCTACCTCTTTCCCCAATGACTGCTATGGATAACAATAACCGTCATCGATATCAATAACCGCTATGGCAACAAAATAACCGTTATGGATTCAGCACATTCTTCACTCCATCCTTGGAGGTAGGCATCCACCCCCCAGGGAGGCGAGCGTTGGTCCTGCACCCCGATTTCTTGGCCTCATTTTTGTAAAGCGCTCCCCTAGTGCACAACATGTTCTGACCCAATGATAATAGTAGGCCTGTTACCTGAACCAGGAATGTTCAGGTTGGGTGGTACCTTGTTAAGGTCCGTTTTGTTTCTTTCAATTGTCAATCGCCGAAACCATACACGCCAGCCCAGAGCCCAAGGCAGACTACACTTGCCGATGAAGGCCTATCTTCACTACAAAACCAAAAGCGGCATACTATACTTGCCTGAAGAACAACATCTAGAAACATCAACTCCAATCCTATTCCTCCTTTTCACCGACTAGACATGATGATGATGACGCTGTCTCAAATTATCGAAATTATAACATACTGTAATTGAGGATCGAAGGGGGCTTTCCCCATAACGTCCCAGCGCGCCTTCGGCATGCAAAACCATTCTCTTAGCTTAGCTTAATCAATGGGTGCATTGGTCCTCACCCGGGGGTTCAACCTACACCAATCAACGAAGCCATCCACCCACCACGCCGCAACCGGAGACACCTGCTGAGTCCCTGAACCTTTTCCTCAGTCCACTCAATGGGTGCATTATCAACCAAACAGTCAGTATGGTGGACACCGCAAATTATCCTTGTATAAGCTGCTCAAATCATGTTAGGCCACGGCAACATGCACAACAGTGTGAAAGATGTTTAAGATGGCAACACCGGACATGTAATACAGGTAAGTTCTTACCTATTTTATTTAACTAATATCAGGAGCTTAGGTAGAAAGTTTTTGATATGCAAGTGAATGGTTTCCACTAAGCTTACAGTTAAAACTAGAAGTCTTGTCACAAATTGCATGCTTATCTTAACACAATTTCGCACAGGAATTGCGCGCAATTTTCCTATTGAAAATACCTAAATTACCCGAGTCTTGCCATTACTCACAGCTAACACAAGCAATGTTTCTGCCAATGGACCTCCGGGTTAGATCCGGAGGTCCATTGGCTGAACCATTGCTTGTTCATAGGCTGCTTAGAGAATTTGATAGCCTTTCCATATGACCTAACGCGCCGATAAACGCGCTGAATGACGGGGTGTTTGTGCACAATTGATGACATCACTTCTAGTTTTAACTGTATCTCCCCACCCGTGGTACGGGATATATCAGTCAAGTAAAAATAGAATATTTTCTTGAACATGACTTGCATCATATTTATTTTTTTATTTATTTATTTCATTTAGAAATTTATTTATTTGTTGAAGATCATATTCAAATGGCATCTATATTCTAATAGGGTTTTGGTTTTGATTCTCAGCTAATTCATTACCTAATTCCTTTTAAGTAAAAGGCGTGGTAGTAAATGTTTTCACAATAACTGTTTAGTTTAAACAATATTTATTCATGAGAAAATATGATACATACATATCATTATCTACAAGATGGTTGTTACAGAGAATATGTAACTGTTTGTCCAGTTGGTAGAGCGCTAGAACCTGGAGGCTCAAATTAAGGTTTTACTAAACAACACTGGCAGGGTTGGTGATTTTTTTTTTTTTTAATTTAAAAAAAGCTTTTGTTTATTCAAATCGGATCTTTCAATTTGAATCGATTTATTTGATTTTTAGCCTGACTGTCTATATGTAGTTTAATCAATATTTACTCAATAATTGATAAATGCAAACAACAATTGTTGAGTAACAAAAAAACATGAACAACAAAGATACAGTATTATAATGAAACAACTAAAGACAGGGAAATTTGTTACTGTTTAAAGGAGGGATTCGACAGAAAGCTTTAAGCTTATATGTAAGGCATCTCCCGACTGTTTACAGTGAGGGCTATAGTCATGACTTTCATCCATCTACATATATCCGGCTGTTAACATTTAGAGTTTTGGTTAAAGTTTGTGGTTAAGGTTTTTTACTGAAGGTTCAAGTGTTTTTTTTCCTGTTTATTCATGACTTTCTTCTGTCTGTCTGTTGACATTTGGAGTTCTGGTTAAAGTTTGTGGTTGAAGTTTTAGTCAACCTTAAAGTTTTTGTTGTTTTTTTCTTTTAAATTGATATTAATACTGATTGTATCATTCTCATTTTGTTTTTATTTTTTTTATGTTTCATGTTATTTTGGGAAATATTTAACCCTTCTTTGTATGACAATTTAACTTACAACAATATTAATGCTGATTGTATCATTCTCATTTTGTTTTTATTTCTTTTATGTTTCATGTTATTTTGGGAAATATTTAACCCTTCTTTGTATGGCAATTTAACTTACAACTTCCAGGTTGAAGTTTTTGGTTAAAGTTAAACCCTTTTTTGCCTATTTCCCTGCTCAGCCCTCCCCCCCCCCCCTCCCCCCCTTAGGCATTTTTTTCTTTCTGCCAATATGCATTTTAAACTATTTACAGTCACTACATGTGGAATTTTTTTTAAACTTAGGCATTTTTTTCTTTCTGCCAATATGCATTTTAAACTATTTACAGTCACTACATGTGGAATTTTTTTTAAACTTATATAACCCCTTCTGTCCTTGCCCCCCCCCCCCCCCTTGCGGAGGGGGGGGGGGGGGGGGGCAATTAGGCACTTTTTTCTTCTAACCATTGCTTATTAGTCCTTATTAAGCTCATCAAGCTTGCTCCATTAATATGTCATGAGGTATGTTTTGGAGTAGAGAAATGAAAAAATAAAATTTGAATAGCAAATTTGTAAATCACAAGTGCAGATATAGCAGATTTGTTAGGTAAACAGTTAACAAAAAGTGATTCCGACTATTTTGTGTCTAAGCATTGCCATTGCTTGGACAGTCGGGCTGTATGCCTGACATCAATCTAGTTACAGTTAAAAGTAGAAGTCCTGTCCCGAACTGTGCGCTTATCTAGGCTTAATTGCGCATAGGAATTTCGCGCAATTGCCATATCAGATGGCATCCAAAGCACGGCAGGTTCTTCTGGTTACTCTTAGCAAACACAGGCAATGTTTCTGCCAATGGACCTCTGGGTTACCCGGAGGTCCATTGGCTGAAACATTGCTTGTGCACAGGCCATATGCACCGAATTTGATAGCCTTACTATGGTCAAAACGCGTAGATTAACGCGCAGATCGACGTGCTATTTGTGCGCATTTCAGGACAGGACTTCTAGTATTTTGAATTGTTGAGAGAGTCTGATACTTTTTCATCTCAGATTGTACAGTAGAGAATGAGGTGTCTTCTCATTTAGTCAAATCTCATTTGGCCAAAACCCTGTGGGTCAAATCTCAATTGGTCAAATCCCAGTTGGTCAATAACATTTTGAAAATTTTCTGAGATTTATGTGGAGTTGGAGATGTCAAATAAATAGAATAGAAAACAAATCTTAATAACTTTTCATATTTATTAACCCTTTTTCTTTTTGTGGTAACTATATTCAACATTTATATTAGAAATTTCAGAACATGATAGGTATAGGTAAAAATGAAGCAAACTTGAGAACTGTCGATGCAGTTTAGAAGAAAAAAATGAAAAACAACTGGAGAAATATTAGTTTATGAATAATCGGAGACAAATGGTCATTAATTAATAGTTCTTTAGTTTTATTCATTTTTTGTCTTCCAATGTTTGGAAGAAAAAATGAATAAAACTGGAGAAATATTAATAAATGAATAATCGGAAACAAATGGTCACTAATTAATATTTCTCTGGTTTTATTCCTTTTTTGTCTTCCAAAATTTATTTTATGACCCTGTAAGAGGGTAATAAGATGCAGTTTGGAAGAAAAAAAAGGAACAAAACTGGAGAAATATTAAAATTTAAATAATGAATAATCGGCGACAAATTTCATTTATTTTTTGCATGTTTTGTCTTTCAAAACATATTTAATGATCTTAAAGGGGGAAAATATAGAATAATAGGGACAATTTACAGTTTTAGGTTTTTGTGAAAATAATGATCAAAAATGAATACACAAAACACATCTTTTTTCTACTCAAAGTGAACATAAATATTTGGCTCTATCCAAGAACTCTTTTACAGAAATCTGACCTTCTGAAAGTTTAGTTTTGAGCTTATTCAGTTTTTCATCAACAGCCACATATTTCTTTTTCCTTTTTTGTGGTGATTGACCACAATGTAATTGTGTAATTTTAAGTTTATTCTTTTGAAGTAGGTCATCAAAGAATTTCAAAGATTCTTTAAAAAATAACTAAAAAAACTTTCTATTCTACCCACTCTGACAGCTTTTCTACATAGCTTGGGTTTCTAAATCCGTATAAACTGAAGAAGATATTCTTGTTAAAACAGCCAAACCTCTCAGTATACAGTAGACTATTGTTATAAAAACACTGACAGTAATGATCATTAAGGCAGAAAAGAGCCAAACCTCTCAGTATACAGTAGACCATTGTTATAAAAACATTGACAGTAATGGTCATTATAGCTGAAAGCAGGTCAACTTCTCAGTATACAGTAGAATATTGTTATAAAACACTTACAGTAATGGTAATTACATGTAAGGCAGACTTGACAACTAAGCTTCAATACAAGCTGGAAATATCACAAGCAAAAAAGCAAAAAAGTAAAAAAAAGTTAAAAAAATCCATCACAGAAATACATTGCAAATACTTATAAAATTTTAAAAAAGCTGTTGACAAACTGGGATTTGACCAACTGGGATTTGACCAATTGAGATTTGACCAACTGGGATTTGACCCAGTGAGAAGGAACCAAGAATGACACTACAGAGTTGAAAATGGCTTAAATCTTGTAAGACATGTGCTGCAAACCAGTAGTACAGGTAGAAAATAGTAGATTTGACCAACTGGGATTTGACCCAGTGAGAAGGAACCAAGAATGACACTACAGAGTTGAAAATGGCTTAAATCTTGTAAGACATGTGCTGCAAACCAGTAGTACAGGTAGAAAATAGTAGATACTACTTGTAATTGCCACAAGGGACTGAATATTTTATTATATTGGCAGGGATTTACATAGTGTTTGTAAGACTGTGACCCGGGGCCCTCCTGGCCCTCACAGTCTTTGAGCAACCCGTTCAAATTTCATCTCACTAAAACTGAAAGAAATTGGACGCATTTGGCGCATGTGTAGTACAATTTGTTTATCTTTGAAATCGATGTTTTTTAAAGTGGTGACGTCAGATATTTTTCAACATTTCTTGAATTTGATGCTGTGTTTGCGTTAAAAAATGATGCAGACACGTAAATAAATTATATTTGGGCTGAGTACATGTACGACAAATAAAATGTTGCTTATGTGATTTTTGTCTTCGGTATGAAGCGTGAACTGAGTTGACTCAAATGCTCAGAAGGGGTTTGATAATCTGCTCTGTGCGAATTTTATGACCTCCTCTGCGCGAATGAGATCGAGATTCCAATTCTGCATCAATGAAAAGGTCTATTCATTTCGGCGCCATTACCGGGTTATTGTTTTTACTGTTTTATATTTATACAAAAACATGGCCGATTTCGAAATCTCCTTTGCGACCTCATGAGTACTCAAATGACGATAATTAAAAGATACAACCTAGTTTGGATCAATAAACTCTGCCCAAATGTAAGGAAATATGTGTACTATTGATTGCAGCCGGTAATAAGGGCGAAAGCTTGAAATATATTCCTAATTTCCAGTTTTGAGTTCCCATAAAAACTTGATGGGAACTTTTTCTATAGGATTGAATGGGAATTTGAACGTAGAGGGGTACCCAGTACCACAGGCGTCTGGCACTTGGATCGTGAAAAATACGTCCAAAATCCAATATATAAGACCATTATCAAATATTACCCCTATATATATATAAAAAAAAGAAAGGTGTGCAACGAACTTCTCAGGAAGTTTGACACTCGAAGTTAGATAATGCCTATTTTTCATATAAACGAAACTTTTTCGATCAGTTTTAAGGCATTAATGAATGCATACTATATTTATCTTCACATGTGCAAGTGTTTCATTTATCGCTCACTCCTCATACAATCATACCAACTTTATTTTTCATAACTTTCACATTAGATTTATTTCTTGTCATCCTCCATGATACAAATTCGTAAACATTATGTCATAATCCACCGTAGTCTTTGTAAGACTGTGACCCAGGGCCCTCCTGGCCCTCAGTCTTCGAGGAACCCGGTCAGTATCTGTGCGCATGTGTAGTACAATTTGTTTATCTTTGAAATCGATGTTTTACAACGTGGCGAAGTCGGATATTTTTCAACATTTCTTGAATTTAATGCTGTGTTTGCGTTAAAAAATGATGCAGACACGTAAATAAATTATATTTGGGCTGAATACGACATGTAGAATGTTGATTATGTGATTTTTGTCTTTGATATGAAGCGTGAACTGAGTCGACCCAAATGCGGCCAGTTTCTTTCTTTCAGTTTTAGTCAGATGAAATTTGACCGGGTTGCTCAAAGACTGTGAGGGCCAGGAGGGCCCCGGGTCACAGTCTTACAAAGACTAAATCCACCGCAGTGAATAAACTGTTTGTTTCTATTTGCCGGTATGAGATAGAAAGAAAGATTATCGTTTCTATTGGATTTTGGACGTATTTTTCACGATCCCAGCGTCAGACGCCTGAGCCAGACTGCCAGTACATTCAGATTGCTGAACTATGTTATTTACACAGGCGCCTGGAAACTCATTATATATAGCCAAATGCTTCAAAATAGCCCTCATATATGCCACCCCCTAATATATATAATAACAATAGAAAGGCTGGAAACTTCAGACGCTCAAAATTTCATACCACGAATTAAGTTACTCTCGTATCAAAGTTTTGAATCGAAAGCGGGGACACATACGTGTGTCTTCTGATGCTGAAATGACTATTCTTTCAGAATCTGGTGCCCTTTGTGAAATTAATTTGCATTAAGAGCTTTTTCTAAGACGTTTTATTTGGATTTTCATGCTAAAATCTGTTTACAGCCTTGCCATTGTTGGGAGTTCTCGGCAGTGAATATCAGTCAGGGATATTGAATATTAGCAACGTCTCTCTAAAATTCTCAATTGCATCATTAATGTAAAAAAAATATTATATTAATATTAAACACAGTCTTTTGAAAAAATATACGATCGTTTATTTTTTTCACAAAGACTAAAAACCTGACGCCAGAGAAAGAGTACAAGTCAAACACTCGATATCCCTGACTGATATTCACTGCCGAGAACTCCCAACAATGGCGTGGCTGTAAACAGATTTTAGCATGAAAATCCAAATAAAACGTCTTAGAAAAAGCTATTAACGCAAATTAATTTTACAAAGGGCACCGGATTCTGAAAGAATAGTCATTTCAGTATCAGAAGACACACGCATGTGTCCCCGCTTTCGATTCAAAACTTTGATACAAGAGTAACTTAATTTCGTGGTATGAAATTTTGAGCGTTTGAAGTTTCCAGCCTTTCTATTGTTATTATATATATTAGGGGGATGGCGTATATGAGGGCTATTTTGAAGCATTTGGCTATATATAATGAGTTTCCAGGCGCCTGTGGTTATTTAGTAGCACCCCAAAGAAAGGCGAATTTTCCATCAGTTATGGACGGGAGTGGATTTTCAATTTCCAATCCCCTGTGGTTACAGATGGTAGCAGCTAAATTTATATTATCTCGGAAATCGAACCTTGCTGTGCATCCGCCGAGTTATTTCACTTTGAAACGCTCTTCAAATTTTTCAAATCTTTGTTTATAAATGCATTCCGCCTCCCTTTGACTTGGGAGAGCGTTCGATTGACTACACGGAAGACTATCGAAGGCATCCAATCCATATGGCCCCCAGCCCAAATATCCCCTGGAGTTTTTGCCCAAACCGATATTTTACCCAAACCGTCCCCACTCAAAAAAGTTAAATTTGATATCTGACCCAAAAAGTCCCCTGGCCGAACCGTCCGCCGATATTTCATCCAAACCGTCCCCCGATATTTACCCCGAGCCCATATTTTGCCAACAGTCCCAAGATATTTTACCAAAACCGCCCTCTAACAAAATAACTACAAACGTCACAAAGTTTTATAGACATAAATTTGTCTTTATTTTTTCTCAGTAATATCACATTACAAAACAATTGTCAATGTCAATAAGATTTTTTTATATTTTATTCCTTTCTCGCATTTTTCTGTTACATTATGATACCATTTTACATCAAGGTTGTTGAAATACAATGTTTCAATTTTTTACATCAAGGTTAATGAACACTGAGACGCAACATTTACATTCACCAATATCTTCTTGGCCCTTGATGATTTTGCTGTATGTGTCATGTGCTGTGAAACTCCAGTGTTGCATACTCTGTGTTGTCATCGGTTGCATATATCATATTCAAGTGCTTGCTGTCATACCCGGACAACTCTGGAACAGTAGATCCGTCGCCATCAGAACATTCTTTGAAACATGTCGCTGTCAAAACAAAATAGTAATACTTGTTTGCTAGTTGAGTGAGAAGAGTCAATAGCCAACCTACTAACTTGTTTTGACAGATCAGTTCATGTTTGAATAAACGTCAGTTTCATTTTGTTCACTAATGTGAACAGTCGTGTCTTTTCAGGGCATTTATTTTGGATTGACTTTCATTTCATGGAATATATTCATTTCACTAATGTGAACAGGCGTGTTTTCAGTGTCGAAATTCAGTTTTTTTCACGACATTTATTTTGGATTTAATTACATTACATGGATTTTTAATTACAATTGTAATGGATTCGCAAGTAAGTTTTTTTTTATTTATTACATCGTCCCTTTCAACTTAGCTGAAAATCCAAGTAGATGCAAAAACACACCTATGTTGATTTATAAAAAAAAAAAAACAATGAAAAGATATAGGGGGTGGGGGGGGGGGGGGGGATTTGAAAAATGAGAAAAACATTCTGGGGGACGGTTTGGGTTGGGCCCTCAGGAGATGGTTTGGTTAAAATATCGGGGGACAGTTTGGGTAAAATGTCGGGGGACGGTTCGGCCAGGGGACGAATTGGGTGGTATTCAAGACTATGGATCCGAACGCGAGTTGGCCCGATTTCTGGTGGCGACTTAGCCCACTTTGATGACCACTATTATAGGTTTAGTACGCACGGTTTGTTTTTTATAAATAAGCCGAAAAAAAACATTTACAGAATGAAGAATCATTTTAAAATCCTCAAATACGATTTCGAATAGCTTTACACAAAAACTCATATATGTCTCATCACTGCCTGATCACAGACAAAAATGATATTTTTCCATTTGTTGTTTCTAGAATTTTAGAGTGAATGTCTTTGAAGTCTGTATCTGTATGTGGTACGTTGAAGAACCCAAATGTGTTTTTTTATACAACAGGTAGAGAGAGAGCGTCGATGGTGATCTTATTGGCGGTGGTTCCCTAGGGCGGTTTTGAAGGCCTCTATGGAATCAGCATGCACGGCGTTACCTGGAAGGTGGTTCCAATGAATAACAGTGCCCACAAAAAGGAGTGTTGAAACTGTGGCGTTTTGCTATCTGGAAATTTCAAACCTTTTGGTGTTATTACACATTCGTTTCTCTCGCGACACAGTCATTTAGCTCTGATGTTTCTTTTCGGTCTGACGAATTTCACGAAATGGCGCGCCGGCATGCAATGCCGGTACCAACCCCATCAACCACCTTGTGCATCAGGATCAGACGTAGACTGGATCTTCGTTTCTCCAGCGTCTCGAATTCTAGTTCTTTTATCATCCTCGAGATTGATCCCGGTTCTCTGCTCCTGTAGTCTTTCTTGATTAACCTGATTGCTCCGTGTTGGATTCTTTCTAGTTTATCTATATCCCCTTTAAGGTATGAGTTCCAGATAGTAGCACCATATTCCATTGTAGATCGAACGAGGGATATATATGCAGTTTTCCGGCATGGTTCAGAGACGTTCCGTAGGTTTCTCACGAGAAAGCCTAAGGCTGCATTGGCTTTCTTACAAACATTGTTTATGTGTTTACTCCATTTCAAGTCGTTGGAAATTTGGAGCTCCAAGTACGGGTTGTCTTGTGCCTCTTGTAGTATGTGCTTTTTCGAGTTGGTAGAATTTGGATGATTTTTTGTTGATTGATAGGATATAGCATTTTTTAGCATTAAATCTCATGCCCCATTTATTTGCCCAGTCTTCGAGGTGATTTAGGTCTGCTTGCAGGGTTTGGTGGTCTTCCTCCTTTCTGATGGTAGTAAGCAGTCATTTGCAAATACACGAACGGACGAGTTTACGTCGTCCGGGGGGTCATTTATGTGGCATAAGAACATGATCGGTACTAATACTGTACCTTGAGGTACTCCAGAGTTCACAGTGGTTTCGTTTGATCGTTCACCTTCCACTATTGTTCTCATAGTCCTGGTTGTTAGACATTTGGATAACCATAAGTGGATGTTTCCTTGGATTCAACATTGATGTAATTTGCGCAACAGTTTGTCGTGTGGCACTGTGTCGGACGCTTTTGAGAAGTCTACGATGGCAATGCTTACTTGGTGGCCTTGGTCGTGCTCTTGCAGGAAGTCATTTAGCGTGGTAATCAATTTGGGTCTCACAAGAGTATCCTGATCTAAATTCACGGTTTAAGTGTGTTTGTTTGTACTGTACACTGTCTCCTGTATAAACAAGAACAAGAAACAATGTAGTCCAAGCACTCCGTTGTTTTTGTAACACTAAACACAATATATGAAACAAGGCAGTGTTTTTACTGACCGATGTCTTCTTCTTTTTAGCACCAGCCTCCATCAACTGGTTGATGATTCTGAATTACAGACAGCCGAGCCAAAGACAACTCGGACGAAGACAACTCGGACCACTTTTGAAGACAACTCGGACCAACTTTGAAGACAAGTCGGCTCAACTTTGAAGACAACTTGGACCAACTTTAAAGACAAGTGGGACCAACTTTGAAGACAAGTCGGCCCAATTTTCAGGACAACTCGGACCACTTTTGAAGACAACTCGGACCAACTTTCAAGACAACTGGGCCCAACTTTTGAAGAAGTCGACCCAAGTTTCAAGGTAAGCCGGACCAACTTTCTAGACCACTTGGACTGACTCGGTGAATAATTCGGACCTGAATAGTGGACAAACGGAGATTCGGGGTTGGTGGGGAAAGACACATAACAACCAATCACGGTTTAAACGATTTATTAAAAACCGAGGCATTACAATCAAAGACATGAATAAATGAATGAATTGTAACAGATCTTTAAATTTCTGTATATGCTGTGGCCTAGTAGTGGACTTCACCGTTGACACCTCTCCAGCTGTTCAACTATAAAAATAATAAATTTTAAAGAAAAATGTAGAGATGATGAAGTGTCTTGCCCAAGGACACAACGCGGTTGCCGCAGGTGGGATTCGAATCGAGGACCTCTCGGCTTGCAGTCTGCACCTCTACCTACTGAGCCACCGCGCTCCCTGTTTTGTCTTTCAAATCTAAACGTAAAACCATCTCTGGAAGTCAGCTTACGTTTCCCTCTTCGAGTCCCTGTGTCGACCACACTGAAGGTAACCTGTGTCTCGACCTCGGATTCTCTCTGGGATATGTGTGCAACCGCATCTGTCAGTGAACTAGAAAAATGAAATGAGGTTAAAATAGGTATGACATTGCATTCACTTGACATATATCCCTCCCTCCCTACCTCCCTAACCAACTTGCTTCGCGTTCTATTCTATTCGTCGCATCTATTGAAGTCTTTGAGATGACATTTAATTATTTTCGATATCATTCTTTTCTTCACAGTTGGTCCAACCTGTCTTATTTTCGACATCATTCTTTTCTTCACAGTTAGTCCAACCTGTCTTATAGTCGTTACAACTTGTCTTCAAAGTTGGTCCGAGTTGTCTCCAAAAGTGGTCCGAGTTGTCCTGAATGTTGGGCCGACTTGTCTTGAAAGTTGGTGCGAGTTGTCTTCGAAAGTGGTCCGAGTTGTCTTCAAAAGTGGTCCGACTTGTCTCGGTCCGAGTTATCTTTGGCTGGAATTGTCCTGATCCCGATGATTCTGCTGGTTTGGTTTTGGGGGTGCGCACGGATTTGCCCTCGTGGAGAGTTTATAGGTCTTGTTTCTCAGATATTTTCCAATGGCTGTCAATGTTAAGGGTGGTTTGCGTTTGCTGAGGCGGTAGGGGTTTGGTAGAGTTTTATAGTACGATGGCGACTGTTAGATTGTTTTCGTATCATTTGGCAGTTATATCTATATACTTGTAAGTTATGTTCAGTGGGGCAGTGTAGTGGAGATAATGCTCCACTGACTGCTCCAATTATAGAATTTATAAAAATGTTTTGCGACTATTTACAAATTCCATGTCTATGTGCACATATGTATATCTATTTTGTTTAGGCTTTTGGTGGCGAAGGGCTGCAGTTTACACCCGGGTAGTCATCTGGCATGTCACCACTAGTGTTTCCTGTTTCGTCCTTATTTGAGTTAGTTTCTAGTGCTTCTTTGAATTTATTATAATTTTCTAAGGTGGCAGTTTTTTGTGGAAGATTGTTCCAGTCCTGTATTGTGCGTGGAAAGAAGGACCATTTACGTACACCAATGCGAGACTCAAGCACACAGAAAGCGTTGTGATGGGAATGGCGAGTGGTACGACGTGGCTTGCTTAGTCTAGATTTGTGAGCGATTGCTACTATATTTTGTAGAATTTTATGAAGTATCTGAAGTCTAGCATTTTTACTTCTTTCTTCAAGTGTTTTCCAATTTAGGCTAGCTATCATGTCTGAGGCACTTGATCTGTTGTGATGTCGGTTTGTCACATATCTAGCTGCTCGTCAGTGGATTTTTTCAATTTTATTTATTTCATTTTTTTGTGTGTGGGTCCCATACTGTACTAGCATATTCGACCAATGGTCCAACTAGGGCTTTATATGCTTGTTCTTTGATTTTACGAGAGCCAATGTTTAGGTTCCTCCTAAGGAAGCCAATAGTTTTGTTGGCTTTATTGTAGATGTTGTTTATATGTATGTTCCAGTTTAGATCAGATTTTATTGCTAGGCCAAGATATTTGATAGTGTCCATATTGGTGAGTATATGATCGTGTAATGTATATGTATATATTTTCTCGTTTTTCTTGTTTGTAACTGTGAGAATGTGCATACTTGTCAGGGTGGAACTGCATCAGCCACTTTGTTTCCCATATCCCCATTTCTTGCATGTCATTTTCGAGCTGTATATTTGACGATGGTCTGTTTATGGTGGTATAGGCAAGTCTGTTATCTGCAAAGTGGCGGACTGTTGATTTTATTTCGTCCGGAAGGTCGTTTATGTAGTACAGGAAGAGACGTGGGCCATGGACTGACCCTTGTGGAACACCTGATTCTACTGGTATGGGGTCAGAAGTTTGCCCTTGCACAACAACGGATTGTGTTCTATTACTAAGCCAACTTTGGATCTAGTCGCAGATCTTTTCGTGGATCCCGTGATATCTGGATTTGTGTATAAGCAGGCTGTGATTTACTTTGTCAAATGCTTTGGCAAAGTCCGTTACGATGACATCAGTTTGAACTTTGTTTTTTTATGTTTTCTGTGAGATCATCAACAAAATCGAGTAGTTGAATTTCACAGGATCTGGCTTTTCTAAAACCATGTTGGAAGCGGTAAAAGATATTGTTTGTTTCGCCATGTTTCATGAGGGCACTTGTAATTATGTGTTCAAAGTTTTTACAACAGATACATGTCAACGATACTGGTCTATAGTTTCCTGGTGATGAGCGTGAGCCTTTTCTAAAAACAGGCGTAACTAGAGCACTTTTCCAGTCTGATGGTACATTTCCCATTTCGAGGCTTTTCTGGAAGATCATGTTGAGGATAGGGGCTATTTCATGAGAAAGTGTTTTTAGGATGATTGTTGGAATATTGTATGGCCCTGGGGCTTTATGTGTTTTTTGTTGGTTAAGTAGCTGTTGGATCCCGGGAGTAGTTATGTTTAGTGATGGCATGGTTGAGTAGTTTACAAGTTGTGACATGTAATCTGATGTTTCGAACTGCCCGATTGATATTGTAATATTTGCAGAGAATGCAGAGTGGAATTGGTCGTTTAAGATGTTTGCTTTGTCCTGTGGATTTTCATGTAAGATTCAATTTTCTTTAAGGGATGAAACCCCTGTGTAATCTTTTTCTTATGTTCAATAAAGGTCCAGAAGCGTTTGTTCTTCTGGGGCTTTTCACACAGGTTGTCATTTTCTTGTTTGCTCTGTGTGTTATCTGTGTTCTGACTTTCCGAATCATTAAATAGGTTTTCAACATAGTCCCAGTATGCTTGTTTCATGCATTTTTGGACTAGCCTTTTTATGTTTTTATATTCTAGTTGTGATTTTTCGTCTCCGTTTTTCTTCTGTATTTTATCCAAGCGTTCCTGTTTTTTTAGTAGGTGTTTGAGTTCGAAATTGACCCATGATAATGTGGTCTTTTTGTTAAGGGTTTTGTGCGGGGTGTATTTGGAAATGCCATCAATAATAGTGTGATTTAATGCTTCCCACATTTTATTTGAGTCTTTTTCTTGATCGGCTAGATCAGTGTGTTGAGACAGCAAATCATCCCGAAATGAATCCCAGTCTGCTTTTTGTACTGTGATATTTTACGAGGTGGTTGATCCAAACTGACTGGGATAATGCTGCATTCTGCGAAGACAATGTCATGGTAAGACAGGCCAGGGATCACATCAAGTTTTGTTACTAAGTTTGGTTCATTTGTGAGTAGAAAGTCTAGGGTGTTTTGTTTCCTTCTTGGTTCCTGTGGTCTTGAATCATATCGAGAAAGTCAAGATGTAGATTTGAATGTGGGGGTGTTAGCTTTTAGGGTGGTGTCTCGCCAGTCCCATCCTGGGAAATTAAAGTCCCCACCAATTACGTTTATTGAGTTGTTTGTATTTATACCTCTCTCTAAGGACATTTTAGGTGTTTTAAACTTGTTTCGTCAGAAACTTTATTTCTGTAATAAGAACAAATTTGGATATTTCTAGATTCTTTCAATTTTATTTTCGCCCAGATTATTTCGCAATCAGTGTCAAGTTCTGGTATTTCTTCGCTTTCAAGGCTTGTCCTGAGAGTGAGTAGTACCCCACCTCCGTGTTTTCCAGTTCTATCTTTTCTAAAGACTTTGTAGTCTGGAGGTAATATTTCTGATGACCTGATGTAGTTTGTTAGCCATGTTTCTGTACCAATGACTACTGGCAAACATATTTAGAATCCTGTGATTCCTGTTTTCCTTCATTTTGACTGATTGGAAGTTCACATTTATTATTCTCAATAAGGGTTTGTTTATATCTAGATTTTTTTCTCTCTCAGGAGATGAGCTATGCAATGGTTTGATGTCTTTAATTTCAGGACTTTTGCATGTATTTAGTGCGTCTTTCAATAATGTTAATTTTGAGTTTTCAGGCAGGTAGCATTGCTCTTTTATGCTCAGTGGGTCAAAATTTACAGAACTACAATTTGGATTTTGGCATACTTTGCAATGCCAGCTCACATTAAGTTTCGTATCGCTTAAACGATTGTAAGAACAAGCAGTTACGCTTTGGCATGTGACGTGGTACCACTGATCGCAGGTGTCACAAACAATTCCTCGGGCTGACCAGTTGACCGTTCTATCGCAAGTTCCGCAACTGTAGGATCTATTGTGTATTGTATCAGGCATATTGAAAAATAAAACGGTAAATATTTGTTTTCTTGTGCAAACAGAGATAAAAATGATAAATAGTGTTTGTAGGGATGAATAATGTTTGTAGGGCACACATACCTTGAATGTTTTGGATGCCGTGCTTGGATGGTCAGTCTAGCACAGAAAATACCACACTTACTGGCCCACGCAGAAAAACAGTCCACATTTATTTGGCTGTTGATTTTTCTGTACCATGTTTTCGCCAGTAGGCCATGAGGATGTAATCCGTCTGCATACAGGTTATAATTATGGTATTTTTTCTGTTCTTTATTTCTCTTGCTGCCTTTTTTTATAGATTCTAGATCTTTTAGGTCCCCAGAAAATTCGGGAGAGTGGACGTTGTTCAGTCTGTTTAGGTGGCGTACATATGTGTTGAGTTCCTACACTTGGTTTTCGAGATTTGTATCCTGAGACTCGAAGTCGCTCCAATTTTGGAGGCCAACACTTTTATTTTTCTTTTGAATTGAATACACTACTAAATCTAGAAATTTTATAGTTCGGATGATTATGAAAAATTTTTGATAGATTGTCTAAATAGGTGTGTGTTATTTCCATCTTGATTTCTGATATCTGTCCATTTTCACTACGGCTGGTAAGATCACATGTACCCAGCCAAAGATAATACCGAACTTTATTATGTGATTGTATGTCAGCTAATATTCTACTCTGGATTGAGGAGCAACCGTTTGCGATGCTTCTCCACCCCACCCCCTACAACGCTATATTACGGCTTTGTATTCAGGGTCTTGATCCTCTCTCAGAATCCAAGTACCTTTACTATCTGTGACAATAATTGGTGTAAATTGTTTTCCATCCGCTCTTGCGATGGGTGATTTATTTAAATATTTATTTAGGTTGGCGTTTGACATGGATGGTTTCAGATCTGAATATGTCCGGTGTTTACGGTATCGGGGAACTAAATATTGAAATTAGACTGAACCGCATTAAAATGTTGCACTCGGAAATCATGCAATCTCTGAAAATAAACAGCCTTGGGAAAATATATTGTTTCAATAAACGTTTGAAACATTCTATTGACATCTTGCATTATTGTTGAATATTCGTGATAAAAAGAGGGTGATTTGAATTGATGACCTTTGGACCTAAAAAATACAATTTACTTTTTACGTGTTTTTGTAGGGAATTCCCTGAAAAATATGTGCACGTGACCGGTACTTCCCTTCGTGTCCGTTTTTCTCTCTTGTTTGTTGCATGACCCCATGTTTTCGGATCAGAAAAAGTTGTCTGAAGGGCTATACTTGACAGAGATATTTGAATGCCAAAATTAAACTGATGCGATCATATTTTTTTCGCCTGAACGTTATAATGGTCTCTTATGGGAAAATATTTAGTTCCGTGATACCTTACATTAGGGTGACACTGCACGAAAATAGGGAATGTGAGGGATCAAAATCATGTAGTGTGCTAAAGAAGCGTGTCGTCAGTGTAGATACTTTTGATTTAGCCAATGGTGGGAAGGTTTTGGCAGTTTTTATACTTATCCTGTTTTAAGGATACATATTAAGCAATTTTCAAAGGATGTTTTTTTTAAAAAAATTTTTCTCTCCACGAAGCAGAAAGATGTTCACTCGTGCGCACCCGGAAGAACCGGGACGATTCATGCCAAAATCCTTTCAATGAGAACGTGTCGGGCGTTTATACTTTGCTGCTTTGATTAGCTTCATTTTGCCGACCATGGTGCCCTATATATCGCTGGGTTACCGTCATGAGTATGGGGGAGGGTAGGGGAGGTTATTTGGAATTCTCGAAGGATAACCAGATACTTCATAGTCACATACGGCATCCTATCTCCCAGAATGCTTGATGGATAACTCCCGGTTTTTCAAAACTAAACTGTTGGAGCTTTCTCCACTCCTTTTTAGTAACTGAGTGTTCCTTTGAATGTGTGAAAAGTGATTATTGGTCATATACCGGGGCCGCTATCAAACCGGTGTTGCTGTTTGCGTTTCTTTTCGGATTTGGTAACAGCAGTTGAAAAATAATATACAACAGAAGTTCTAAATCACGTCTGCTCATAAGAGAGGTTATGTTTGGGTAAAGCCTTGATCTAGCTGCCCAAACATAAACCTATACACTAGCTTAGTAAGGGGACACTTTGTAACCTGTAAAAAGGTTAACTCGAGTACCGTCATTTTTGGTCCCATTCAACTCGGCCCTGGTGAGAAATCACCGTTTCTGAAACTGATTCTCTCCAAGTCCGGGTTCTGTGGGAACCATTCAAGTTAATAGACTTGCTGGGTGCAACTTAAACCTCTTTTGGGAAAAGTATAGCAGGCTCGTGGTTTTTGACCCATCATTCATATTCATGTCATTTCATATCATACTATTTTTGGCTTCTTAATAAACCACGAAAAAACTGTTATTCCTATTTCATTGTGTATTCATCGAAACCACAACACATAACTTAATGATTATTCTACCTCTAGAGTTGAGTTATATTTTATCCATTTATCCATGGTTTGCTAGTTGACCCAGATCCTCACGAATCTGAAGAACAACAGGGAGATTTCGGCCAGGGTTCTAGCCCCTGGGGAGTCGTTCACCCCACCCCTGTTACAAATTGGCTACCAGGATCTGGTTATGACAGTTACTTACTTTCTTCATCTACTCGGTATGAGTAGTTTGTCATAAGGTTGTCGAACAGAAATCTTCGCTTTTCCAAGGCATATCTCTGGGATTCTTCAAAGTCAAAATCCTCTTCTTCATGAAGACGACGATTAAAAAAGTATAAAAGGAGTATTGGTATAAAAATGAATTCATTTCCGTTTTGAACGTCGAAGAGTGAAGATGTCTGTGTCAACAACGGTGCTCAGATTCTAAGATGACTTACATATACAGATCTTCAAGAATGATGCTGGATTAAAGCTAACTTCCCAGGAACTGACCCAAGTGAATCGTGTGGTAAATGCAGCCAAGAGAAAAAATCTAGACATGGATGCTGGTGGAAAGAAACAAAAATGTGTGGATACTGGCCGATCAGTAAACAAAAGAATAAAGACAGAACTGACTCACAATACAAACAAGAATGAAGTTTGTACTGAAGTCAAGAAAAAGATGCCAGCTCCCATAAAGAATGAAGTTACCACTACGAATGAAGTTTCTACTGAAGTCAAGAAAAAGATGCCAGCTCCCATAAAGAATGAAGTTACCACTACGAATGAAGTTACTACTGAAGCTAAGAAGGATGTTTCCACTCAAACCACAAATGAAATTAGTACTAAGAAGACTGAAGTTACTACTATGGAACAGCAAGAGAAAGAGGAACCCAAAGATGCCAGACAAGAAATTAAAGCAACCAACAAAGCCAAGTTATCAAATGAGAGAAAGTGTTTTATCAAGAACCTAGCTATGCAATGGGAAGAAGCTCCAACCCACAAGAAGATGGAATGGTTAGCCCATGCAAGAAGAACTACAAAGAGAAATGCCTTGAGACATTGAATTGTATACTTGAATAAAAGAAATTAAAATTTATATTTAGTGTTGTTGTTTTTTTTTATCTACTACCCCAACAGAAGTACCCGGATGTAGCATGAAGTACCCGGATGTAAAGTCCAACTAGTATCCTCAAATAATAAAATACCAGGACATAGGTATCCTAAAATACCCGTATGTGCCCATGTGCTAGGGCACATTGTGTCACATTGTGCCTTTTCACATAAGCACATATAAGCACATAAAACATGTGCCTTTGTGCTAGGGCACATTGTGTCGCATTGTGCTTTTTCACATAAGCACATATGACAAAAAAGGGATTCTCCAGTAGGTATCCTCGAATAAAACAATACCAGGACATAGGTATCCTCAAATACCCGTATGTGCCTATGTGCTAGGGCACATTGTGTCACATTGTGCCTTTTCACATAAGCACATATCGGCACATAAAGCATGTGCCTTTGTGCTAGGGCACATTGTGTCACATTGTGCTTTTTCACATAAGCACACAGGACAGAAAAGGGATTCTATAGCCACGGGTGTTTCCCAAAAATGAGATTCCATGGGATATGGCCATTGGATATAGGCTTTTATTATACACAGGGGAGATAACTCTGCATAGAGATTATGGGAAATCAAGCAATCTGATTGGTTAGTTATATATATGAAACAACAAGAGTACTTGGAATAGGGTCAGAACTAATAAGAATAGACCAGAAATTGCTAAATATAGTAATAATACGATAAACTGTTCCAAATAATAGGCTCTTCTACGTTACTGGAGTATACTCCAGTACAAAGGAACATGCCTAGGTAGACATAAACTATTGCATATATACATAGAAGCAGAGAATTCTGTAAGAATTCGAAATAGTAAAAGTTTGGGTGGATTTTGGTGATTTGGAAGGATTGACGGGTTGTTTGTGGTAATTAGATTTACTCTTCTGCAATCTAACATACCCTCCGAACATACACCGTCCCATTGCAGAAAAATTGGGTAACATAGCAACCACGTGCTACCATAGAAACCAAGATGGCGGCCTCCAGTATACAAAATGGACAACGAAAACACGTATCACCCTAACAACACGCGCTGTGCATGCACACTCACATCATGTATCACTATGGAGATGACGTCAGAACATGGCCGCTCACGCGGGTTACTATGGCAACACAACATGGCGCCACTGAGTCACGTGACTATGACGTCACATGAGATCCGGCAATGAGATCCGGCAGAATAGGGGTGAAACGTGCGAGACATACTACTTCCGTGCATTTCTAACCGCACTTTTCATGACATTGCAGAGAAATGAAAATAATAAAATTGCCAGAGCGAAATCTTGGCCTACCTCCTTTTCCGAATATTTAACCACATACCGGCACAGAAATCCAATAATTATCCATTTGAAAATACCCACAAATAAAAAAAAACACAACCTGTCGTTCCCACCCCCTTTTACCGGATACCGTCCCTTTTTAAAAGGATGGTATCTGGTAAAATGAACGGTAAGTGTATAAAAACTATGTTTTAAAGTACTAAATGTTCCCCTGAATGTATGAAAATTGATTATTTAAGGAAGCTAATGTCGTGCACCTCAGTTAATTCATTGTTTTCCTTGCACAAAATGGCGTGTCGATCAGTGTCGATAGCGAAATGATCTATTTTGTCTTGAACATATTCTACAATAAAACAAACAATACTTAATCTTCCTTATATATATTTATTATTGCGTAAGCTTCCTTAAATAATCACTTTCACACATTCAGAGGTCCATTCAGTACTTTAAAACGTAGTTTTTATACATTTACGGTCCTTTTTACTGGATACTGTCCTTTTTACCAGCAAAAAGTATTACCCTCCAAACATTATGAAAAGGTCACTGGCCCACTGACAAGATAGCACCATTCAAACTGTGTGCTGATGGGAACTGGATTGTTCGCCCCCGGAGACTGTTTGCCCCTGAGACTGTTCGCCCCCAATGGATTCTTCGCCCCCATTTTTCTGGACTGATTGCCCCCAACAGAAATTGTTGGGGCGAACAGCTCTGATATTCCACTATTGCTGCATTTACATTGTTGGCTTGGGAACATGGGGGACAAAAAAAGCTAGGTTTCTCTTTTTTAATTGCCTCAGTTTAACACCCTTCACTCTGATGTCAAAATACCAAAATTTCAGGAAGCTGTTTTTTCCCATAATGCATCCAGAAATTTACCCAATTCAATCTCGTTTGACAGAGCTCAATGAGCTCTGTCAAACGAGATTGAATTGGTTAAATTTCTAGTTGCATTATGGGAATTTTTTTTGTCTAAAATTTAGATATTTTGACATCAGTGTGCAGAGGGTTAAAGTGTAAATAATATACAGCATATATTCATATACATTTTTATCCGAATATTATATCAAAAGTTCTCTACTGCCCAACTTCCTAACATTCCAAACTGGCACACGAGGGGCTAGCATTGGTATATATATATATATATATATATATATATATATATATATATATATATATATATATATAACTTTGTCAAATTGCCATCATGCTCCGAAGTTTACTTCCTTCTAAGCGGCTTTCATTTTTGACTAATTGTTATTCTGTTACGTTAAGTGCCATACCAATGTGTATCGCGTCATGGGAACGCAAACTTTAGCATCACACAGATCCTAATTGTTGAATGGGAATTATAAAATTGATTGAGATACGCGTAAGTCTTACAGATCGATTTATTATTTGGCAAGTGGCCGCCTAGCTCCTAATCACGAACCCGTCTATAAAATCGCCGATACATATCTTCCTTGGGTGGCAACAAGTAAAGATATGTTCCGCATTACACGTTGTTCACTGTTTTTAATTGTAAATTATGGACAGATCTTCCTTAGGTGGTAACAAGTGGAGATATATTCCGCGTTTTATGCGCAAATTTTGTTTTCAGCCTTAGAATTAGGAACATTCAATCATTTATCTCAGCCTCGCCCTGGTAACAGAGGCAGAAGCGAGTTCGCATGCAATATTCACACATTCAACCATTCCTTGACCCGAATTGTTCAAACGCGTTGTTCTCCATATTCAAGTGTATTGCTTGTACAATCCCCGATACAATCCCCGATTGTACAAGCAATACACTTGAATATGGAGAAAGCCGCTTAGAAGGAAGTAAACTTCCGAGCATGACGGCAATTTGACGAAGTTATATAAAATATTTGATGAAGTGTATATATATATATATATCTTTATTCAGCAGTATACTAGTACACTGACAACAATATAGCATTAAAACTACAAGAACATACAGCATGGAAATGGCATAGCATAAAAGGCTGTTTTCCTGCCATTCCCGTAAAAATGTATTAACTCGGTTTGGCATCAGTATAACGAAAATTCTTTTCATAGGCAGGAATATCTGATAGTTTGTCTATTAATCATGCAGCTAGATGGGATCAATAGGTCAAATGCTGGGAGGAGGATGAAATACCAGACAGAGGGTTTTGATGGCTGATACAATCGGGACAGGCTGGGCTGTCGCACTTGAAGTTTGGGCTGGAATAAGTACTTATAGCTTTATGCATTAATGATTTTTTTAACTTGAGTCTACTATATAACTGAAAATATGTTACTAAACCGTTAAAAAAAAAGAAATGTTAACAAGAGCCCCCACGGGGCCTGAAGCGCTCATCTTGAACAGAACACAATACAAACGGAGTCCAAAAAATAATCTGGGCATCGTGCCTTTTCTTCAGTTGATCATAATGTAAAATGTAGAGCTCCCCTATGAAGCCACTTGATACAATCTATGTGGATTAATCTTAGTTACAAACCTCTAGAGGGTACTGAATACGACAAAAAAATAAATCTTCAGCAAAATGGCCAATTCCGGCAACCCATATGGAGCCCAAATATTAACCCAGGCTCTCGATTTGAACACAGTTGAATCGGACCTTCCTAGAGATGTTGTGTACCAAATATGAAAGCATTCTGACTGTTGGATCTGAAGAAGGGTTCCATGGGGATGCGGGAATTTTTTTTGCATGGGTCAAGTACTTATGACCCAATAATACCGCATACAAAATTTGGTTCAAACCGAACCATCGGTTCAGAAAATAGAAATTTTGGGCGGGGCCAAAAATCTTTCCCTTCCCATTACAAAGCCAAATATTGTTTCACGAACTTCGTTAGGACCAACTTGATTCTACACCCCAACAGGAAGCTCCATAGCAAATATCAATTCATTGTACACACTGGTTCATGAGAAGAAGATTTTAAAAATATTTTGGAGCAACTTCCCCGTCTCACTCCCTTTGGGTCTGAGCATGTTGAGTTGAACAAAAATGCAATGCCCCTTCGGGACCATCACCCACACAAACATCCAATTGAATTGGCCCAGTGGCTTTGGAGGAGAAGACCAAAACATCGTGTTGACGGACGACGGATGGAGAGTGATGAGATTGGCTCAGCTTGACTTTGTCAAGATGAGCTAAAAATCTTTGGAACTCTCTGCTAAATAGCTGCAGTCTTGAGAGGGTTAAATTAAAGACATGCACACAGGAATCACATAAATGTTTTCCAGCATGGAAAGGGTTCATTCAACATGAAATCAGTAGAGAAAGATTCCACCATGAGAGAAAAAAATCTTTGGAAAAAAACACACTGAAGTCAGATCATTTTTTTTCCAAGGGAACTGAAAAACAGTATTGAAAGGGTTTTTTGTTTGTTCATGGCATCAATAAAAATCTTGAGAGAGTTAAATTAAAGACATGCATACAGGTATCAGATGTTTTCCAGTATTGAAATGGTTCATTAAACATAAAAAACATCAAAAACAAACAAAATTCCCCCACAGAATTGACAGATTGTAATAACAAGATTAATTGTTCATAGAGAATTTTTGTGTGTTTAAGAACACAATATGTCAATCAAAAATTTCTGTGAATGAAATCCTTCAGGGACAAAACTACTGCAAAAATGATGATTAATCATTTTTTCAATACCCTCTACCAGGCACCCTGATTGAACTGGTGGCAATTTGTTTTAACAAAACCCTCCTTCTGGTCCTAAGGATGTTTCATACCAAATATCAGTTCTCTGTTCCTTCTGGTTTGGGATATATGGGCTTTTGAATTTTGTTCTGTTTTTAGCCCCTGGGGTTGTCACAGGGCTGTGAAAATTTTTTTTAGGCATCAATCAATTACTTAGGACCAACTTAAACTACATGCCAAATTTGGTTGAAGTTGGCTCACCGGTTCTTGAAATAGAAATTTTGGGTGGGGCCAAAAATCTTATCCCTCCCAATACAAAGCCAAATATTCGTTCACGAACTTTGTTTGAACAAACTCGATTCTTCACCTCAAAGGGAGCTCAATAGCAAATATCAAGTCATTGTACACACTGGTTCATGAGAAGAAGATTTTAAAAATATTTTGGAGCATTTTTCCCCACTCCCTCCCTATGGGGCTGAACATGCCGAGTTGAACAAAAGTGCAATGCCCCTCCGGGGGCCATCACGCACACAAACTTTCACTTGAACTGGCCCAGTGGCTTGGAGGAGAAGACCAAAACATGGTATTGATGGACGACGGACGAAGAGCGATGAGATTAACTGAGCTTGACTTTGTCAAGATGAGCTAAAAACAAAAGATTCAGCCAAACAAGAAACTTTGGGAGTTCAGTATTCTGGAGACGATAAATAACTTGGATGAATGTTGAATTTTTTATTTCTTTTGGAATGTTTTCAAGAACGTTTTCAAGAAAAATTTCCGGAAAAAAATAAAAAGATTTAACCAACCACGGAACTTTGAGAGTTTAGTAATTCTGAGGGCGGGATGATAATAAATAACTTGCTTGAATGTTAATTTTTTTTTTATATTTTTTTGTAATGTTTTCAAGAAGGTTTTCAAGAAAAAGTTAAAAAAAAACTAAAAAGATTTAACTGACCAGGAACATTCGGGAGTTTAGTATTCTGGGGGGATGAAAAAATAACTTGGATGAGTGTTAATTTTTTTTTGGAATGTTTTCAAGGACGTTTTCAAGAAAAATTTCCGAAAAAAATATAAAAAAATCAAGATTTAAAGAAACTGAGTCTGCACATCCACAACTAATGCCCCATTGTGTAACACCTTAACCAACTGTTAAAAAGGTAGATGATTCCTCCAAATTTGGTTTTCAGACGCCTATGCCGTGCCTCACAATTAATATGAAATGAAGGCCACGTGTTTGTGGCGAAGTTCAGTTTCAGCTGCGACCACTTCAGCATTGAGGTGGTCGCATAGTATTGTTTTGTATTTAATCTCTTGTCTTATTAGCAAAGCGAACCCACCACATTTTTGTTCAGGGGCGATCTCTTCTAATAATATCAAAACCACATAACGAGAATTTTCTGTCAGCTTGATGATTAGTGGAATCTACTCGTCTTCATTTGTGCCACCCTACAGCAGGTGCCATTTTTCCTGTTTTGATGTAAAAAAAATGTCAAAATGTCAAATCAGTAACTAACTTCACATCGCTTAGTGGTAACTGCAGTTAGAAAAAACAAAAGCTCTTGATGAGAAAGTTTGCTTTCATGTGCCGCCCATACTGTTATTTAATCATAATATAAACACAGAGTTCACTTGTTTGACTTTTTATGCTTGTTTGTATGAACAAAATGCCAGAAGTGACAAGTGAATAAAAAGTAGTTCTGCTACAACTCTTGCTCAATTTATATATATTTTTAATTTAATATTTTTAGTGTCTTGTCGGCACTGTTTGGGAATACTTGTTTGAAGATATGACCATTTGGTGAAGCCAATTTTTATTCTTTGTTTCTTTTGGTGTCACAAAACAACAATGAAAGTGTCAATGACACTGTAACTCAACGTGACAAACTTGAACTTGGTAAGTTATAAATGAAATGGCAAAATTGAAGATCATTGGTACCAATGTTATTTGATGAAATTTCAACATAACAGCATTGTGTGTGCACAACGTCAGAGTAATCCATGCATTTTTAAATGTAAACTGCAAGACTGTACGGCACGCCAAAAGAATATATTGATGCCTGACTAAACTAAGTTCAAAGGTCGTTGCTAGCGGCAACATTTTTTGATGGAAATGTAAGAAAATCAATAGCTCCCAACTAGAGGTCACTCCAAACAAGTATGCCAGATTTCAAAGCAATCCGATCATAAATGTGCCATGAAGGGTGTGCTAAAGGGAAATATTGAGGTCTGACTAAACAAAGTTATAAGAATGTATGTTGCCTGCGGAAACATTGTTTGGCGGAAATGGAAGAAAATCGATAGCTCCCATTGAGATCACCCCAAAAGTATACCAAGTTTCAAAGTGATCCAGTAATAAATGTGCCCTGTAGGGCGTGTCAAGGGCAAATTTTGATGCATAACTGCACTAAGTGCATCAAAGGTCATCGATCGCGGCAACATTTATTGGCAGATATAGAAGAAAATCGATAGCTCCCATCTAGAGGTAACCCCAAACAAGCAAACACAGTTTCTAACCGATCTGATCAAAAATGTGCCCCTGACGGCATGCCAAGGGAGTATATTAATGCCTGACTAAATTAAGTTCAAAGATCGTTGCCAGCGGCAACATTTTTTGAGGGACGGAAATGGAGGAAAATCGATAGCTCCCATCTAGTAGTCACCCCAAACAAGCATGCCAGGTTTCAAAGCAATCCGATTATAAATGTGCCCTGTAGGGTGTGCCAAAGGGAAATACTGAGGTCTGACTAAACTAAGTTCTAAGAACGTTGGCCGCGGCAACAATTTTTGATGGAAATGGACAAAAATCGATAGGTCCCATCTAGAGGTCACCCCAAATAAGCATGCCAGATTTCAAAGCAATCCGATTATAAATGTGCCCTGTAGGATGTGCCAAAGGGAAATATTAACGTCTGACTAAACTAAGTTCTGAGAACGTTGGCCGCGGCAACATTTGTTGACGGAAATTAAAGAAAATCGACAGCCCCCATCTAGATGTCACCC
Source organism: Pictodentalium vernedei (assembly GCA_031216915.1). Classification (NCBI taxonomy): domain Eukaryota; kingdom Metazoa; phylum Mollusca; class Scaphopoda; order Dentaliida; family Dentaliidae; genus Pictodentalium; species Pictodentalium vernedei. Next base: position 20,445,880 of record CM062294.1, read on the forward strand.
CAAACAAGCATACCAAGTTTCAAAGCGATCTGGTTATAAATGCGACCTGTGGGGTGTGCCAAAGGAAATTGTGGACGTACGTACGTACGTACGTCCGCGCCCGGACATACGTACGTACTCCGATGGACGAAAAGTGATGGCAATAGCTCAGCTTGACTTTGTCAAGTGGCGAACAGTTCAGAAAAACCTGGGGCGACCAGTCTCCGTGGGCGAACAGTCTCGTAACTGTGCTTATTGGTTACTCTTTTTCAAACACGCATTCCCAAAAGCTAATTATCAGAAACAACATGCCATGCTCAAATCAAACAATGAAAGTGTCAATGACACTGTAGCCCAACTTGACAAACTTGAACTTGGTAAGTTATAAATGAAATGGCAAAACTGACGATCATTGGTACCAATGTTATTTGATGAAATTTCAACACAACAGCATTGTGTATGCACAACGTCAGAGTAATCCATGCATTTTTAAATGCAAACTGTAAAACTGGCTAAAGGAAGAATGTTGATACACAAATGCAGTATGTTCAGAGGTTATTGTAAATGGCAACTTTTTTCACAAAAATAAATGCTAATCAATAGCTCCTATCTAAAGGTCTCGCCTAATGAGCACACCAAGTGCAAAAACAAACCTATGATAAATGTAGCCTTTAGGCCAGGTCAAAGAATGTTGATGCACAAATGCAATAAATTGAAAGATTGTTGCTAACAGCAACAGTTTTTGATGGAAATGAAAAGAAAATCAATAGCTCCTATCTTTGTCACCCTGCATAAGCATACAAAGTTTCAAAACAACCTGATAATGAATGTGCCCTCTGAGGCATGCCAAGGGAAGATGTTAATGCACAAATGCATAAAGAGAAGGTCATTGCTTGTGGCAATGGGTATTTTTATAGAAATTCATAAATATACCCTGCAGGGAGTGCAAAAGGGATAAGTTGATGCACAAATGCAGTAAGTTCAAAGGCTGGTGATAACGACAATAAATTTTTATGGAATTGAGAAAAAGCAATAGCTCACATCTAGAGATCACACGGAACACACATACCAAGTTTCAAAGAGATCCGATCATAAATGTGCCCTGAAGGCCGTGTTAAAGGGAAATATTGAGGTCCGACTAAGATATGTTCGAAAGTCAGCGGCAACATCCTTTGGCAGAAATGGAAGAAAATCGACAGTGCCCATGTTGATGTCACCCCACACAGGCTCACCAAGCTTGCAAGCGAATCAATCATAAATGTGCCCTGCAGGGTTTGTCAAAGGGAATATTGATGTTTAACTGCCCAAAGTTTTTACAAAGTTCATTGAAGGTCGTTGCCAGTGGCAACATTTTTTGACGAAAATCGAAGAAAATCGTCAGCTCCCATCTAGAGGTAACCCCAAACAAGCATTCCAGGTTTCAAAGCAATCCAATCATAAATGTTCCCTGTAGGGTGTGCCAAAGGGAAATATTGAGGTCTGACTAAACTAAGTTCTAAGAACGTTGGCCGCAGCAACATTTTCTGACGGAAATGGAAGAAAATCGATAGCTCACATCTGGAGGTCTCCCCAAACAAGCATGCCAGGTTTCAAAGCAATCCGATCATGAATGTGCCCTGTAGAGTGTGGCAAAGGGACATATTGAGGTCTGACTAAACTAAGTTCTAAGAACTTTGGCAGTGGCAATATTTTTTGACGGAAATGGAAGAAAATCGATAGCTCCCATCTGGAGGTCACCCCAAAGAAGCTTGCCAGGTTTCAAAGCAACCCGATCATAAATGTGCCCTCGGCAACATTTTTTTTTGACGGAAATTGAAGAAAATCGATAGCTTCCGTCTAGAGGTCTTCCCAAACAAGCAGACCAGGTTTCAAAGCAAACCGATCATAAATGTGCCCTGTAGGGTGTGCCAAAGGGAAATATTGAGGTCTGACTAAACTAAGTTCTAAGAACGTTGGCCGTGGCAACCTTTTTTGACGGATATTGAAGAAATCGATAGCTCCCATCTAGAGGTCACCCTAAACAAGCATGTCAGGTTTCAAAGCAATCCGATCATAAATGTGCCCTGTAGGGTGTGCCAAAGGGAAATATTATGGTCTGACTAAACTAAGTTCTATGAATGTTGGCCGCGGCAACATTTTTTTTTTTGACGGAAATTGAAGAAAATCGATAGCTTCCATCTAGAGGTCACTCCAAACAAGCATACCAAGTTTCAAAGTGATCTGATCATAAAGGCGACCTGTGAGGTGTGCCAAAGGAAATTGTGGACGAAGGTACTGACGTACTAACATACTAACGTACGTTCGCCGACGAACGAGAAACGTTCGCCGACGAACGAGAAGTGATGGCAATAGCTCAGCTTGACTTTGTCAAGTTGAGCTAAATATGGAACAAACAATTGTTTTTACAAGATTTAGTGTTTTTTTAAAAGTGTTATCCGTGATTAATCTTAACAGGACTTCAAAATATGTTTTGTAGAAAATCACTGAACTCATATCTTCTACCACAAGCAATAGATCAAAATATTTTTCGTCTATTTTTTGTTTTCGTTTTTCGCCTATTTTTGTTTGTGTGTCTTTTTATGATGCTATAAATTCATGTGCCAATGTTCCCCTTCATTCAAAAAATGGAGGTTGACTCTGAGTTATGCGAATATTGTGCAAGGCAACGCAGAGAAAGACAACAATGTCTTCAGTGTGACCAAATTCGGGGCCACCTATTGTAGTCTGTTAAATTTTTTTGTCAACTTTTTCAATTTTCATTGAATTCACAGGAACAGTTACCGCCGGCGGAACGGTTCTCCTTGCAGCGGGAGTAAATTTCAGCAGCCAAATATTTCTGCTCGACAGGTTCCCAATGATCCTAATTTTGAGTTTTTTTCCGATCAAACTGTGTGTGGAGTAAACTGGGCGGATTGGAGGGGGGGGGGGGGGGGGGGGGGGCTATGTCTAACACGGCACTTTTCGAGGAATATTTAACAAATAGATGAGACAATACTTCTGGAATTTTCATTTTCCAGTATTTTTTTCTCTACATTTGTTGCGTGATAAAGATGAATTCTCTCGAATATATTATGTTACTGCAGTTAATAAAGGTCAAAGGTAACATGGCTGTTTTTTTTATTTATTGGTGTTTGTGGTCACTTTGTTGGAGTTATGGCTAATTGTGACCACAACAAAGGTATAAAGTCAAGTTTAGCCAGGAGGGAGGGGCAGGTGGGGGTGGGGGCTTGCCATTTTTTTGGGCGGCCTATCATAATATTTGGAAGGTTGTTGTGGTGTTTCGGGTATTCTCTCCTAGTCCTAACTAGGACCCTCTCGCCGTTACCCCTCCTCCCACCTCTTTTCACGGAAGTGGGGAGGCGGGGGGGGGGGGGTGTAACGACGGAAGGGTACTATTTAGGACAGGGAAGTGTGAGGAGGGGTAAAATGAAAATTCAACAAACAAGAAAATAGAAAATAGAAAACAAATTTTCTAATAGTTCAGTAATTCTCTGAAACTTGTTATGAGGGATGGTTGAAGATGTGTGGGCTACGATTCATAAAAAATATTTAATGAAACTAATCATGATCACCAAACTGCTATTTTACAAAAATCACCATTAAAATATTTTCCTTCGTTTTTACCTTGAAAAACAAAGCAGAAGTTGGTCCATTGTGAATTTGCGAATTGGGTCCCAGAAAAGTCGGGCAATGTGAGAAATCGGTCCAAACAATGAGGAGACGTCGGTTTCTGGGAGGAGCAGCCTGACCCTCCTTACACACTTACACTAGGCCTATATAGAATAAATCAGGGGTGTAGCCAGGATTCTATAATTGGGAGTCCTAGCCACTTTTTTGTGTGGGCGGGGGCAACCGTGATATTTGGAAGGTCGTTGTGGGGTTTCAGTGATCCGCCCCTAGTCCTATAACCAGGATCAGTCCATTGTTACCCCCTCCAACCACTTCCCGTCAGGAGGTGGGAGAAACGAGGAGTTAACGCTCGGTGGGTCCTTGTTAGTCCTGGTGATGTTTTGCAATGAATAGTTGCAAAATAATCAGAAAAAAAAATTCTTAACACCCGACGTACCATTTGATTGTCTATATTACCACCATAATAAACCTAAACTTATTTAGTAACTGCTCATTGGAAAGCATCTAGCGATGTTTTCCAATAAATAGGGACAAAATAATCGGAAACAAATCCCTAACAAATGACATACCATTTCACTGTCTATATACAACTCAAAGTTTGTTTTTCAAGCAAGAACGAAATGAAAATTGACTGGAAATTTCAGTGAATAATGCCGGTTTGTTTTCGCTGTTATGTTGGGGAAAGGGTTAAGAATGCCTTACTTTGGAAGGTAAACCTGGAAAGGTGTCGCATTCCATAGAGAATTAAATGTTACAGAAAGGAAAGCGTAAAAACATTATGTAGCAATGAGTTATATGAAGGGTGTTTGTACTGACGCTGAAGTGTTAAAAGGGTTAAAAACAGACCATTCAAATATTCCATTTCATTACTTTATAATTGTGATGGGTGTTGTGAGAAACTCCATACCGAAATCTGTTGAGTTATGATTGAGAATAAATAAATCTTAAAAATGCTTTGAAATGTGAAGGGTTCTATTTTCAACATGGTTCATTTTATAACATGATATTAAATAAATATATACAATGCTATTCGATGTAAAATTTACATCATTCTCTCTGACCACTTTGTTTTATGAGAGATTGTATCAAATTTTAAATAATGGTTACAGTCTACCAGTATAACAAAACATTAAGATAGGATTGATTGCATACTACCCAAAGTTTGCTAACCACCAAATATTTGACACATCATTGTGAAATTTTCTTGTGACACATTTGCGATATTTTTGGTGGATATGATTGAGGAATGTATTGAGATGGTCCTCAGTGTTTACATTAGGTCTCTTGACAGACAGACTTTTCGTGACAGTCATGGAAAGCATGTACCCGATGATTTCCATGACGTTTTCGTGTACTGTCTACATGTACATGAGATACGTAGGGTATCCAGTCTTCATTTCAACACACACCCTTGTGATTTAATGATTGAATATGGCGAATGCAAACGTCAGAAGCACAAATGTGGAGGGCTGTAGGGAACAAGGAACAAGGGTGGAACAAGGAGCTACACATCGTCAGGTTGGTGAAGCCCTTGGTGAGCACCATATGGTGATCACCAGAGCCTGCGCAAGATTTCAGCAGTGTGACACACCAGTCAGACGACATGGTGGTGGCAGAGACAGGGCAACATCTGCTGCTGAATACCGGTTTTTGATCATTCAGGCCAGTAGGAACCGCTTTGACACAGCACCCCGCCTCACAGTGACCTTCAGAATGCATCCGGGGTAAATGTTTCGACGCAGACTATCCGGGCAAGGTTGCACGAAGGTGGTCTCCGATTGAGAAGACTAGGGTTTGAGCGTATGAACTGGCCAGCAAGATCCCCTGACCTCAATCCAATCGAACATGTCTGGAATGAGTTGCAGCTTGCAATTTCAGTCCGTCCAGTCCAACCAGGAAGTGTCCAGGAGCTTGGTGCCATGCTGGCCCAAGAATGGAACATCCCACAAATGACCATCTGGAACCTGATTGGGAGCATGAGAAGGCGCTGTCAAGCTGTAATTAACAATAATGGGTCTCATACTCGATACTGAACCCATATCAGCTTGCTCCGTCAACTTTGTGGCAAATTTGAAAAATGTCCTCTTTTACCAATAATATCCATTTTCCATGGTTATCGTATTCAAAAGCTAAAAATAATGTCAAACACAAACAAAATCTTAATTTCTGTGCTTAAATCGTTAAAGATATAATTAAATATAAAATATATCCACTTTTCATAACAATATTTCAACTGTAACGTAAAAATATAGGGTTCGTGACAAATTCTACAGAGCTCGCAGAAAGTTGAAGACCGCTCATAATACAGATCGAGTGTTTGTGAACGAGCATCTGACAGCAGTTCGATCACAACTGGCCAGAAGATGTCGTGTTTTGGTGAAGCAGAAAAAAATTCTACAGACATGGACGCACGATGGAACTCTGTTTGTGAAGTTCAATGACGAGACTGTAAGGCGACTATCTATCCCTCAGGATGTCCAGAAAATTGGGATGGAGTTGGGTTGAACATGATATTAATATAAATTGAAAATGTACACTTATATTGAATTCCAAATGTTTTCTTAATGGATTCATAGAACACTGACCTGATTCCTATATACAGGATGCTTACATGGTAAGTGCACAGTTGTTACAAAAACAATTTTAGATCCTGGAATCTGAATAAAAAAATATCCCCCCCCCCCCCCTTGCCATTTATAAATCAAATTCACAATATATCACACTTACTATCTTGCAGTCTCCCCCTCTCCCTCCCCCCACCACCTAAACATATCTTCACCCCAACATGTTACGAATTCTGAAGAAAGTGGCTATATTGTGTAAATTGGATTCTACAGGTACCTTTTGTCACTTCCCAATGATCTATTATAAAGCACTCCAGCACCACCAAAACAAATCTTCACCCCAACATATTATGAATTCTGAAGAAAGTTTCATCCCATACAGGCCTTAAAGTTGGTGCAGCATGAAGAATTAAGTTTTGTTGTGTTGGAAATTGTTGGAGGGTCTCTAAGGGTATCCTCCAGTAATTTCTAATAAAGCAAGCTTGGTGGAACAAATGTTGACCATCAAAATAATCTAGTGCCAAATCATTTAAATCAAAGTGAATGTGCCTGCTGTGGACCTCATATTCCCTGTTCCATCCCATACTGGCCTAAAGTTGATGCAGCTTGAAGAATTAAGTTTTGTTGTGTTGGAAATTGTTGGAGGGTGTCTAAGGGCATCCTCCAATAATTTCTAATAAAGCAAGCTTGGTGGAACAAATGTTGACCATCAAAATAATCTAGTGCCAAATCATTTAAATCAAAGTGAATGTGCCTGCTGTGGTCTCATATTCCCTGTTTCATCCTATACTGGCCTAAAGTTGATGCAGCTTGAAGAATTAAGTTTTGTTGTGTTGGAAATTGTTGGAGGGTGTCTAAGGGCATCCCCCAATAATTTCTAGGAAAGCAAACTTGGTGGAACAAGTGTTGACTATCAAAATAATCTAGTACCAATTCATTTAAATCAAAGTGAATGTGCCTGCTGTGGTCTCCCTATTCCCTGTTCCTTCCCTTACTAGCCTAAAGTTGATGCAGCTTGAAGAATTAAGTTTTGTTGTGTTGGGAATTGTTGGAGGGTGCCTAAGGGCAATCTCCAGCAATTTCTAATAAGGCAAACATGGTAGAATACATGTTGACTATGAAAATAATCTAGCTCTAAATCATGTTATTAAAATGTGAATGTTCCTGCTGTGGTCCTCACATTCCCTGTCTCTTCCTTTACTGGCCTAAAGTTGATGCAGCTTGAAGATTTAAGTTTTGTTGTGTTGGAAATTGTTGGAGGGTGTCTAAGGGCATCCTCCAATAATTTCTAATATAGCAAACTTGGTGGAACAAATCAAAATAATTTAGTACCAACTCATTTAAATCAAAGTGAATGTGCCTGCTGTGGTCTTCACACATGTATTCCCTATTTCATCCCATACTGGCCTAAAGTTGATGCAGCTTGACGAATTAAGTTTTGTTGTGTTGGAAATTGTTGGAGGGTATCTAAGGGAATCCCCCAATAATTTCTAATAAAGCAAACTTGGTGGAACAAATGTTGACTATCAAAATAATCTAGTACCAAATGATTTAATTCCAAGTGAATGTGCCTGCTGTGGTCTCCCTATTCCGTGAATTCCGTGTCCATTTCTCATGGAGAACCAAAATCTAATAAAATTTGATCGATGAAGTTTTGCTCTGTTGGAAGTTGCTGGAGGGTGTCTGCTGGCATCCTCCAGTAATTTGTAATAGAGAAAATCTGGATAAACAAATGTTTCGTGGAACAAATGTTGACAATCAATATATTCTAGCACTCAGCCAGTAGAGGAATGTGATCTGAGTATTCCTGTTGTAATTGCTATATTCCCTGTTCATTTCTCATGGAGAAGCAAAGTCTAATAAAATTTGATCGATGAAGTTTTGTTCTGTTGGAAATTAGTGAGGGGTGTCTACTGACATCCTCCAGTAATTTGTAGCAGAGCAAATCTAGAGAAACAAATGTTTCATGGAACAAGTATTGACAATCAAAATATTCTAGCACCCAACCAGTTAGAGGAATGTGATTGTGAGTATTCCTGTTGTAGTTTTTATATTCCCTGTTAATTTCTCATGGAGAACCAGAATCTAATACAATTCAATCATGGAGAACCAAAATGTTCAATTCATTGCTCCCTGCTCACTTCTCTTGGAGAACCATAATCTAATAAAATTCAATCATGGAGAACCAAAATGCTCTGTTGGGAATTGCTGGAGGGTGTCTGCTGGCATCCTCCAGTAATTCGTAATAGAGCAAATCTGGAGAAACAAATGTTTCGTGGAACAAATGTTGACAACCAAAATATTCTAGCACTCAACCAGTTTGAGGAATGTGATTGTGAGTATTCCTGTTGTAGTTTTTTTATATTCCCTGTTCATTTCTCGTGGAGTACCAAAACGTAATAAAATTCAATCGATGAAGTTTTGCTCTGTTGGAAATTGCTGGAGGGTGTCTAGTGACATCCTCCAGTACTTTGTAATAGAACAAATCTAGAGAAACAAATGTTTCATGGAACAAGTATTGACAATCAAAATATTCTAGCACTTGAGCAGTTAGAGGAATGTGATTGCGAGTATTCCTGATGTACTTTTGTATTCCCTTTTCATTTCTCATGGAGAACCAAAATCTAATAAAATGTAATCATGGAGAACCAAAATGTTCAATTCATTGCTCCCTGTTCACTTCTCATGGAGTACCATAATCTAATAAAATTCAATCATGGAGAACCAAAATGCTCTATTGGAAATTGCTGGAGGGTTTCTGCTGGCATCCTCCAGTAATTTGTAATAGAGCAAATCTGGAGAAACAAATGTTTCGTGGAACAAATGTTGACAACCAAAATATTCTAGCACACAACCAGTTAGAGGAATGTGATTGTGAGTATTCCTGTTGTAGTTTTTTATATTCCCTGTTCATTTCCCACGGAGAACCAAAATCTAATAAAATTTGATCGATGAAATTTTGTTCTGTTGGAAATTACTGGAGGGTGTCTTCTGGCATCCTCCAGTGATTTGTAATAGAACAGATCTGAAGAAACAAATGTTTCGTGGAACAAATGTTGACAATCAAAATATTCTAGCACTCAACCTGTTTGAGGAATGTGATTGTGAGTATTCCTGTTGTTGTTTTTATATTCCCTGTTTATTTCTCATGGAGAACCAAAATCTAATATAATTTGATCGATGAAGTTTTGTTCTGTTAGAAATTACTGGAGGGTGTCTACTGGCATCCTCCGGTAATTTGTAATAGAGCAAATCTGGAGAAACAAATGTTTCGGGAACAAATGTTTCGGGAACAAACGTTGACATTCAATTATTCTAGCACTCAACCAGTTAGAGGAATGTGATTGTGAGTATTCCTGTTGTAGTTTTTATATTCCCTGTTCATTTCTCATGTAGAACCAAAATCTAATAAAATTCGATCGATAAAGTTTCGCTCTGTTGGGGGTTGCTGGAGGGTGTCTGCTGGCATCCTCCAGCAATTTGTAATAGAGCGAATCTGGAGAAAGAAATGTAAATTTTCAAATAAAATCTAGCATTCATTCTGTTAGCATCTTCCAATATTCTGTTAAGGGACAATGTGGAGGTAATATTCTAAGAAGTTCTCATATTTTTCGCTCTTTCCCAATTGTCTATAATAAGGAGGTTAACAAGTTAAGGAAAAGCGAGTATGCCTGCTGTAGTCCGACATGCATATTCCTATTTCATTTGCCTACTGGCACTCTCCAGTAGGATATAACAGGACAAACTCTGGAAACAAATGTAAATATCTTAAATAATCTAGCACTTGACTAGTTATAGATAATTCTACATGGAAATTGGACTTTATAGACTCCACCCCACTAACATCAACCCACCTAAGAATATTGAGAAATCGCAATATTTTAGATAAATATATCCTTGTCTTTGTTTCGATACTGTAGCTTAGTTGCCACTATTTTCCTTTTCCCCGCTCACCACATCCAGTTGACCAGTCCACCCCAACACACATACACCCAAGATTAAGGGCCTATATAAGTAATGGAATTTTGTTTATTTTGAAATTCTCACCTCTCATATTCCTTAAATTCAGATTAAATATACACAAATTATACATCAAAATGAAGGTTGGGATGTATAGCACACGAAACACATATGTAATCAACTCATAGAGTCGACTGTAGGCACCACCGGTTCCTGGAAGTCTGCTACCGTATTCGCACCAGAACTGATAATAAAATAATATTTCATCAGAACAACTTGTGGCCAAATGTGCTTCATATATCCAAGAACAAAGCTAAGCATTCAAAACACTTTCGAATACACTGGCAGGACTGCATTTTGGAAAAGGACAACACTGTCTGCATTTTTTATTGAAGATGGTTTCCATGCTCGACAGACATGCGCAAATCACTCGTTACCACGAATTTCCATCCAAAAACAAAATCGTAATTCTAAGAAATTTCAACAGGTATCATGATACCTTGCACTGAATATGGCAACTATGCAATCTCTATCTAATAACAGTATACTGTATGAAGGCGATCTTTTTCATTATTTGATTTTAGACGGCGTTGTTTTTACATGCTTTTTCTGTCCGATGACGTCGACCGGAAATCGAAAGTACACTCATACGTAAACAAAAGCAAGGGCTTTGGAATTTTCCCCAATGTAGCTCTGTCGCCGTGTTTTGAAGAATTTTTATCCCCTAGCTTTGTTCTTGGATATATAAAGCACATTTGGCCATAAGTTGTTTTCGTGAAATATTATTAAATTATCAGTTCTGGTGCGAATACGGCAGCAGACTTCCAGGAACCAGTGGTGCCTACAGTCGACTCAATGAGTTGATTACTTATGTGTTTCGTGTTCTATACATCCCAACCTTCATGTTGATGTACATTTTGTGTATATTTAATTTGAATTGAAGGAATATCAGAGGTGAGAATTTTCAAAATAAACAAAATTTCATTACTTATATAGGCCCTTAAGTTAAAAATAAATATCTCTCAGACGTTTTTCCTTTGTTTCAGTCAAATTATTTCCATCCATATATTTGAAAACCACCATAATATAGACTGACATTCATCTCTGCCATATGTAAACCACCTTAATATCAGATAAATACGAATAATGCATCACAATCATTGTTTTTTTTATAAATCCTTTAGAAATATACTTCGGAACAAATAAATCGATCAGACATGAAACTCCCCCATCAATACGAAGGAGAAATTTTTAAATGTCTGTGTGCACGGGATTTCACTTTTTTCTCTCTCTCTTTTTACAACTCGTCATCGTGTTGACATCTTCACGCAATCGTGCTGGTGAATTGTATTATGTTATCCGACTGACCCACTGACCGTATATTTTGACAGTTTAGTTTGACTGACCGTTTATCGTCACATTATTATCGGGGAGTGTGGTGAATTGTGTATTAAATTATCCAATTGATCCGCTCACCACATACTTTGACTGATTAGTTTGATCGTCTGTTATAATCACAACATGTTTGCTATGTGCTGGTAAATTGTGTATTATATTATCTAACTGATCCACTGACTGTTTACTTAGACAGATTAGTTTGACATTCCATTATCATCATAGCACGTTTATTAAGTATATCTTGTGTGTATGTGTGCATGGGCCCGAACCTTGGGAAAGGGATTTCAGATGAACCCTTATAAATTTATTCAGTTTTATGCCATGATGTTTTGTCGTAACCACCGTTAGTATAAACGTCTTGTTTTGTTTATAAGTTAGCTAGGGACTAAATGACGACGTCTTACAATAAAACGGAATGATGAATTCCGTTTTCTGTGGAATATCTTTGTTTACTTCTCTCTCTACCCTCTTGTTGAACCCTTACAAATTTGTTCACGAGATGTTTGCTATGTGCTGATAATTTATGCATTATATTATCTAACTGATCCACTGACTGTTTACTTGGACAGATTAGTTTGACAGTCCATTATCATAATAGCACGTTTATTAAGTATATCTTGTGTGTATGTGTGCATGGGCCCGAACTCGGGGAAAGGGGTTTCAGATGAACCCTTACAACTGTATTCAGTTTTATGCCATGTTGTTTTGTCGTAACCACCGTTAGTATAAACGACTTGTTTTGTTTATAAGTTAGCTAGGGACTAAATGACGACGTCTCACAATAAAACGGAATGATGAATTCCGTTTTCTGTGGAATATCTTTGTTTACTTCTCTCTCTACCCTCTTTTTGATCACATTAAACCAATGCAATGAGAAAGATTATCCTCATTTACACACTTTATATTACTCTGCTATAACTCCTGTTGATGTTTCTTTCCAGCCACAAAATGAATTGTCTATATTATTTATGAATCTTCAGGTCTCCTTCAAGCATCCGTGCTTTGGTGTTGCTGATGGAATATTTGTAAATCATGGCGGGTAGTATTAATTTGGACGGGATCCAGACTGATTCTAACTTTGACTTTAATTATCTCATGAACGAGATGACCAACATGTCCAACACAGCTGGTGATTCCCCATCTATATACAACGTTACCGATTGTAAATATCTCCTTCCTAGTGAGTTGCAATCAGAGCTCAGGGACATGAACGGATCTTTCTCTGCATTTCATATCAATTGTCAAAGCCTTAATGCCCATTGGGATCCTCTAAAACATCTGCTATCTGAACTAAACAGTAATGAAAATACATTCGACGTCATTGGTCTCACGGAGGTCTTTCAGATCCCCTCTAATATATCTTATACACTAGAAGGATATCACCCTTTACTAAAACATACCAGACCCTTGGCTGACGATGGTCGAGGTGGAGTAGGACTATTTATAAAAAGTGACACTAACTTCATTGTCCGAAAAGATCTTTTTATTTTCATACCACATGTGATTGAGTCAATGTTCATAGAACTAAAGGATAAGAATCTGTCGAGAATTATTGGTGTAATATATCGTACAAATACGGCCCCCAAAGCGGATATAGATCTTTTTCAATCAAAGGTCAACAACATAACTGACATACTTAACAAGGAAAAGAAAACAACCTTAATCATGGGCGACTTTAATATTGACCTTCTGAAAGTAGCTTGCCACTCGAAAACAGATAGGTTTACAGATTTAATGTTTAGTGAGGGATTTATGCCTGTCATCACCAAACCAACCAGAGTGACAGATCATTCTGCGACGCTCATAGACAATATTTTTTCAAATAATCTAATTAACTCTTTCAAATCTGGTATAATTCTCACTGATGTATCCGACCATTTTGGAATCTTTTACGCTGAATCGGCAAATATGTCACTAGAGAATACAATGCCAACTCTATCTAGGAAAATAAACACTAGCAGTATCGAATATTTCAAGGTATTATTGTCCCAGTGTGATTTTGCTCCAGTTATGGAATCCAACTGTTCCAATGCTGCCTATGAACACTTTTTAAATATTTTTCTGAATGCATTTGAATCGGCATTTCCTTTGCAACGTCAAAAACGGAATAAAAAATACATAAAGCGACAGCCTTGGATGACGAAAGGTCTTCTAATCTCAGTCAGTAGCAAAAATAAATTTTTCATGAAAAAATTAAGAAGTCCAACAGAATTTAATGTCAGAAATTACAAAAACTACTGTCGGGTGTTCAACAGAATTAAAAAAATAAAGTAAAGCAATGTATTACGAAAACGTCCTCTTGGAAAATAAAAGTAATATGCGAAAAACGTGGCAAATTCTAAATAACGCTCTAAACAGGAACAAAAACAAAAGCAATTTACCTTCCTTTTTTAATCTGGGTGAAAAAAAGATAAATACACCGAACGAAATCGCTCATGAATTCAATAATTTCTTTGCAAATATAGGAAAGGAGACCTCAAAACAAATATCGAATCCACGCAAATCTTTCTCCGAATTCATGAGATACCCACTCCCAGATAATATGTTTATTTTACCAACGTCGTCCCTGGAAATTATCAATATTGTAACTAAAATGAAGCCTAAAGCAAGTCAGGATTGTGAAAATATTTCATCCAGTATCCTTAAACATTCGATAGATTCGGTTGCCAACCCCCTTGCACATATCATGAACATTTCACTCAGTCAGGGAATAGTTCCTGACAGAATGAAAATTGCAAAAGTAATCCCAATCTTTAAATCAGGTGATGAAAATAACTTCACAAACTATAGACCAACAAGTATTCTCCCTGTCTTTTCAAAGATTTTAGAAAAACTGATGTTTGTTAGACTGATAAAATTTCTCAATAAATTCGATATTCTCTATCACCACCAATATGGTTTTAGGAAGCAGCATAGCGCACTGCATCCAATTATGCAACTGTTAAAACATGTTGCTATAGAAAATAACAAAGTCAGTAAGGACACCACTTTAGCTATTTTTCTTGACCTTTCCAAAGCCTTTGATACAATAAGCCACGACATCCTCCTTCAAAAACTCGAACACTATGGAATAAGAGGTATCGCTTTAAGTTGGTTCAAAAGCTATCTGAAGAACAGGAATCAGTATGTATCGTTTGATGATAGCAACTCAAATCTAACTGAACTGACATGTGGAGTTCCACAAGGTTCTATATTGGGCCCTATTTTATTTCTAATATACATCAATGACATGAGTAATTCAACTACATTAAATATCTTGTCGTTTGCCGATGACACAGAAGCTTACAAGTCTGGAGCGGAGATTACTGCCCTAGTCTCAGATTTTAATGAGGAATTAAAAAATATATTTGACTGGTGCACAGCCAATCACCTTGTCCTGAACGAAAAGAAAACGAAATACATGTTACTTAATCCAAGTCACAGAGGTAGGAATGTTACTCATCAGAATGTCTATATAAACAACCGGGTAATCTGCAAGGTTGGTAGTGGAGAAAGTGAGAAATCCTTAAAGTTTCTTGGTATAAATATTGATGACAACTTATCGTACAACGCCCACATATCTCAACTCTGCACAAAAGTTTGACTTGCCAACTTCGTTCTAAATAAAGTTAAAAAGTTTCTCCCTCATACTGCTATGAAAACGTTATATTTCACACTGATACAGAGCCATTTCATCTATGGAATTCCGTTATGGGGTGCGTCAAAAGCCTGTGATCGTCTTAAAAAACTGCAGAAACGAGCACTACGAATAATAAATAATAAGAAATACAATGCCCACACTGACCCCCTATTTATCAAAGATAGTATATTGAAGTTAAAAGATTTATACAAATTACACGCCTTATTATTTATGTTTGATTGGCATAATGGAAACCTCCCGGTTTCATTTGCAAACTTCTTCTCAATTGTGAATAACCAACAAAACATAATTACTCGCCAGGCTGGTCTCTTACGCACTCACAAAACCAGAACCAAAACCCTGGATAAATTACCCGTCTTTGCGCTACCAAAGCTATGGAATGAGTTAGAAAGAGATATCAGAAATACAGAGAATAGGAAAGAATTCAAGAAAAAGTTAACAACAATATTTTTCTCCTCTTACTCCGAAAACATTTCCTGTTCGAACCCTTATTGTCCGGATTGTATAAACTAAAATGTATCCCTTTTCCAACGTGGATAGCCGAGACATTTGTCATAAGAAAATTCTTGAATAACTAACTAATCTTATTTTTTCGTTTTGGAGACAAAGCTCGAGTGTCTTCATTGGGGCGAGCTCAAGGAGATCGCCCCAAGGGAGGATCGTGGGCTGTGGTTTTGAAACAAGGTGTGAAAACAAAATAAAATTTGAATAACGACTTCTATGAATGGCTGTGGGTGGTTTCGGCGGTTATGTTAGTAAAGGGTTAACTATAAAATCACGTGTTGTCTTTGACAGTAATCGTTGTCTGGTACTCTCGTCCATGTCGCCTCACATTCTGCTCCCACCAACCATTTCGTAGATTTACTCATACTATTACTACCTCCAAGCTAATGGGAGGAACGGTGTCAGCAGAATCAAGGGAGCGACATTTCGCAGTTGATCATCAGCGACACTACGCACGCATGCTGGAATGAGACCAAATCAAGACATAATAACTGGAATCCACAATGTTGCTGTGTAATACCAATTTCTTTCTCTTTCTTTTGCTGATCTTTCTTTCTCTTTTTCTTTTATATCTCTCAGGGAAAGGCAGGAAGACAGCCAATCTGGCTATGCCTTCCCCTGCCAGTATACAATGCTTTAATTATTGGGATTTTGTATTTTTATGTACTATAAGAAATATATTTTTGTGTTGAAATTTCAATATGTTAACTCCATGTACTATATGTATACATTGTTATATTATACTGGCAAATAAAATATCAATATCAATATCAATATCAAAGGTTTGTTGTCCTATTTTAATCATAAATTCTTCATCAATAGTCCGGTAGCAGCTGCGTATGATATATTAATGACACTATAAAACCTGAAATTATTTTGCAGCCAGTCTCTGGAAAGCAGCTAGCGATGTTTTCCAATAAATAGTTGCAAAATAATGAGAATTACCACCAACCCCCACCCCCCCCCCCCCGCAATATTTCCAAATAAATTTGAAATACGGGCTCCAACACTAAGCGATTGGAAACACTTGACTTTTAACTTCTGTCGCATGCGGTCACAGTTGACCAATGACAATAGCTGTACAAACGTGAGGGGCGCGATAGCTCAGTAGGGAGAGGTGCAGGCTGCAAGCCGAGAGGTCCTCGGTTCGAATCCCACCTGCGGCAACCGCGCTGTGTCCTTGGGCAAGGCACTTCACCCCCATTGCCCATGTGGGGACACGATGACGCCGTGTACTAAGGCGTACTGCACGTCGATGGTACGCATGTCTTCAACCAATCTAACCCTGCCTGTGCTGCAGTGCGGACTTACGATGTTTGGGAGCTGGCAGCTGCTCGTCGTTGCTCGGTGGTTCTCTCCGGGTACTCCGGCTTCCTCCACACGTAAAACTGTTACGGCCATGATTAGCCATCGTACATAAATATGTGACCTTAAACATCAATAAATAAATAAATGTACAAAAGTGATCTTAAACACCAATAATAAACAGATAAATAGTTCATTAAAAATGGAGTATAATATTAAAAAACCTCAAAATGTGTACCCTGCTGTGAAATTTATTCACAGTGAATGAGCAAAATTTTAGAATAGATATTAGATTCGAATAACTAGTCAAAAATTGGTTTCATTCTCTGTGTATAATCTTTACGTCAGGACATACCTTTTGGAAGTTGGTAATATTGGACGGTCCCGATTTTTACTAGAATCTGTGTGCAAAATGGAAGATTTTTGGCCATTTCCCCAATATTTTAACCCTCTTACTAACATGGATAGTAGATGACAGTTGCAAACAAATTTCTTGAAAAACTAAATCAAATTCATTTTTTGTCTTAAAAAAGTAGCGTATGACCCCCTCGTTGGAGAGAGGTCGTTCCAATGAAGGGTCATAGTCGATTTTTTGTCTTAAAGTAGCTTATGACCCCCTCATTAGAGAGAGGTCGTTCCAATGAAGGGTTATAGTCGATTTTTTCGAGACAGAAAAATGAAAACTTGATATAATTTGAATGGATGGCTGGTTTTGTGAGTTACGTTGGTGAAAGGGTTAAGACATTTTGCCGGAAATTTTCAAATTTTGCGCCCCCCCCCCCCCCCCCCATAGGGAACAGTCTGGCGTCGGACCTGAATGGCAAACGCGCTTCTGCCGTCACTGTTTTTACGACGACTGTCATTTTGTTTACATTTTAATAGAATTTTCATAAAAATAAATCGCAAAAACTAATGCGCGATCTCGTTGTTGTGAAATCGAGCTTTAATTTTTGCTATCTATTTTTTAACTAAAATTCTATTATTTTTTATCATCTTCGAACCCCCCGCCTCCCCCCCCCCCCTTCCCTCCAGTCCTCCAAGTTTACTCAACACACAGTTGAGATCATTGGCAAGCTGTTGAGCAGCGATATTTGGCTGTTGAAATTTACTTCCGTTTCAAAGAGAACCGTTCCGCTGGCGGTAACTGTTCCTGTGAATTCAATGATGAAAGTGTCAATGACACTGTTGCTTAACTTGTCTGTGTGTTGTGTTTGATGACAAGGATAATGTTCAATGCTTATAAAAGGATTAGGAAATAAGACAAGAATTGTGATAAATGGGAATATGTTAATTTCCGTTCCTTTTATGCTATGTTTTTAATAAAATATGAGGTGTACACTGTAATAAAGGGCGGAAGGTGGGTTAATATGACCTCACAGTTAATGTATGTGGCCCTCACAGTTAACGTCGAAAGTTACCAAGTTACAGTGAAATTATTCCAAGAATAAAACGAGTCATCCTATCAAGTTACATTGAAATCCCTTCATAAATATGGCCTGTAGACTGTGATAAAGGTTTTCGGGCTTCAGGCCTGTGTAGCCAGGACAGTTGACTGATTGCTATCAAAAGGGGACGTCCTCATCTCGACATTATACAGAGTCATTCTACTAAGTTACAATGAAATCCCTTTACAAATACGACCTGTAGTCTGCACTCAAGTTTTTCGGGTTTTGGTTTCGGGAAGCCATCTTAGTTGAATGGTCGCGACCAAAAGGGGACGTTGTCACTTGGGCATCATCTGGAGTGATCCTACGAAGTTACAATGAAATCCTTCCATAAATATGACCTGTAGACTGTGCTCAAGGTTTTCACGCTTCGGGCCCCTGAAGCCGTCAGAGTTGACCTTTCACGACCAAAAGGGGATGTCATCATCTAGGCCTTATATGGAGTCAACCTAACAAGTTACAATGAAATCCTTACATAAATACGACCTATAGACTATGTTAAAGGTTTTGGGGTTTTAGGCTCGGACAGCCATCAAGGCAGAATGATCGTGACCAAAAGGGGACATTATCACCTGGGCATTCTCTGGAGTGATCCCAAGAAGTTACATTGAAACCCCTTCATAAATATGACCTGTTGACTGCGCTCAAGGTTTTCGGGCTTCGGGCCCCCGTAGCCGTCACAATTGACCAATCACGACCAAAAGGGGATTTCATCATTTAGGCATTATATCGAGTCAACCTAACAAGTTACAATGAAATCCTAACACAAATACGACCTACCGACTATGCTAAATGTTTTTGGGCTCCGACATCCATCAAGGCTGAATGATCGCGACCAAAGGGGGACGTTCTCATCTCGACATTATGTGGAGTCATCCTACCAAGCTACAATGAAATCCATTCATAAATATGATCTGCAGACTGTGCTAAAGGTTTTCTGGCTTCGAGCCCCTGTGGCCTTCACAATTGCCAAATCGTCTCCAAAAGGAGACGTTTTCATCTAGACATTATATGAAGTCAACCTACCAAGTTACAGTGAAATCCCTTCATGATATGATCTGTAGACTGTGCTAAAGGTTTTCGGGTTTTGGGCTCGGGCAGCCATCATGGCTGAATGATCGCAACCAAAAGGGAAATTCTCATCTGGAGTGATCCTACGAATTTACAATGAAATACCATTCAAAAATATGACCTGTTGACCTGTTGACTATGCTCAAGGCAAAACTGATCTTCTAACGATAAAAGTGGTTCCACATGGAACCACCTGGGGCCAAATCAAAATATCAAAATCCCGAAACCTTCATGCACATCTAGAGACGTTACCTGAACACGCTAGTATAGTTTAAACTTTTCGAATTATATACCCTTGGAGCCTTTCGATGAAAACTGATTTTCTAACGATAAAAGTGGTTCCACTGGAACCACGTGGGGCCAAATCAAAATTCCGTAACTTTCATGCACATCTCGAGATGTTACCTGAACACATTAGCATAGTTTAAACGTTTCAAATTGTATACCGTTGGAGCCTTTCGATGAAAATTGATTTTCTAACGATAAAAGTGGTTCCACTGGAACCATCTGGGGCCAAATCAAAATTCAGAAACTTTCATGCACATCTAGAGATGTTACCTGAACACATTAGCATAGTTTAAACGTTTCGAATTAAATACTCTAGGAGCCTTTTGATGAACTGATTTTCCAACGATAAAAGTGGTTCCACTGGAACCACCTGGGGCCAAATCAAAATATCAAAATCCCGAAACATTCATGCACGTCTAGAGATGTTACCTGAACACATTAGCATAGTTTAAACGTTTCGAATTATATACCCTTGGAGCCTTTCGATGAACTGATTTTCCAACGATAAAAGTAGTTCCACTGGAACTACCTGGGGCCAAATCAAAATTCCGAAACCTTCATGCACATCTAGAGATATTACCTGAACACCTCAGCATAGTAAACGTTTCGAATTGAATATCTTAGGAGCCTTTCAGGGTGTGACGTACGGACGGACGGGCGGACGTACGGACGGAGATCACGACTATATCCCCGCATTTTTGAAAATGCGGGGATAATAATACACAGACTAAATATACCACCACTGTCGGTCATACACCCACTGTGTCCAGATCACTGAAGGCAGTTTCATGAAATCTTCCGAATTTGTTCTATTCTCTCCGCTCAACACTTTAGTATCTTTCTCGAGTGCCAAGGTCCCGAGGGAACATCCTGGATCGCATGGAAACTGAGGCGACGATTCGTCCCTTCTCTATTCTCAATGCAATGACATTTCCATTCATTATTTACGTGTCATATGTCGACTTTGGCATTATTTCTGTCTATTTGATGAACTGTTCAACTTTAACTACTCGCACCTTTATATAGGACCGACAGTTTGGATTTATTTTAGGTCGTCCTGACAGAAACTGACAACTCGACCCAGTGGCAAAAGCTGTCATTTAGCTAAGTTGTCTTTAAAATTTAACAGACACCAGTGTCGGATATACGTCAGTTGTAACCAGACCGCTGAAGGCAGCGACTTGCAATTTTCAGAACTTGTTCTACGAAGCCTGGTCGATATTTTTGGCATGGAATTGAGTGTTCTGACTGCATGGAAAACACCCCGTCTCGCGTGGAAACCGTGGGAACGGTTCGTTCCCACTTTATTTTCAATGCAATGAAATTTCCATTCATTATTTACCTGTCAACGGCCGAGTGTGGCATTATTTCTGTCTGTTTCATGAACTGCTCAACTTTAACTATTTAGAGAAGTGGTTGTCTGTTTTTCTATTATAATAAGAGAGAGAGAGAGAGAGAGAGAGAGAGAGAGAGAGAAAGAAGAGAGAGAGAGAGCGCTGTCTGCTATGCTGTTCATTCAGGCTTGCACTAACAGTCACATCATCACATAGGTAACACTGTGTGGACTGCCACGTGGCCCCGACAATTGACACGCTACACAGATTTGACCCCAAGTGACCCAAGTGTAAACATTCTATGGCTGCTGTAATGGGGTGTATGCATTGGATTTGGGTTAGTAATTAAGAAGATGTTTCAGATTCTAAAGTTAGCCCCTCCCATCCAGCCCAGCGCTTCTGAAAGCGATCATACCTGCATATTCGGTAATATGCCGCTCTTTCAATGTAATAATATCGCCGAAGTTCATGTTTTATCTGTGATAACGTTGGGTAATGATTAGTAAATTTTGTTTTATAAATGCAAAATTTAACGAATATAAAAAGGAACTGATGCAGTTCTTCAACATGACCTGCAACTGGAGTTGCAAATAATACAGAGTCCTCAGTTATTTGTAGGTTTTCACCGGTCTTTTCATTAACCCATACACTTAATTGTTCCCACAGCCGTGATATTACCGGGCATTCCCAAAATAGGTGAATAATTCTTTCCGATTTCGTCTTACAAAATGTGCATAGGTTATCCGACGTAATACCACACTTATGTAAAAGGGACCTTGTTCCAAGAATCCGAGAGTTTATACGATATTGAAACCACTGATATTTACCATCAATACAACATTTGAAGGGACATATTAGGACGGATTGCCACAGTCAAGCATAAAATAGCACTTGAAATAAGCATCCATATCATTAGGAAAACTTTATAATTGATGAATATTTATGATTGCTTTTACTATACAATATGTATCAAATGATGTACCAATATGTACCAATGTCTGTAAATAAAAATCTATAAAAAAAACAAAACAAAAAAAACTTTAACTATTTACACCTTTATATAGGACCGAAAGATCACTGCATGCTTACCAATATTCAGGTACTGATTTTACGAAAATAACAATTATGCCAACAGTACCCACTTGGGAACTCTCAAATCTGCCAAGGATTAAACTTTTAATAATAACATGTGAAACAAAAGTTGTCATACTTTGCTAGCCGCATGCACCCATAGACAACATTCAGCACTCAATCAATTAGGAATGGAGTAAACTACGACTTAAACCTACAAAATTTAAAAAAAAATGGAAGGGTTTTTTGACGGCACCTATCTGTATGCAGCCGAAACAGGGATTAGGTTATTCTTTACGGGACCACCTATTCTCAGGAACAGGACATGGAACAGGAACGGATACCTAATCTCAGGAATGCTGGAACAGAGAAAAAGAGCATTAATCCAAGAAAGTGAACAAACTTTATTAAAATGTTTGCCCACCATAACGACACACTAATGGTAAAATACGATCCGGTCACCAATGCCTGGGGTGGAAGTCCTATAAAATAGGCAGGGAAGGTGTAAACGATTGGCTAAACTTGACTTTACACCTTTGCTGTGGTCACAATTAGCCATCAGGCCAAGGAAAAAAAGTTGTGTGGTTCGGGTAACCCAACCCACCCTAATTTAGACGTTTGACCCTAAACATTTTATGCCCCCCCCCCCCCCCCAAAAAAAAAAATAAAAAAATAAATTGCCGGTTGTAACAAGGACGCAAGACCGACATTTTTGCGAATTTCCTATGGTTTACCGCAAATAAACAAAACAAAAATAAAACAAAAGCCGACGGACCGCCCCTTTTTTCTGGCATGTTACCCGAACCACATCATTAATTTTTTTGGCCTAACTTCAAAAAAGTGACCTCAAATACCAATAAATAAAAATAACAACCATGTTATCAATGACCTTCATTAACTGCAGTAATATAATATATTCGACAGAATTTGATTTTGCTTAAACTTTTCCCGAGACGCACCCCTCCCCCATCCTCCCCCCTCCCACTGGTTATGCACTCGTCCACCATCCCGACATATCATCCGGAACGTCTTTTTTCACATTTTTTTTCGTTTTCGGTCTGATTAACAAGATATGTGTAAGGCTCTGCCTTACACTTACCTTGAAAAATAATAGTTTATTTCAAATTTTTGTTAAGATTTTCAGTCATCGCAGCACCTCTTCATATTTTCCATACAACAAATCTAGAGAAAAAAAATACTGGAAAATGAAAATTCCAGAATTATTGTCTCATCTATTTGTTAAATATTCCTCGAATAAGTGCCGTGTTAGACATAGTTCCCCCCCCCCTCCCTTCAATCCGCCCAGTTTACTCCACACACAGTTGATAGCAACAAACTGAAAATTAGGATCGCTGGCAATCTGCTGAGCAGCAATATTTGGCTGCTGAAATTTACTCCCGTTGAAAAGAGAACCGTTCAGCCGGCGGTAACTGTTCCTGTGAATTCAATGAAAATTGAAAAAGGTGAGAAAAAGACACATTCAAAAAATTATATAGACGAGAGGCCAAGGGAGTTAAAAACATATGATTAGTGTGTCGTTATGGTGGGCACACATTTTAATAAAGTTTATTTACTTGCGTGGATTAATGTTCTTTTTCTCTGTTCTCTGTTCCTGCATTCCTGAGATTAGGTACCCGTTCCTGTTCCATATCCTGTTCCTGAGAATAGGTGGTCCCAATCTTTACAGCAACCTTATAACAGAAAATATTATTTAAAGGGCGATGGAGCCGAAGGCTCCCGAGTGAGACGTCGGCGATAGCCAACGTCGAGAGACATCGTCCTTTATATTGTTTTCACTATTTTTTTTTAGCGTCGGACGTTTTCCGCGAAACGTGATTCGCCGAGACTTCACAGTGAATCAAGGCTTATTCAAAGAAGCTCAGGTCCGAAATGTAGCTTTTGAACCATTTCTTGGAAATTATGATTTGGAAATGTAAATAACAGCATGGGGTGAAAAGCAGTTCAAGCAAAAATAAAACGAGGGTTAACATCCTGCACCCAACAAGCTGTAATTATTCTCTTTATTGACCTAAAATATAGTTAGAACTGACCTATCGAGCCACCGACCATGTCACTTAACTTCCATAACAACACTGGACTCCATAGCAACAGACAGACTAATTGGATGTGTGGCTTCCCACAATGCATTAGGAATTCGACCTATGGGGTAACTGACCATGTTACTTAGCAACCATAGCAACTAACTTGAGTCCATAGCAACGGGCAAAGTACTGGGCCGATTTCAACCAAACCTCGTGTGTGAAACCATAATACCTATGGAATTCAGTCTATTGGGCCATTGACCATGCCACACAACACCCATAGCAACATGCGCGACTCCTTAGCAACGGGAAATCTACTGGGCCTATTTTAACCGAATTTGGTACCTGGGCCCAAAATGCATTGGGAGATCCACCCATTGGGCCATTTATCATATCACGTGACATCTATAGCAACCAAACCGATTCCATGGCAACGGAAAAAATACTGGGCCGATTTTGACCGCATTTGGTATGTGGACCCACCGTGCATTACGAATTTGACATATTGGGTCACTGACCATGTTACATAACTCCCATAGCAACCAGCGAGACTCCATAGCAACGGGAAAACTACTGGGCCGATTTCAACCCAACTTTGTGTATTAAACCATAATGCCTAGGGAATTTGATCTTTTGCGCAATTGGCCATGCCACGTACCACCCACAGCAACCTGCGCGACTCCCTAGCAATGGTCAAATGACTGGGCCAATTTTAACCGAATTTGGTATCTGGGGCCCATAATGCATTGGGAGGTCAACCCATTGTGCCATTTATCATCTCACATGATATCCATAGCAACCAAAGCGACTCCCTAGCAACGGAGAAAGTGCTGGGCCCACTTTGACCGAATTTGGCATGTGAATCCAAAATGTATTAAACATTTGATCTATTGGGTCATTGACCATGTTACATAACCCCCTTAGCAACCAACAAGACTCCATAGCAACGAGCAAACCACCGGGCCGATTTCACCCAAAATTGGTGTGCGAAACCATAATCCCTGAGAAATTCGACCCATTGGGTCATTGACAATGTACCGTAACACCCATAGCAACCGGCGCGACTCCCTAGCAACGGGCAAGCTACTGGGCCTATTTCAATCACATTTGGTATCCGAGTCTATAGTGCCCTGGAAGATCGACCCATTGGCGCATTTATCATATCAGGTAACATCCATAGTAACCATCACGACTCCCTAGCAACGGACAGACTACTGCGCCGATTTTGACAGAATTTGGTATGTGGACCAACAATTAATTACGAATTCGACGTATTGGGTCATTGACCATGTTACATAACTCCCATAGAACCAACGCCACTCCATAGCAACTAGCAAGCTACTAGGTCAATTTCAACCAAACATGGTGTATTAAATCATAATGCCTAGGGAATTCGATCTTTTGTGCTATTGACCATGCCACTAAACACTCATGGCAACATTCGCGATTCCACAGAAACAGGAAAACTACTGAGACTATTTTAACCAAATTTGGTATCTTGGCCCATAGTGCATTGGGAGTTCGACCCACTGGGCCATTTGTCATGTCACATGATATCCATGCAACTAAAACGACTCCTAAGCAACGGAGAAAGTACTGGGCCGTTTTTGACCGAATTTGGCATGTGGACCCAAAGTTCATCACGAATTCGATCTATTGGGTCACTGACCATGTTATATAACACACACAGCAACCAACGAGACTCTATAGCAACGAGCAAACTACTTCGCCGATTTCAACCAAACTTCGTGTATAAAACCATAATGTCTCGGGAATTCTATCCATTGTGCCACTAACCATGTCACGTAACAATATTCCCTAGCAACAGGCAAACTACTGGGTCTATTTTAACCAAATTTGGTATCGGAACCCAAAATTCATTATGAGATCCATCCATTGAATCCTTTATCATGTCACGTGGCATCCATAGTAACCAAAGCGACACCATAGCAACGAGAAAAGTGCTTTGCCGATTTTGACATCATTTAGTATATGGACTCATGATGCAATTCAACCTATTAGGGCACTGACAAAATCACATGCACAAACCTTCCCTGAAGTTTTTAACAACAGAAATAATGTAGGCCCCAGCAGGGTCGTACTAAATACAGCAAGTCCCTAGTAAGTCCCTAAGTCCCCTCATGTACTAATTACAGCAAGTCCATTTAAAACACATCATTTATCATGTAAAGCATTCACAAAATTTAACCTCAGACATGAATTTGCAAAGGACTGTCAAATTTGTTTATTATGTGCAATTATTAAGTATATGTCGAGCATTTTCATCGATAAATTCGGAACTTTTTTGACTGTTTATAAACAAACACTTCGGAAATACGGGTTGGCAGTTTCGTTGTTTATAATTATTTATTACATTATTTACTGAAATTGTAAATTTCAAAGCATGCTTCTCAATGATGATTTTCATAAATTATTTTATAGATTTAATTCACAAAACATGATGAAATTAAAGCAAGCTTGCTATTCGGTGTTTGCGTTTGTTTCACCTGTTACGACTTGTGTTTTTCTTAAACTATTTATTTATTTATTTATTTATTTATTTATTTATTTATTTATTTATTTCTCTACACTTTTAGCAGCCAGGGTCGGAACAGAGAGATTTAATTGTGGATGAAAGCCGGATAGAACTTAAGCACTAGCTTGTTTTGGACAGGTAAAATATTAGAGTGCTCAAGCCGGCGGACCTTCTTTAAACATGATAAAATAAACAAACAAACAGAAATGAATTAAAAAAATAAAATAAAAAATAAAACGAGTAAGTATATATAAAAATTTTCAGATAGCATTTCAAAAGCATCTCTTTTAAAAGTTGTACTTTTATTTGGGTACGGGACAACTCGCCGTAGGGACAAGTCGCCGTGGAGTAGTAATTGATAAGTAACACGCGGCATAGATTTAAATTATCTTTATTAATATTCATGACTTATATAACAAGACAGTTTCAATATAACATATAATAATATAACATATAAAATAATAGTTACTAACATAACAAGATTAATCAGAGTGACAGACGATTCGTTCAAATCAATGACAATATTTAATAAATTAATACATTTTCAAGCAAATTTACTGTTTTACAGATCATGCTCAGACAAAAGGGTACAGCATGCACATGTTTGTTGGAAATTATTTTATATCCGTGAATTCACATGAAAATGGTCCGAAACAGATATAAAATGAATTTATAGATTTCTATATTATTTGAAAATTACTATAATTCACAAAAGATATAATTTATACCAAAATATATAAAGATTGAAGTACAAATGTATGTTTGATATCCATTTTGGATTGAGAACAATTCTGCTGTGCATGACATTTCTGTTTTGCTGGAGGTCAATACCAGTGTTGAAAATGTTGTAATGAACAGTTTAGGTCACCTTTGGTACTTTCATAAAACATGGATTTAACCCTTTACCTAACATGAAAAGCAGACGACACTTGCAAAAAAAATTCTTGAATAACTAATTTTTTTTCATTTTTTGTCTCAAAAACATAGGTTATGACCCCTCGTTGGAACGAGCTCGACGAGCTCGTTCCAACGAGGGGTCATAACCTATGTTTTTGAGACAAAAAATGAAAAAAATAATGAAAATTAATTGTCGATTTTTGAGAATAGCGCTGGCCGGTTTTGGCCGTTACGTTGGGTAAAGGGTTAAATGGATTTAATTGTTTTTGTTTTTTTTTCAATTCACGAAGGTTGGATTTATTTGTAAAAATACTCTACAGGCAAGTAAATGATAAAATTAACAGCATTTCAATAGAATAAATTAAGAATAAATTACATTTTTTGAAAACAAAAAAATGGGACAACTCGTCGTAAAAATCGGGACAACTCGCGTCCGACGGTGAGTTGCCTCGACGGCGACTTGTCCCGCACCCCTTTTATGTTACACACACGCGACTCGGAGATCGCTGGAACTGCTGTTCAAAACAAAAAAAGATTGTCAAGCATTTACTGCGTTTAAATTTGAAAAAAACAAACAAATAAAAACAAAAATAAATAGTCAACATGCAATCCTATGATAAAGTCTCAAGTTTTTAATTTTTGACGCTATTAGGGGTGTGTTTTGAGGGACTTGCTGTATTTTGTATCCGGTGGGACTTAGGGATTCAGGACTTAGGGACTTATTAGGAACTTGCTGCATTTAGTACAACCGCCTCAGCCAGTTAAAGTGCGCTGTCCGATAATCCGTGTACAATGGAAAATTAATATCTATTTCAAATGCAATAAACAGTCTAGAAAAAAAAAATTGTCCACATTTTGGTGTATTAAAAAAATATTAGAAAGTTTCTTCATCAACCCATGAATTCTTAGTTACAGAATGTTATTGTTAACATTGCTACCTGATTTCGAAAGCTTAACATAATCTACCGATTTAGCAAATAAAATTGCATTCTGTCGTATTAATTTTGCTAATTTCTATTTTGTATTGATAACCTTGAAATATACATGATACCAGATTTGTGTCTGTACGGCAAAATGGAGAATTACTAGAATTTTTTCCCATCGCCCCTTTTTTGCATAGTATTACTATAATTTTCTTGTTGCAATTGAACTGTGAATCTGAATATCGAGTTTTAAAATTTCGGAATGAAAGTTTCATTATGTTCTGCATTCAAATGGTTTATCATCTGTATGAATTCTGAAATGTTGGGAGAGGTTTGAATTACAGGCCTTAAAATTTGCTTCAATTAGCGAGAATCGGATTTGATTCACGCAAGCTCCTGCCACTAGAATCAATTTTCAGTTTTTAAATGACTTAGATTTTGAGATAACTGTTATACCCCTTTGAGTGTAACTAGTACATATTCCACAGTGAAACACTAGACTGAAACATTCCCCCTCACAGAACATGGGCATGGGAGGGTGAAGAGTAAACAGTTACTTATACAGTAGAGCCTAGAACGAAGTTAAAAACTAGACTGAAACATTCCCCCTCACACAACATGGACATGGGAGGGTGAAGAGTAAACAGTTACGCATACAGTAGAGCCTAGATCAAAGTAAAAAAAAACTAGACAGAAACATTCCCCCTCGCAGAACATGGACATGGGAGGGTGAAGAGTAAAATTACTCATACAGTAGAGCCTAGAACAAAGTAAGAAAACTAGACTGAAACATTTCCCCTCACAGAATATGGACATGGGGGAGTGAAGAGTAAACAGTCACTCATACAGTAGATCATATAACAAAGTATACCATTAGGTGATATTCTTTTGTTAATAAAACCATATTAACACCTTGTGGCAATATTCCTGTAGCATTAATGCAATATTTTCAACGTATTGTGGTAAATATCGCAAGACAAACCCGCACGTGCCGTGATATTTTCATAACTATTGTTCGTAATTTTTTGGATGAAAAGAAGATGGGCAAATACTTATAATATGGATGATTTGAGCCTTGCAAAGCTTTTTATGTTAAACGAACTGACGTCGTTGATGTATTCAATGATGTTGATGCAATTAAAACTTGGATTTCCCATTGGTCTACCGGGCTTCATGAGAGTCATCGAGAGTATGTTTACATAATTGCACTTTAAACTTTTATAAATATTTATCTCACAATCGTGGCGTTTTTGCACTGTTACCCAACTAAAGTTTAATATATCTGGGCCCTTGTTCCGAATCCGTATCAAGGGCCTCTGATACAAGCGCGTGATTCTGCTATTGCCAAAACAACTGCATTAATATCATTTTTCAATCGCTTCGCGTTTTTCCCTTCAGAGAAAACAATACAAGGTGAGGTGAAGCTGAATCTAATATGTTTTCTCTGCGCCATATATGACACTGTATCTGCCATCTAAACGCCCTGTAACGTATTTATTATGCACGGCATGCTAAAATGTCACTGGGGAAGTTAAGGGTAATACTTTTTGCTGGTAAAAAGGATGGTATCCGGTAAAAAGGATGGTAAGTGTATAAAAACTACGCTTTTAAGTACTAAATGTATCTCTGAATGTGTGAAAAGTGATTATTTAAGGAAGCCTACACAATAATAAATATATAGAAGGAAGATTAAGTATTGTTTGTTTTATTGTAGACTATTTTCAAGACAAAATAGATCGTTTCGCCATCGATACTGATCGACTTGCCATATTGTGCACGGAAAACAACGAATTCGCAGAGGTGCACGACGGGGTGAATATTATCATACTTGCTGGATGAAGGTGTAGCTAATTTTAGATGTTTCTGTTCACCACGAGGGGATTTAACAGAAAGTTTTTTTGGAGAGAAACCATTTATAATTTGAAAATAGTCTACAGTAAAACAAACAATACTTAATCTTCGTTTTATATTGCGCACGCTTCATTAAATTGTCACTTCACACTTTCAGAGGTACATTTAGTACTTTAAAACAGTTTTTATACGTTTACCGTCTTTTTTTCCAGCAAAAAGTTGTGTTCAAGCTTTTTTTTTAAACGGGGTTCTAATTTTTGTGGCAGAGTGGGATTTTAATAGTTTTGTTGGGGAAAGTGTTAAGTTTACAGCCTGAGAATTTATTGCATTGTAACCATTACAAGTCGACTGAAATCATTGACACTATTTCTAATTAACAGCATGCTTGGTGATGGTCCAGTATCACTTGATCTTCTGTTAAGTTGTACTTACTTTGTACTACAACACAACACTGTCTCTGTTAAGAGGTTGCTCATAACATGCAACCTTTACTGTAAATTCATTGGGTAAATTCTAACTGACTCTGTAAATCCTATGCAACCACAAGTAGAGCTTCATTTTCATCCAAATCTTTAAACCTGTTAGTTTATTACAATTGTTATAAAGGAAATTCTGCTTGAGGCTGCATTTGATAATCTCTGGAATATAATTTATCACATCAGGAGCTTTGTCACACTGATGGTATGTAAATTGTATATTTTATTCTCACTTATTGTCAAACAGATTGTGAAATTTACTTGATCCTATTTTGCTGTACAATTATTCAGTAGTATTTGAAATGAAGTCGAATGAAACTATTCTGCTTAATTTGAGCGCATAAATGCAAATGAGCTTTAATGTTAATTTGGTATCAGATGTAATATTTATTACCACTGTATTATATCCATTATTGCTGAAAGTAACATTGAACCATCAGTATCGAATAGATGTAAGTCTATGCTTCCCATGGGAACCCTTACATGTAAAACGGTGCTTGTTTACTGTGGTAAACAAGATCAGCTTTAATTGGTCAAATGGGACCTGGTGACTGGGGTCTGTATTGGAAGTCTGGTATACTGGGCAACATGAGTATGAACGATTGGCACAACTTGACTCTATACTTATGTTGTGTTCATGATATAGCCATATCTTGATATAACCATAGATGCTGAAAGTGACATTAATCATCATCCTTTGGTCTGTGTGAGATATTTTAGGTGTAGAATTCAGCAAATATTTCAATTATACTGCTACACTGTATATTATTTTATGGTTTATTTTGTACAATGTATAACTTGTCATATCAGGTGAGCATTGTAAGCATTCTGTAGACTTAGTGTGGGCTCCTTTCTTTTATTCCAGGAGCATGTTGTATGATGTTGATGACCTGATGTATAGTTCATGATATGATGGATTACTATTAATAAATATATGGAAACAACTTTAATTCTTTCTGTAATGCCAACACCCCGACTACCAGAACTGTTACAGAATTGGTGCCCAATGTGATGTGTGTGGATGATGGACATTTCTACAAAATTATTTCGTCGCTACTGTTCTAGCAATGCTGAGATCTGGTAACTTACTACTATAAACTGTTACTTGAAAATATCAACTAATTTGAAAGAGTGTTTTGCAATTGCATTGTGCATCAAAGGAGGCAATTGAACAATGTTTGCTCAGAATTTCTTTTTTTGGGCTGTCTATCAAGGGAGATAATTTGACATTGTTTGCAAGTTGACTTCAGAATTGACTTATGTGTCACAGTACTCTTTCCAGCAGTACTCTTTCCAGCAAGTTGAGATTACAACTGACCAACTCAACTGAACACTGACTTGAAAAAAAATTAAATATATTTGTGGACTTGAAGAGTGCATCAACAGTAATAACAGTGACATTGACAAATATTTTGACTTAATGCATTGAACATATTTAGTGGATTCACAATGTTTTTTTTTAATTGCTGATGCAACACATTTGTTTTGCTTCTCAGCAAGTTCAAAACAACTGTGCTCATACATTGGCTATTAGCACACAATACACAAAAGAAAAGCTGTCTGACAAAAATTTGTTTGTCTTTTCAATTTTCTATTGTATCTTTGTGCATTCCTCTTTGTATTATACTGGTACCAGACTGTTGGATTAAAATTAACAAAGTTGATATCAAGTGTTAGGTATGAACAAATAAGCAGGTACTATGTTTTGGGTAATGCAACAATTTTTCTGCAGGTGTTTGGTTGTTTATACTAAATCAATATATTGTTTTAGGTGTCATGTTTAATTTGCACTTAACAATACTGAAGCTAATTTTGCACTGTTTCAGGTTCATGTAACATTTAAACATGAATTGCCTTAATACTCATATTCATTGTTTTACATATTTATAAATACAACATGTCTGATGAATTGACATCAGAAGAGGTAACAAAAATGGTTGAGGCTTTCAAGTCTCTTGGTGTAAAACTGAAATTTGATTCACCACAAGATCTAGCAACTTGGATGACTCAAACGGTTAATTTGGGTGCAATTAATCCAGATGTTAAACCAAAGGTTTCTCATAAACCAGTTGATAACCCTTTACTGTACCGTACTACTCCTAGAGTGTGTAATTTTTCTGGTGAAAAGGGCAAAGATGCCGATTACGACATCTGGAAATATGAAGTAATGTGTTTGAAATCTGATAAGTTACTTAGTGATGTTGATATATTACTTGCCATAAGGCAATCCTTGAAGGGCAATGCTGCCCGTACATTAATGCACATGGGCCCACAAGTAACCCTGGAGGAGATAATTGCCAAATTTGATTCTGTTTATGGATATATTGAAATAGGTCAAACTATTCTCTCAGCATTTTGCAGTTCAAAACAGAGTAAGAGCAAAGATGTATTGACTTTTGCAAGGCATCTTGAAGATTTAATATCTCGAGCAGTCCGTGCTGGGGATGTGAAGCCTGAAAGTGTTAATGGTATGTTTTGCGCTGTTTTTTATGCTGGTCTTAAGCCCAGTCTCAAAGTGGCTGCTGGATATAAATTTGGACAAATTAAAAATTTTGACAAACTTCGGGCTGATATTAGAAGATTAGAATCTGAACTGAATGAAACACCTACAGTAACAGACAGACAGAGTAAAGCAGCTGTCAGTATCGACACATCCATTGATAAATTAACTGGAATGGTCACTCAGCTGACATCAGAAATGAAAGAGATCAAAGCAAAACTAGCTGAAAAAAGTAGTCAACATTCCAATAGAGATTGGCAAGTTGACAGAGAGAAAAAGAATTTCTCAAACAGGAAATACTAATAGTAGAGGTTTTCAAGACCAAAGCTGATACCGACAGTTTCTTTATGAAACAAATCCTAGATCTGAAAGAAACAAATCTGATCCAAAGGAGGTGATTTGTTTCCGTTGTCTTCAAAAAGGTTACATAAAACGTGGATATCGAGTCCGTCTTGATCATCAGAGGAAGCCTGTTAAACTCCTAGATGCCTATAAACAAGAGCGATTTGTAGGCTATAACAATATTAATGCCCAGCATAAAAATGATTGTAAAAATTTAGTTGGTGACAGTAATGAAGCTGAATTGAAGTTAATGGTGTACAAACACGTGCACTACTTGACACAGGATCAACTGTTACCACAATTGGGAGACAGTTTTATGATGAACATTTATCCCATATTCTAATTCAACCTATCCATGATATTCTTAACATGATGGTTTCATAGAAATAGATTTATCCTTAATAGCTACTCCTGATAAAGAGATTCAATCTTGTTTGGCACCAGTTGTGCCCAAGGGTAGTTATAATTCTACAGTGCCACTGCTCATTGGCACAAATTGATTGACATCATTTTTAAATTCATATAAAAACAAATATGGGGACAGAATGATGCAAGTTACACATTTTCCAATAGCATTGTGCTTATCATTTCAATGCATGCTACAGTGTGAAAAACTTTTAAATCGGCAAAAGAATGTTCTTGGTATTGTAAAATCAGCCAAAAATAAGAGTGTAACTCTTTTGCCAAATACCAGGACTGTTATCACAGGTTATTTGGATAAAGGGTTGAATTATCCAAATACATTCACTACATTACAGCCTTCAGGTGATTGAAGATTTGGAAATCTGCCCCTCTATTATTAAATATGATAATTCGGGGACAGATGTATTGGAAATTTCTGTTTCCAATTGTACTACAAGAACAGTAACTATACCTCCTAAGGCAGTGGTTTGTGAAATTCAGCCTGTGACTATCGATAATGAATTCCCGAGCCAGCAATCACATGAATATAATTTCATGGATGATTTAGATTTGCCACAGGAAGACAGTATGAAAGGACACTGTCTGCAGCTTAAGAAAATTATCTCCAATTATGCAGATGTATTTTCAAAAGATAGCATGGATATTGGCTATTATCCAGACGTCGAGCATAAAATTGAGATGACAGACGAAACACCATTTAAACAACGGTACCAACGTATACCACCCTCATTGTATAATGAGGTTAGAGAACACTTACAACAATTGCTTGCAGCAGGTATTATTTGTAACTCACACTCACCTTATGCATCTCCTCTTGTTCTAGCTAGGAGAAAGGATGGTACCCTGCACATGTGCATAGATTACCGAGTCTTGAACAATCGAACTATAAAAGACAACTATGCATTACCCCGGATTGAGGAAGTACTTCATTCACTGGGTGGCTCAAAATACTTCAGTGTTTTGGATATGAAATCTGGATATTATCAGATTGGTGTGTCAGAAGAACACAAGGAATGTTCGGCTTTTACACTTGGACATTTCGGGTTTTGGGAGCACAATCATCTCCCTTTCAGATTAACAAATTCGCCGGCAACGTATCAGCATGTTATGGAGAAAATATTTAGGGAATTACACCTGCAGATTTGTTTTATTTATCTAGATGACTTAATTGTCTTTTCAGATAATTTATGGGACCACCTGGACAGACTTCAGAAAATTTTTGAACGGTTACGTGAGTGGTTTGAAACTATCACCTAAGAAATGTCCTTTTCTTAAAAAGAAAGTAAAATTTTGTAGACACTTTATATCTGCTGATGGGATAGAAACTGATCCCAGCAAAACAGATAAAATAACTAACTGGCCAAGACCAACATCACATGATGAGGTCAGACAATTCCTTTGATTTGCAGGATACTACAGAAGATATTGTAAGAACTTTTCGCAAATTTCAAGACCGCTTACAAATCTTCTGACTCATCCTATAAAGAAACATGCTCGAAAGGGGAAATTACAAGGTACGGGAAAATGGAAATGGACTGATGTTGAAGAACAAGCCTTCCAACAACTTAAGGAAATGTTGACAACACCTCCAGTGCTAGCATATCCAGACTATAGCAAGCCTTTTGAACTCCACACAGATGCAAGCCAGAAGGGCTTGGGAGCAGTTCTATATCAGACACAAAATGGCTTAAAACGTGTCATCAGTTATGTTAGCAGAGGCTTAAATAAGTCTGAATGTCACTACCCAGCACATAAGTTAGAATTTTTATCTTTAAAGTGGGCAATATGTGAAAAATATTATGATTACTTATACAGTCATAAATTTGTTGTTTTCACTGATAATAACCCACTGACATATATACTAACTAGTGCAAAACTTGATGCCAATGGGCACAGATGGATGGCAGTACTGTCATCATTTAATTTTAGCATTAAGTATCGACCTGGCAAAGTTAATACTGATGCCGACATTCTTTCAAGATATACACAATTGCCAGAAGAAAACAACCAAGATGAATGGGAAACAATCAATATTACCTGTTTGCAGGCCATAAGTAGTGGAATGGAGTATCAACCATATGTGGAGACACTAGCTATGTCTGGAAGTGTTGTACCACAACAAAGTCTTGATGGCACAGATATGACACAGTTGAGTACTAGTGATATCAGTGCTGCTCAAAGAGATGATCCTTCACTGAAAATATGGATCACAGCTGTAGCAAATGGTAAAAAGCCCATTCTTGCTAAACTACCAAATGCTTCATATCACATAGGTATGCACAGAAATTTTGAAAAATTTAAATTGATCAGAGGTGTATCGGGAAGCCAGTATTAATGATGAGAATGTACTCCAGTTAGTTCCACCCTCAAAGTTTATATGTAGAGTACTTGGTTCTTTACATGATGATGTCGGTCACCCAGGGAGAGACCGAACTCTGTCACAAGTCAGAGATAGATTTTTTTGGCCATCTGTTTCCAAAACATCAAAAGCTAACACTGATTGGCAGCTTTGCACGTAGTCCAAATATGGCCCAACAAGCCGTTATATATTTTGTTTTGTTGTGCCCTCCTGTGGCATTGAGAATGGAGTTGCCTTATTTCGTGTTTCCCGTAATAACCCTTTTAGCTTACGAATCGATCGCATCCGCCCGCGTAATATGCAAATTGAGCAGTTGAAAAAATTAAATTTTTCAAAATATTTCAACAAAACCATATCATGTGACCCCTCATTGGAACGAGCTCATTGAGCTCGTTCCAATGAGGGGGTCACATGATATGGTTTTGTTGAAATTTTTTGAAACAGTTAAAAAAATGATATTTAAAATAATAAATTTTGATATCTTCTGCGTTTGGGTAAATAAGGCGGATAAAATCTTATCGTTTGTCACTCACATTTATTTCAACGTGTGCCTTTTACTGAGAATAACAATGTGCAATGGTATACTTTCCTTGTATGTGGTATACCCGTACTCTGTACGGACTTACAGCACAGGACATTAAAATTTGTATTATACATACAACATTATTTAATAACTCATTTTTGTCATTTTTGGGGTAAAAAACATTGCTTATGACCCCTCATTAGAACGAGCTTAACGAGCTCGTTCCTATGAGGGGTCATAAGCTATCTTTTTGAAGCAATAATTAAAAAGACAATGAAAATTGAATAGCAATTTTTTTTGAATAGCGCTGGCGGGTTTTGGCCTTTATGATGGGAGAAGGGTTGTGTGTTTAAATGTTCAACAGATGTGTATGTTTTTACTTATTGTTTGTAATTTTCTTTCAAAGGTTCACCGTCCTCAAGTCAAGAAGTTCTCATTTCCCAGACCAAAACTCAATGTGCGGTGTATGGCTTACGTGGGATTGTTAGTTGCATGTTTGGAAAGACTTGTTCACGGCTCTAAGTATGCGGTCAGCTCTTACGTCAACGACATGAAATCAACTTTTAACTACACACAAACAGAAAGTAAGATTTCAAAACATGTTTTCAAGTTTCAGGTTTACATTTACAACGACTGACAGAACATGTTTTACAACATATACATCCCCCTCTCCTTCACCCATGTTGGATAGGTGAACAGGGTGATTCAGTGGTAAGAGCAATGCACTTTAAACCGACAACTGAAGTCAACTGTTCAATCCTGACCAGCGATAACTGCGTTGTGTTCTGGGCAAGACACTTTAACCGATTCCCTGTGTGGTGGTACATTGGCGTTGTGTACAAAGCCGTACTGCACATCGATGGTGCACTTCCACTGCATTTATTTATTTATTTATTTATTTATTTATTTATTTATTTATTTATTTATTTATTTATTTGTCATTCAAGGTTACATATTCCGGCATAATGACTAATCGTGACCGCAACATAATGTACAGAATAGCATGGGTAGTGGTGTATTTCGTCTCTTGAGTGCAAGATGGCTTTGCAATGCACTCAAGGTAGAAATTTATCAATTTTATTAACTTCGGTAAAATATCAGACACAAGCCATTTCATATTTATTTTTAAAAGTTTTGTATTGGTTATAAAAATAGCACATGCGGCAGACAAAAGGACCAAGCGCGAGGGCCTGAGAAACAGATTTTTTCTTTTTCAGTCCTAAATAGCGATTTTTTTCTAAGTCAGCAACTTTATTCTAACCCAAAAGATTTAACCCTTTGAGACTCTAATTATCCTGACATTCAAACATCACTGGAAATTCAGTTTCTTCAAAGTTTTTCAAAATGTGACGTCCGTAGTAGGAAATGTGGAAACCGAGCCTGTTTTGGGGGAAGGGGGTGGGGGAAGGGGTGAGAGGGTGGATTACATAATGTAATTATAATGTAATTGTAAAGTAATTAACATGACGTCATATAATGAACGTTATGTAATTAATGAATATTGTGTAATCATTTTAATTAATAAGTGTTGTGTAATTACTTTAATTAATGACTGTTGTGTAATTAACGTTATATATTTAATGAGTGGTTGTGTAATGAGTGTAATTATGCTTACGTCGGTTAGTACATATGATATATATTTTTTGAAGTCATTATTCTGCAGAGATATTATTACATAATAAATTGTATATTTAATAAACGAATCGATAATATTGATGTTCGTATATTTTGCCGACCATTGAAGATATCTATGAGTGATTTATTCGCGTCTTGTTAAAAAATTAAAATTTTGAAACGAGTATTGAATATATGTACCCCTTTTGTATTATTTTAACATCTCCATATATAGGAATGCTACTTTCTCTGTCAGTTGACACATGCCTTAAACTGGACACATGCAAAAATAATGACAGCATTGAGTCGATTTTTAAGGCTGTAATTAAAGATCATTGAAATCTCTTTAAAATGGTTAAGGCATGCAACAGATGGGTCACGCCAGTGTGATCCTTCATTAAAAAAATAGTATTGCTCTAATTAGATCTAATAACTTGGCGTGCGCCCCCGATATTAATAACATAAATTTATTCTTATCTTTTTTTATGGCGGTCGTGAAGCCCCCACTTTTATTACACCCATAAAAAATTCATACAACAGTCAGTGAGGGCTAAATTTATCATTTGTTTTGCAAACGCATTGTTGGTAAGTCGAGTTTCATTCAGCATCATATCTACTGCATTGTAATTAATCGCAATGGAAAACAAAATGTTTACCTGTAGAATTTGTGAGAAAGGATTTTCATCCAACGACCACACAAATCGCCACACAACCAGTCGTTAAATATACTGTCCAAAAAAGTTAAGCACCCCCTCCCCGCCCCCTCCCTATAATACCAGTGGGTGTACAGTAAATGCGTAAATTATCTCGAGAAAACCAGCTATTTGCAGTAAGGGGAATATTAGTGAAGCAAGGGTTTCTTAAGCTTTCTTTTTTATTGAATGAATATTAGGCACTGCGGACGTCATCAAAACGTTAAAAAACGTAACGTTGTTCAGTACCTGGTGCAACAGCCTCGAGAATATCTAACACATCTTACCTCTTTACCTAACATGAAAAGCAGATGACACTTGCAAACAAAATTCTTGAATAACTAATTTTTTTTTATTTTTTGTCTCAAAAACATAGGTTATGACTCCTCGTTGTCTCAAAAACATAGGTTATGACCCCTTGTTGGAACGAGCTCGATGGTCTCGTTCCAACGAGGGGTCATAACCTATGTTTTTGAGACAAAAAATGAAAAAATAATGAAAATTAATTGGAGATTTTTGAGAATAGCGCTGGCCGGTTTTGGCCATTACGTTGATCAAAGGGTTAATCGGCATGGCATGTTGACCATGACCTTCAAAATTTCTCTCACTGTGATGTTGTCTCATTTCTCTATAAGCACACGGCAGTGAAGTGGTCAATCGCCAGCAAATGTTCACCTGTTGTGTATGCCCGATCCGATAGAGGAATGCAAAATGTCACAATATGAGCTATTCGTATACCCACCCACAGGTATTATGGAGGGGGTGGGGGGCTTAAATTATTTTAGATAGTATATATAACATTAATTACACAACAGTCATTATTAAAGTGATTACACAATAGTTATTAATTAAAGTGATTAAACAATATTCATTAACTATATAACGTGCATGACATGTGTGGCGAAGCAGGGTTAAGTACCTGTAAAAATGATCGTCTAGTGGATTTATGTTCGGACTTCAATCGTGGCAATTGGCCACAGGTCAATTTAAAGAGTTAATTCAAGTGGCAATCAGTTTCTTTGGCGTCTTCAAAAGTTCTTGAAGTACTGCAGTCGCAGTGAATGGGTGAAGTCAAAACACATAAAAATGTACTTACAGTTTTCTATTTATTGAAACCCTAATGTAAAATACCTATGTCTACACTTGTTTCTCTCTCTGGTTTAAAAGACTCGAAAATAGACGAGACAAAATTAAATTAGAAAATACTCAGTCATTCTCAGCATGTGTTCCATCTCCATTTGTAGTCTGGCCTGGCACAAAGATAGGAGAGTGACTTCAAGTTCTTGTACGTATTGGAACCCAGAGAGAAGTAAAATCCTTGGGTCTCTCCACCAGTATTTATACTGTTGTGTGCGTGACTCTACGAGCGCAGCTAGTCGCGTCCACAAGAGCACAATGGCAAGGTTGATACCACAAAACACCACGTATACCCCAAGATGGTGGAGAGGTGTTTCATAACCCCTCATCTCCATCCTGGGATAGCGGGGGCATCCCGTGCTATCAGTATGAATTCTCACACTAAAATGACGTTGGCATGCTGTTGGTTTGCATTTATTAAGCCTGCCCGAGTTTATTCTCAAGGTTAGTAATTTATCATATGATGCCCATATTTTATTATTGTATGTGCTTATTTACCAAGTTCCCACCTCTGAAAGTAGAACTTGGTGTGTCGAGGTTAAGCCAGGTTAGAACACAATGCTAATTACTGTCAAAAACAATTTGATGGGGTTAGCGCAGGTCAGACTGCATCTGGTGTTTACGTGCAAGAGTGTGAGAACTGAACGTGTGGTTCGTGTGCACTGTTTGCACTGTTATTTAATTTTAATTAGAAATCCGAATATTGTAAAATAGCATGATAGCATAGCCGTGCCTTTAAGAAGTATTTGAGAACAGTTTTCATATTTATTAAAGTTTACTCTTCAGAGAATTATTACCAAGTGGGACTTGGCCACTCGTATTAACACTTAGGGAGCCAAGACTCCCAAGTCAAAATATATTAACCCTATGTGTTCCATGGAGGGCATTTCGTTACAATCCTCCCAACCAAGACGCGAAGTCCGGTAATATTTATCGGAGCTCGAGTCTGGATCAGGTGAATTAAGTGATCAGGATAATCAACAATCAACATGGTCAATCTCGTGATCAGGACAATCATGTGACCAGGATGTCACCAAGAAATGGTCAGGATACTCAATTAAGTGATCAGGAGTTGACCAGGATCTGCCACTACCTAGTGACTAGGTTTAGTTAACAAATAAATAAGAAATGCATTACATGGACTTTGCACATCATAACTATTGGTTGCACATCTATAGGAACGCTGCCAGATAAGATGAATCACCTTCATATAAGGAATTACATTCAGTATTGAATGGTATCTGAAAAATAACCTAATATAGTAATTCGTAGCCTCATATCAATTGATTGGGGAAACATTGGTAATAGAAATTGTATAGTCGAAACTATGTTTTTGTAAAGGGGTTCCCCAGAAGAGGCCAAAACGGCACAGGGGACAATTCCGTCTTTCCTGCATCTAGGTTAACCCACAGTGTATATGCACTATTTGAGTACATTGTGGACAACGATATGCCGTATGAGGCCCTGTAATGTCCAACAAGCATATCGCACATTGTCTATTGTCTCCATCAACTAAATTTTGATTTATTTGAAAAACTCGAAGGCTTTCATACTGTTCGAGAGCATGTTGTAGTACTTGAAAGCTGTATTGTTCACTTTCCCATTCATAAGTACGTTCCACCTGCTCATGATGGAACGTTTCACCAATTAATATCCTATATGATTGGGAATGCTGGGGTATAACAATTTGGCTAAATTCACTAGGGCGAAATGGACGGATCATTGTGGATGAGATGAATGAATCAGTCCCATCCTCTGTTTCATAGGGTATACGTTGATCATAGTAGGTTCTGTCCCACCGTCGATCATTGCAATAATGAATGACAGTTTGACGGCTCGAGTGTGCTGCCTCCTGTGGAGTTGCTAATCGAGCCTCATGTTCGATTACCACTAGGTGAGGCATCACAAGTTCTTGTCCTACTCCCAAAGTATGGAGACAATACTGGTACAAGACCTGAGTTCTAATCAATTCCAGATGACCAGTGTTTTCGTTTAATTGGACCACATCCCAGACACGGATCTGGTGCTGGAAAGCTGTGGTTCCATGTCGAAAGACCATAGGGACAGGGATGCGATACCTCTGTGTCCAGTACTCTAGTTGCTCTAGGAGAAAATCTTCAGACGTCGGGTTAACTATGCAGAATGCAAATGCGGAGGCCATTTTCTTTTTATTTCTTTTTAAGGTTTTACTTACTGCAATAAAAATGCGCAATTAAACAATTGAAATGTTAAACTACAAATTATCAACGCTAACTAAAACTATAGTGCAGGTCATTACCCAAAAGTCAATAAAAACTAAAGTGAATGAATATACTCTAACTGTAATGGTAAAAATTATAAACACAAAAATCTATCTTACACTATTCTACAGCTGTGCCGTATGAACAATTCTACTTTCCCTGTTAAGGTTCTTCGATAGTTTTTATTCTGCTGTTGATAGTGACGATATTAGGAGTCACGTCTAGAATGTCACTATATAATTTTGTTTCACTTTCGTTTACTTTATTGTCCTTTCTTGCATTACTATGAGATTTTTCGTGAGACAATGTCCAAAGATGACAACAGTGCCCAACGGCGCGCAGCTGTAAGGAGTCGTATTTTTCTAAAACATATGGGGGTTAATTTTCGATGGTACGGGAAGATTATGTTTACCACTGGTCCACTGGATTGGTGCTCGACAATGTGGGCAAGTGATGTTTTCTCTTGATGCAGCCCGTGTATATCCACATTGGAAATGGACTTGGTGATGACATTGATGGCACATGAAACAATCTTGCAATCTTTTGACTACTTCTAGACAAATACAGCAGGGTTCTCCAAGACCCATGTAAAAAGTGTGTCCCCTTGGCGGTAGTTTATTAATTTCAATAATTTCTTTTCTTTCTACTAGTCTTTCAGTGTAATCTCTGAATTTCATGTCGTACGAGAGCTTCTCAAAGGAGATCGTAATGACATGTACGTTTTTCGAATTCATATGTCACCTTTACATCATAAGGAAGAGTGAATCTTTGAGGATAGGCTTTGTGC
The DNA here is from genome assembly GCA_031216915.1 of Pictodentalium vernedei. Lineage (NCBI taxonomy): Eukaryota > Metazoa > Mollusca > Scaphopoda > Dentaliida > Dentaliidae > Pictodentalium > Pictodentalium vernedei. Next base: position 20,489,411 of record CM062294.1, read on the forward strand.
ATCTCGTAAGCACAAATCTCGTTCTCGTAATCACTATTCAAACCCTCATCACAGATCTCCATGAACCGGAATGGACGAACCAGTCCAGGATTGGGTATTGGTTCATTTCTAGGTGCATTCCGGCGATGATCATAATACCGGCCATTCCAACAATGGCATTCCAATAGTGGATGACCTCATGCCGTGTATGCTGCCCATATGAACACAGAAATTGAGACCCCACTAATTACACTACGAGGTGGGGTCTCAAAACCCCACCACGTGACTTCAATTTGTCTGTAATTAACTTGTGTTTTTTGCAAGTGTGGTAATCAGGTTTATTCTTTCACCAAAAATAGTTTTAGTTCATTGTTGTTTAGTGATTGTTAGGTATTGCACTTTAGTATAAATTGAACATGTATGCTCCATACATGTTTTTTGATAATAAAAAGCATTAATATGGCAGAAAAAAACGATCAAAATATGAAGTTTGAATCGTGTTTTTAATCTCGCATGAATATGTCAAACTGTGTGATGGGATGTTCGGCTGACGTCGGTTTATCTTTTGATCTCTCAGTCACCGGCTCTTAATTAGATCAAATTTTTCACAGTCAGTGAAAAAATTACTTTTACTTTTACTTGATATTTTAAAAAGATAGTTCAATATTTGAAAAAGTTATTAAAAGCTATTGCGATTCCGAATGTTGTTCATCAAAATCGATTCAGAACTCAAGGAATTACAAAAAAATAAATATTATACCGTAATGAAATCATGGATGTAAGTTGCAAAAATTATAACTTGACCAGCACAATATCTGGACATTCCCCCGACGGTCTTTTACCTAACTGTAGCTACTGACGGAGAAAAATCATGTTACAGGTACTGAATTTTAATAAATTGTGGGTTGGGGAGGAAGGGAATCCGATTTACGATTTTAAAAGTAAAGTTCAGGGTGGAATGTTAAAATGTACATGTTGAGAGTTGAATTAATATCAATAAACTCTGTTAACGAAAAAGGAATGCTTGTGGTGGCCCTGGGACGTTTCAGTCCAAGACCGCTTCGGAATCCATTAGCAAGGAAAACTGGCCAAGATGGGGGGGGGGGGGGGGGGGGGGGGGGGGGCAGATGGGCAAGCAATCAAAGATATAGGCCTATTTGTGCATGTGGGTTTATGGGAGTCTGGGGTCCAATTACGTCATTTCGGGGATGGGGAGGGAGGGGTGGAGACTATTTACTTCACCATTTAGGTGTGGTATGGATGACTGAATCTTACACTGCCAAGACACTGAAATTTTTGATGTGCTGGCTGCACGCAAAAATCAGGGGTGGCGCCAGAAAATTTCTGACAGAGGAACTAAAATCTCCTGCTTGAAAAACCTATTTTAATTTTTAGGGTTTCAAGACACGTGTGGGGGGGACAAAACCAAAAAATTATATTACGAAAATTTCGGGGCATGTTTGAGCTAGGGTTATGGGTGTGTGGTGGTCTGGCTTGTTGATCGGCATGTCATTATTGAAAAATAAAAAAAATATTATTTTCTATTGATTTTATTTACATATGGTTATAATTATGATTGCTGAATTAATAAAAAGTAATTGAAAATGTTGCTTTGTCTCTTATTTTTTCTCAAGCTTGACATGTGCAGAGGTGTTAAAACAGATGTTGGTTTGAAGGACAGCTCTGTGCTTTGTCGCGCCACTCAAATGTTATTTCACACCTTGTGCAAGTGGTAGTTTAATCTACAATATTTAATTAATTACTTCAATCCCGACAACTTTAATGTAGTAGTAGTAGTAGAATATTTTATTTAAGTGTCACATTTCAAAACACATACATAATATAAATAGAGTATTTACAAAATATATGAAAGCCAGCCCATGAAGGCATATGAGACACATTTTCATCAGAGGTAGGTCTTTTTTACAGTAGTTCATAAAAACCC